>CM066031.1:1731984411-1732431217 GCA_033557465.1 Ichthyophis bannanicus
AGGACTGGGGTTGATGGTCCCCTTTACTGCCACCATTGCAGAGATGAAGAATGTGGATCTGTTGGTGGGAGATTCTGTCCCCCACCCTGACCCACAGAGGGTGGTGCTACATAATCCGCTTTTGGGTCCAAACACCACCCTTCTCTTCTAACATATGACCATTGCAACCACACAGGATATGTACTATTCTGGGTGCATCATAGTCCACAAGGGCTAAACATGACTGAGAAATAAGACACAGGTGTATTCTAGGTGTGTCTGCAAGCACTACCTATCACACACTGGCACTAACGGTGACCTGCAGCACAGCCTATCTCAGCCAAGCCAGGTGCTGTGGATCTGGTGCTGGGCGCCCCACCTCACCCTCAGGGTGAGCACAGGAACCGCACAATGTCACGGTCTATAGCTACTATGTGCCAGTAACACACACGGTCAGTTCCCCCTACCAGGCCGGGGTGCTATAGAGGCGCATACCCCATCTTGTGATCAGATGTAGGCTGCTGATCTGCATGTGCAGTGCATCATGGGTACGGGTGGGTTTACTCTATCCTGGTAACCACAGCAGACAGTTTGTGTGGTGACCTGCAGTCTTTCTGTAGCCAACCAGCGGTGTGTTAGACACTATAGAGATGTAGCCCACTGATCACTTCAATGACTGCAGAGGTCATGGGTTTGATCCCACAGTGGTGTTATTTAATAAGGCTGTCTGAGGCTTTTCCTTTTAATTTAAATCAGTGCTGCCAGCAAAAACACCCTCACAGTGCCGTAGCCTAAGATGCCTCATAAGGCGCCCTATAGGGCACCCTATAAGGTGCCCTATAAAGCGCCCTATAAGGTGCCCTATAAAGCACCCTATAGGGTACATAATAAAGTGCCTTGGCGGAGAGGGCACTTTATAATGTGCCCTATGGAGTGCCTTATAGGGCGCCTTATTCGGCACCTTAGGTTACAGCACTGTGAGTGTGTTTTTGCTGGCAGCACTGATTTAAATTAAAAGGAAATGCCTCAGACAGCCTTCTTACATAACACCACTGTGGAATTGAACCCATAACCTCTGCCTCCACACTTATGGCAGTAACCAGTGGGCTACATCCTTACAGTTTCTAACACTGCACTGGCATGAACTTAGGGTTAACGCGTGTTAACGTGCCACGGCGTCCACTATCGCACAATACCGATTCCTTGCAAACTTCCCTCCGGAATGCCGACTATCTTATATGGCATTCTTCACATTAACGCTGCAACTAGCGCCGGTAACATTAAGACGGTTTAGTAAACATACCCCTAATGCTTGTAAAGTCATTCTAAAATCATCAACAGAGAATAGTTTCTGTAATTTACTCAACATCTGTAGTTTAAAATAATAAGACCAGTTTCCTTAGTCTGTGGATCATAGACAAAACATAGGGGTATGTTTACTAAACCGTCTTAATGTTACCGGCGCTAGTTGCAGCGTTAATGTGAAGAATGCCATATAAGGTAGTGGGTGTTCCGGAGGGAAGGTTGCAAGGAAGCAGTTTATTAGTGCTGTGTATAACATTTGTAAATGCATTAAATATTTCTTAGCAATAGTCCAATTGCCACACAATGAAGGCATATACCAAAGACTTCAGACGATCAGTATCAAAATTTGATTTGATTTGTTGACAATCCTGCAGTTTAAAAAATACCTTTGTTAAAGCTTCTATCTGTTCCTCCATGGATAATGTTGAGTCCAATACAGTACTCAATAGTTTTTCTAATTTTAATAATGGAATTTCTATATTGGAAATTTTAGGAAAGGTGGTTGGAAAAAGGGTCATAGTATGCCCTACCCAAAATAGTTTTGTTTTTTCTGGATTTAATTTCATCAGGTGTCTATTCATCCAGGACTCAATTACTCGAAAACAATTTGCCAGTCTCTCATAAGCAGTCAAGTGTTTTCCTTGAAGACTGATTCTGCTGTTATCTCAACAGTTTCCAGAGTGACTTGCTTGGGTATTGTAGACTATGGGGTATGTTTACTAAACAGCGTTAACGTCGCAGCGGCGACGTTATCGCGTGATAAGTAGCCTATATATAAACTACAAAAAGCCAAAGTTCTCTACATTACCAGAGATACAGTACAACCTTCAATTTGCCGAACACACTAAAAATACAGGATGCCGAGCTGGAATTAAAGCCACAGGCGTGTTACCTAGGTATAATGCTAGACCAGCGATTAGCCCTACCACCGCACATCAACATGACCACAAAACTTGTATACCTTATTACAACACCTATGCCCTGTCCTCAATACCTACAACTTCTAAACAGTTTTCCAGTCCATCATATCCCCATATCTCAACTACTATAATATTATCTACCAAGGAATGCCAAAATATGTGATGCACCTACTACAAATGGCTCAGAACACAGCCGTCTGCATCCTATATAGTGTTGCAGTATCTGACCACATAAGACCCATGCTAAAAGAACTACATGGGCTCCAGGTAATAACCTGAGCAAAATATAAAGCTCTGCTCACTATTTTCAAGATAACCCACAACTTATCCCCAGAATACCTCCAGTCTTTTATATGTCTAACACTAAACAACCGAGCCAGAAGAGCGAACACACAAAACACACTTACTACTCCAATCCAGAAGGCAAGAAGCAGCCAAATCATCTGCAACAGAGCTTTCTCAATCTATACACCCACACTCTGGAACACACTCCCACAAGACTTAAGATCCACCACAGAAATAGCTGATTTTCACAGGATACTCAAAACCCACCTATTCACTGAACACTTCCGAAGTGAAACATAACACATACGATAACACTCACACAAACCCAAACAAAATTATTATGTTTGCCTTTTAATTCCATCTCCCCACCCTGTTGAAAGCTCTCCCTCAACTCTGTTACATATATTCCAAAAGTTGAATGTTATGTGGTCTTTGTTAACTTTGTAAGTGAAAGCTATCTGTAAACCACTTTGACTCTAAGGGTTATGTTTACTAAACTGTCTTAATGTTACCGGCGCTAGTTGCAGCGTTAATGTGAAGAATGACATATAAGGTAGTGGGTGGTCCAGAGGGAAGGTTGCAAGGAAACGGTATTGTGCGGTAGTGGGCGCCGTGGCATGTTAATGCGCGTTAACCCTAAGTTCATGCCAGCGCAGCATTAGAAGCTATAAAGACATAGCCCACTGGTTACTGCAATGACTGTGGAGGTACAGGTCATGGGTTTGATCCTGCAGTGGTGTTATATAAGACGGCTGTCTGAGGCATTTCCTTTTTTTAATTTAAATCAGTGCTGTCTGAAGCATTTCCTTTTTTTATTTAAATCAGTGCTGCCAGAAAAAACACACTCACAGTGCCGTAACCTAAGGTGCCTCATAAGGCGCCCTAGGAGGCACTCCACAGGGCACATTATAAAGTGCCCAGTCCGCCAAGGCACCTTATAATGTGCCCTATAGGGCGCCTTATAGGGTGCCTTATGAGGCACCTTATGCTATGGCACTGTGAGGCTGTTTCTGCTGGCAGCACTGATTTAAATTAAAAGGAAAAGCCTCAGACAGCCTTATTAAATAATACCATTGTGGAATCAAAACCATGACCTCTGCCTTCGCAGGCATTGAAGTAACCAGTGGGTTACATCTCTATAGCGGCTAACACACTGCTGGCTGGCTACAGAAAGACTGCAGGTCACCACACAACCTGTCTGCTGTGGTTACCAGGATAGGGTAAACCCACCCGGACCCATGATGCACTGCACATGCAGATCAGCAGCCTACATCTGATCACAAGATGGGGTATGCACTACTATAGCACCCTGGCCTGGTAGGGGGAACTGACCATGTGTGTTACTGGCACAGAGTAGCTACAGACCGTGGCATTGTGCGGTTCCTGTGCTCACCCTGATAGGTTGTCCTTGCAGACACACCTAGGATACATCTTGTACGTGTATTTGTTCTTTCTTTTCCCAGCACTTACCCTTGGGACGTTCTCTAATTCTCTGGGCCAGCACACCTGTGTCCATCTATATTTCCCAGTTACGTCTAGTCCTTGTGGACTATGATGTACCCAAAATAGTGCATATCCTGTGTGGTTACCATGGTCACAAGTTATAAGAGAAGGGTGGTGTTTGGACCCAAAAGCGGTTTATGTAGCACCACCCAAGTCACTCTCTGTGGGGGACAGGATCTCCCAACAGATCCACATTCTACATTTCTGCAATGGTGGCAGTAGAGAGAGACCATCAACCCCAGACCTGCTGGGGAATAGGGATCCTAGAGGGCGGTCAATGCAGATATGTATGCATCACATAGGCACTGGCAGACAGCCTGGAAAAGCTCAGCTGCTCCCACCACTATCTGACACTCACCAGCAGAGGGCACAGTCAGTCCCCACCCTGCAAGGTGTTCCAGCTATATACATGCTAACTGCAGACAGTGATCTATCTAGTACATAGTGCATGTTCCTGGAAGAACTGTGTGCACCCAAAAATGGGATGTGAGCACACACACCAAGCAGGTATATCAGTGATTGGTCCCCAGAAAAGGGAACTCATAGATATCATTTGAGAGAAAAACTGTATAGCACTATGGGTGAAACCTAGCCATGCCATGGTCACTGCTCAGTCAGGGTGAGAGTGACCCCCCCCCCCCCAGCATGACATGCTGTGGCCACCCTGTCCGTGCAGGTGGTGGTCGGGCACTACAATGTCCCAGCCATTGCCCTATGCTCTGTGCAGATGCATCCTGCCCAGGCCGCCCTGTCTGGGCCATACCCACAATACCTTACTCCTCGTTATGCACATTGGCAGGCTAACACTGGAAACAGTGGGCTCAGTAAGGTGTAGGCAGCCACAAAACACTGGATGAACATACACATACTCCCATACCTATTTCAGCAATGTGCAAATATAGAGGTGGTTGGCAGCCCTGGCCACCACACCAGTCCTGGGCACAGTGCAGGCATTGCTATGGTACTCAATACTGTTAGGGTCACTTCCCGGGGTGGTAAACACTGTCAGAAACAAAAATTGAAACACACTCCACAGATATCAGAAAGGTTGCTATGATGAATCTCTGTCAACAAATTGTGTTTAACTTAGGATTTGTTATCTGACATTAATCATAGCAACCTTTGATATATGTGGAACGTGTTTCCAAGTTTAAGACAGCATTGCTAAGGTATGCAGGTGATAGTATTGGTAGATGCTGCTCCGCACAGAGCCCAACAGCCTGACTCTCCATGAGCCGTTGGATAGTGGAGCCTGTTGGTGTGGGTGTTTGTGGCCCTGTTGGCCTATGCTCTAGGGCAGTTTCCCAACTCTGGTCCTGGTGGGCCAAACACGGTTCAGGTTTGCATGCTGTCCCTAATGAATATGCATGAGATGCATTTGCATACAATGGGGGCAGTGCATATAAATGCATCTCAAGCATATTTCTTAGGGACACCATGAAACCTGAATGGTGTTTGGCCCTCCAGGACTGCAGTTGGGAACCTCTGCTCTAGGGACTGCACATGTCTATGGTGTATGTGCTCTGTAGGGTAAAATATAGGCATTAATGGCGTGTTTATTTTATCTGCAATAAAGGTTCCTTCTTTATTACCACAGTTTAGTACTGGGTAAAATTTAGGGACATGGTCTGCAGGAGCTGCAACTGGGACTTAAACCTGTGACCTTCTGCCCCTGAACACACTGGCTGTGTGTACTGCACCAAACTGTTGCCACAGAGGTAGGTCATTCCCTGGGGATACCATTACTGTTCGTCAGACAGACCTTGTCTTTTGCAGTGCATGGCACCCACCTAAACAGGGCTTGGCCTTGGTCTGCTGTGGGCAGATTCCACTGCCCCCTCCACCACCAGCACCCCGCCGCCACCATGCTGACATGCCCTTATGCTGGTGGTGCTGGTGGTGCACAGTCCCAGGCCATCCTGCCCAGACTGCCCTGTCTGGGTCATACCCACAATACCTTGCGCCTCATTATTCACATTGGCAGGCTAACGCTGGAAACAGGGTAAGCATTGTGGGCTCAGTAAGGTGTAGGCAGCCACAAAACACTGGATAGACATACACACACTTCCTCACCTATTTCAGCATTGTGAAAAGATAGAGGTGTTTGGCAGCCCTGGGCAGTGTTGTGCAAAGATAGAGGTGTTTGGCAGTGCAGGCATTGCTAAGGTACTCAATACTGTTATGGTCACTCTCCGGGGTGCCAAACACTGTCAGAAAACAAACAAACAGGAAACACACTCCACATATATCAGAAAGGTTGCTATGATGACTCTCTGTTAACAATTTGTGTTTAATGTAGGATCTGTTATCTGACATTCATCATAGCAACCTTTTGATATATATGGAGCGTGTTTCCATGTTTACAATGGCATTGCTAAGGTATGCAGGTGGTAGTGGTGGTAGCTGCTGCTCCGCGCAGGGCCCAAAAACCTGACTCTCCATGAGGATATGGATAGTGGGGCCTGTGGGTGTGGGTGTTTGTGCCCCTGTTGGCTGCTGCTCTAGGGTGTGCGCATGTTTATGGTGTATGTGTTCTGTAGGGTAAAATATAGGGGCAATGTCTGCAGAGGCCACAGCTGGGACTGGAATCTGTGACCTTCTGCCCCTGAACACACTGGCTGTGTGTATGGCACCAAACTGTTGCCACAGAGGCAGGTCATTTCCTGGGGATACCATGACTGTTCTTCAGACAGACCTTGTCTGTTGCACTGCACGCCACCCACCTAAACAGAGCTTGGCCTTGGTCTGCTGTGGGCAGCTGCCACTGCCCCCTCCACCACCAGCACCCCTCCCCCACCATGCTGACATGCCCTTATGCTGGTGGTGCTGGTGGTGCGCAGTCCCAGGCCATCCAGTGTACCTGTAGGCGGCTGCCTATGGAGTGGGATCTGGGGTAGGGGTGCCTACATAGACATCTGCGCTTCCCCCCGGCACCGCCTGTCGATGTTATGTGCCCTTTGGGGTACCTGCTGGGTCTGTCCCCTGGGACATTGTGGGACACACACTCGTGGGCATGTTTATTTATTTTATTTATTTTATTTACATTCTCTTATATACCGCGCTATTCTGCATCAGTGCGGTTTACATTGAACAAACTGAAATTACATTGAACAGGGCATTATAACTTGGAGATAACTATTTTTTACAGGGAACATGGGCTATGGAGGGTTAAGTGGCTTGCCCAAGAGCACAAGGAGCACCTGTGGGACTAGAAACCCCAGGCCTTCTGGCCCAAGACCACAAGGAGCACCTGTGGGACTAGAAACCCCAGTCCTTCCGGCCCAAGGTTGCTGTCCTCTAGTGGGATTTGAACCCCCGACCTTCCGGCCTGAAGTACATTTGATCTTGGTCAGTTTCTGGCTTGCTGATTTGCAGTTTCTGCGTTCCTATGTGCCACCTAGGCATCTGCCTAGTCCACCCTGTGCCCCAGCTGCCCCACTGCATGTCCTTGGTCAAACACCAAAAATTAGAGGTCTAATTCGCAGAGGATTCAACTATTGCAAAAAATATTGACTATTCCTCTAATGTACTCAAGGCTATTATCTCGCTTAGTTGTGACTCTCTCAACACTTCTTCACACTTCTTTATTAAACTGGGTCTCAGACTTGTATCAGTACATCTTTACGGGATTGTCTCCCCATTGTACCATTCTTGCATCAATGACCACAGTATATATAGGTTTTCATACATGCATGTCCTGCCTGCAGCCCCCTGTACCCCATTTGCAGCCTCACCTATTGCCCTTTCGTACTTGGGCACTATGCTGTTGCTACACATGTATCACTACTATCACTTTTCTTGGTCTCCCTGCCTTTGCTGTACATTGCTGACTGAAATGGTTTCTCTTTCCTGCAATTGTGCCTCTAACGCCAGGTTTTCAAGCACGGTAATGTTCTGGTCTTAAAATCCCAGCGTTAGTGTACCTGGAGCCTCTCCCCGCCCACTCCCCGCCCATTGACCCCTTCTCTCCGCCCTCTGCAGACACTTACTGTGTGCCTTAATGCCGCTGGAGACGTTATCGCGCGAAAACGTAATGTTATCGCGTGATAATATCACGCAATAACGTTACATATTGTGCAATAATGTCACCGCTGCGATGTTAGCACTGTTTAGTAAACATACCCCTTAGTCATGCTAACAGAATTAAAAACCTCAGTCACTTCTGAAACAGATACATACATGAACTCACTCCATCTGAACTTCCCAAACTAGGGGAAGCTGATAATCAAAAGGATATTCTTAGATCTACATAGATACGTAACGTTCAGCCTTTTATTCAAGAAAATTAACAAACCATCTCCCCTGGCAAAGAAATTTGATTCCTACCTATCACATCATTAGAGATAAAAATTTTAACCAATTCAATCACTTCTCTAGGCTTATTAATTAAGTGGGTCAACTTCTTCTCTAATATAACTGCCCTTAACAGAAGTAATGAAAGCTCTATATTCTCTCAAACAGGATAAATATTCATCAAGATTCTGAGGTTGTTTCCCCTTGCTCCATGTTCTCTCTTTTTGTTGAAAATATTGTTTCTTTTTCTTAACATTATGATTAAGAAGACAGTTCTCCTTCACTGTACCCCTTGCTTGTTTCCCATTAAATTACCTTTATTTTCTAGTTGAACACAAATTCTTTTTTTTCTTTCATGCCTAAAGTTGAGCTGAACCCACTATACCCAGTTCTCAATCTCTATCAAGTCACAGCTGACTTTGCAATATAGATATGCACAGAGGGGGTCGTACAGAGGGGGTCACAATTCTTATCCTGCCCTGTGAGATCAGAATCACAATCAGGCCTGTACGTGCATGCCAGAACTGCGATTCAGCCCAGCCTGCACATACAGGCACTGCCCAACTAGCTCAGTCAGGGCTTTTAAATGGAGCCATGGCACCGTGGATCCATTTAAAAGCTGTGATGCTGGCTGCTGAAGCAAATAGTTTATTCCCCGCAGCCCTATCCCCGATTTGGACTCCCAGGGCCAAGGTCAGACTGCAGGGAATGCTCTCTGCCCCCTGTCGCCCTTTCCCAGCCCGGGCCCACTGATCCCCGACGTCCAGGAAAGTTATTCCACCTCAACATTAGAATTGGCCCTGTACGTCTGGGGCGACCACCCTAAAGCTGCCCCCGATCCTCCCCTTTTCCGCCTCTGTCTAGTTTCCCCGTACAACCGCGGGAGGGGGTATGTTGGGATGTCCATCCCCACTATTCATGGCTCAGAATGAGCCTGTTACTGTTTGAAATAATGTTGTTTGGCATGTTGGAGGTAATTTTATAAGGGATTTCTCACTTACAGTATAAAAGGTTTTTTACGCACACAAAAGAGCTTTTATAAAATTGCCCCAGAGGTTACAAATGTTAAAGTATTACACATGTAAAATTATTCACAGTGACAAGAGGTACAAGCATGTAGACATACTGGAGCCGATCTTATAAGGGGCGCGTGGAAGGTCACATGCAATTTATGCACCTAAGTCCTTATTTTAAAGGATTTAGGAGGTGCGTGAATGAGCACTTACGCATGTGATTTGGAAGGCTGCTATTCTGTAGCCAATGCAGAAGTCTCATTGCGCATACATTCAATTAGGAGTGTTCTGTGGCACCAAACCCATGGCCACTGAGTATAAGAGAAAAGGGTCACTAGTTCAAGATTAGCCTATAGATCAGGAATTATATGTACAGTTTTTTTCCTTTTGAGCCTTGAAGGACTACCAATAGGGACTGCTACCGCTGGAAAGAAATCTGCATTTGTAAGTATTTACCTGCTGGAAAATTCTCTAAATCTTGGAGAAAAGGTAATTCTTTGAGTGAAAGCTGATAAATCTGTGTATTTTAGAAGTGTTTTTGTTAAGTCAGTCAGGGCTTAGCACCACCAAAGAGCTTTCATTTAAATTTACAGTCAGTCAGGGCTTAGTGCCACCAGAAAGCTTTTCATTTAAATCCAACCAGAGTATAGCTTAAGAATAGGGTAAATATTATTTGAGTAGAAAAAAAGGAATTGTTTCTAGAGACCTTTACAAAGAAGCCTTCCAGTTAGGAGGCAAGAGACCTGTGAAATTATTTTAAATAGATGTTAAAGCCAAGTGACAGATCAAAGGGCCTCTATATTTTAAAACACGGGATGCTGCCAGTTCCCCTCTGCGCCCAAAAATCATTTTGGCCACAACCAGAGGTTCATATTCCCGTTCCAGAGCAGAAAGCCCAATTATCCTGGGACCCTTGCTATTTAACTTTTTTTTTCTTCTTTTTTTTTTTACAGATGGAATGATACCCCTATGAGGAAAGGTTGAAAAGGTTAGGACTCTTCAACTTGGAAAAGAGATGGCTGAGGAGAGATAACAAAGTAGAATAAGTAAAGTGAATTTGTTGTTTAGTCCTTCAAAAAATATAAAGACTAGGGACCATGTCATGAAGCTACAAGATAGTACATTTAAGATTAATCAGGGAAAATATTTCTTCAATCAATGTGTAATAAAGTTCTAGAATTCATTGCCAGAGGACATAGTAAAGCTGTTCATATGCAATGTGCATGCTGTTGAGCCAATTCTGATTCTTGGAGACCCAACAAAGTGGCAAAGTGTGACTGGACATAGATTGTCAGGCATTTCTTTCAAGGCAATAGAGGGTAAAATGACTTGTCCAAGGCCACAAGGAATGCCAGTGGGAATTAAAATCTGGTCTCTCGATCACCAAGCCATTGGTCTAACCACTAGTTTTGACAAATTCCTGGAGAAAAAGTCCATAAACCTAAGTGGACTGGGAGAATACACTGTTTATCCCTCGGATAAGCAGCATGGGATTTATCTACCTTTTGGAATCCTGCCAGGTACTTGTGACCTGGATTGGCCACCGTTGGAAACAGGATACTGAGTTTGATGGACCTTTGGTAGACCCAGTGGGGCAAATCTTCTGTTCTTATGTTAGATCAGTGGTTCCCAACCCAGTCCTCTGGGACCCCTACTCCAGTTGGGTTTTTAGAATATCCACAATGAGTATGCATGATATAGATCTGCGTGCACTGCTTCCATTGTATGCAGATCTATCTCATGCATAGTCATTGTGGATATCCTGAAAATCTGACTGACCTGAAGGTACCAGAGGACTGGGTTGAGAACCACTATGGTGGATCCTTTGTTACACTTGTTGAAGTCAAGCTTTTCAGGGCAGTGACTGACTCTGTTCCAGCCTTGTTAGATAAATGGAAATCGGGACCTTGAATGGTTACACTGTAGTTTAACTCCAAATGAGTACTGTATATAACCCAGGACTGTCTTGGGCATTTTACTCTTTTCTATTTGTATGAAAGATATGCCAGTTTGGAGGAATTGTTTATTTAAAATAGGCTGATGTTATGCGTACATGAACAATCTCCAGTGACAGATTCCATCCTCTATTTAGTTATAATTTGATGTACATGGAGAATGATGCAACTTTAAAAATATTTAAACTCACATATGGCAAGTGACAACTGGATTAATTTTTCTTTACAAAGTCACCTTAAAGTTTTCCAGATCCCTGAAGTTACTGCAGTAGCTGCAAAACCTCTGTGGTAAATGTTAGAGGTGCTTACTTCATTTATGGAAAGGTAGACATGCCGCTAACATTGGACAAAGGTCGCTATCATGCTTTAATAGCATGGCTGCCAGTCTGTAATGCAATTAAATATACCTCTGGAGCAGGGGGTCTCAACCCAGTCCTTGGGACACACCTAGCCATCCAGGTTTTTAGGATAACCACAATGAATATGCGTGAGAGAGATATGCATTCAATCGAGGCAGCGCATGCAAATCTCTCATACATATTCACTGTGGCTATCCTGAAAACCTGACTGGTTAGGTGTGTCCCGAGGACTGGGTTAAGTACTCCTGCTCTAGAGATACAGTTAACTGCACCACATTATTGGCCGTGTTAGCTCATTAGTTATAAGTTGCAGGCCCCACCCATTCCATGCTCCCTAATACCACTTTCTGAGTTAGGTGTTCAGTGCAGTAAAGAGCATGCACTAACACTTAACACAGAGCTATGCTGTCAGCACATGATCAAATCTGCATAGCAAACCATAGCAAATGGGTTTCATTGGTTCCAGATTAAAATATATGCAGATATCTCAAGAATATTGTGTTTTAACATGTATATTTGCAACATATGCATTAGTTAATCTAAACTGAATGAAAACTCACTTCTCAGCCATGAAGCATTGCATCAGTTTGAAAGCTGTCAAGCAAACCCCGAGTGAGAACACTGTCATCCATAAATTATACTTAAGTCTGATAAATCTTGATTTAGCAACAGTACTATTGATTCCATGGTGCTTAGAACATATTGCTCTCAGGGTCTGCATTCACCAAACTAAGAAGAACTGCAGTTTATTGGACAAGCTTTATAATCTCATATGAATACACATCACAGTGAGGCATGCCCACATTTACTCGAAAAAAGAATAATATCTAGAAAGCTGCGCGTACAAAAGCACATTCTGGGTAATAAAACCTTACATTTGCTAAATCTATTAACAGAGGCAGATCTGGAGAACCCATCTGGAGAAATTGCCCCAGAGGCACATTTGCATATTTTTGCAATCACAAGGAAAGGATGTATTGAATCCTTCAGCTGGGATGTAATCATACCAGGAAGTAAAGAACAGGAAGGACAGGATAGACAGAAAGAGGGAAAATATAAGAAATTATCTAAAACGTGGTTCCCATACCTGTTCTGGAGACACCCAACCAGTCAGGTTTTCAGGACATCTGACTTCAGTAGTGGGCAAAAGGTAGAAACCATTATAAAGAACACATTTCCTAAATATATGGCTGGGAGGAGTGGCTTAGTGGTTGGGCAAGTTGCTTCAGGCAAAGGGTTCAAATCCCACTAGAGGACAGCAACCTTGAGCAAGCCACTTCTCTCCATTGTCTCAGGTACAGATTGTGAGCCCTTCCAGGACAAGGGAAATATATATACAGTATCTGAATGTACACCACATTGACTTTTAGAAAAGCAGTATATAAGCCTAGCTAACTAAATAAATAATTGGATAAAGCCAACATGGATTTAGCCAAGGAAAGTCTTTTCTCTCAAATCTGCTATATTTTTTTGAAGGTATGAATAAACAGGTAGATGAAGGTGAGCCAGTTGATATAGGGAATCTGCTTTTCAAAAAGTCTTTGACAAGGCCTCTTAGGAGAGACTCTTGAGGAAATTAATAAGTAATGGGATAGGAGGCAGTGTACTATTGTGCAGTAGGAACTGGTTAAAAGATAGAATTCAGAGAGTAAGTAAATGGCCAATTTTCTCAATGGAGAAAAGTGAATAGTGGAGTACCCCAAGGATCTGTGCTGGGCCTGCTGCTTTTCAGCATTATATACTGTACAGTACCTGAATGTACACCGCTTTGACTTGTAGAAAAAAACGGTATATAAACCTAGTTAAATAAATATTTATAAATGACCCGGAAGTGGGAACTATGAGGTGATGAAATTTGCAGATGACACAAAATTATTCAAAGTTGTTAAAACAAGAGGACTTTGAAAAATTACAAGAGGACCTTGAGAAACTGGAAGACTGTGGACAAGTGCAAAATTGTGCACTTGGGGAGAAACAACCCAATCTACAGTTACACAATGTAAGGTTCCACATTAGGAATCACCACCAAAGAAAAGGATCTGGGTGTCATCATGGATAATACGTTGTTCTCCATGGACAAGCAGGAATGAGCCCTCACATATGGGTGACATCCTTGATGGAACCCTGGGTGGCAACACTCCCCAGCTTGTACTGGAAGCTTTTGGGTGGCTTCACCATGCCTGCATGCCTCCTTCCAACCTGCCACTGTGGTACCATCTTGAATCAGTTTTTTGTTTTCTTCGGAGCCCCATGGACATGTTCCAGACACCTCCATTGGTAGACTTATCTATTTTGCCCTTACGGGGGGTTTTGCCTCAGGTTTTTGTCCCATTCACCTGCCATCATGGTTCTCTCCTCCCTTTACCTTTTTCTCCTTTGATCATTAATTTTTATTCTTGCCGTGGCTTCTCGGCCCTCCCAGTGCAGGGTTCTGTCCTCGTCATTGAGCTATTCAACTTTGCCATGGCTAAATTTCCAGACGACATGTCCCAGAAACCCACTAGCAGGTTCAAGAAGGGTTCAAAGTGCTCTAGGACCATATCAGTCAGATACCTACAACTGGTGTCTATGGTGCCTAGGACCCAATCATCAGCCTTCTTCTTGTAATTTGTGTTCACTGATGATAAAAAGAGAACTCAATGGTCACGAGAAGAAGCACAAATCAATTTTTGACACTTTGAAGTCTGATCCATCAGCATTGGCATCCATGGCATCAGTCACTATGGCTTCCGAGGCTGCATCAGACACTGGCAGTGCATTGATGCCAAGGGGCTCTCAAGCTCAATCAGAGCTGAGCACCTATAGTGCCCCAGAGCATCAGCCATCGATCGATCTCCACCTAAAGACAAGTAAGGATTCGACTGCATCTTCTTTGACATCAAGGGATGACCACGTCGAACATCAGGTGAAGACTCTGGTGCATCAGCATTGAGGGGCTGTCGAGCTCAATCAGAGCTGAGCAACCATAGTGCCTGAGAGCATTGGACATTGATCAATCTCCAACCAAAGAGGAAGGATTTGACTGCATCTTCTTTGACATCTAGGGTTGACCATGTTGAACATCAGGTGAAGACTCTGGTGCATTGGTGCTGAAGCCCTTCGAGACATGGCATCAAGAGTGATGGGGGTCCACTTGAGTGCCCCTTGAAAGTGCCCCAAAGGGAGGAAATCTCATCCCCCAGCATATTGTAAGGGCACCGACAGCCTACCGACAGCCAAGAACCAGCCACCGATATCTCTGTACAGCTATCAGGTACATTAGTCAAAGTTGTTCAGGCCCCGCAGCCTTCAGAATCAGTAGCCATGTAGAAGCACCTTCTGCATGCACTCAAGGAATGCACGGAAGTACTGTTGGTGGTGTAGCATTCCGAGCCTCAATGTCAGCTGCATCAACATTAGCCACCAAACAGCCAATCCTCAAGATGCATGCCCTGCCTGCTGGAGAGGCATTGACATCAGGGTATCAAAGGACCCTGAACCGGTGCCTGCCCAGCTGATATCCCTATCTAGTTTCTTAAGGTCCAATGTTCCCTCACGATCTAGAAAGGTATTGGTGCATCATCATGGAGCTTCCAATCCTAGGTGGTGGTATGGACCGAAGACCAGGTGGCGGCCCAACAAATTTCTGTCATGGGGATGAAACGCAGATTGGCCATGGAAGTAATCATGGCCCTGATGTGGTGGTCCAGCAAGATCTTCGCTTGCTCGTAGGAAAGGGTAATGCAGTCCACCACCCAAGTGGACAAAGTTCACTTAGTCACTGGGAGCCCCAGACAGCTGGAGTCATAGGATACGAAATGCTGTTGAGTTTTGCGGTGGTCCCGAGTCCATTGCGGGTAGAAGGACAGGACTCTCTTGCAATCCAGAGTATGGAGAATGGTCTCCGCCTTACCGGCGTGAGGCCTGGGAAAGAAGGTGGGGAGCACCACCTCCTGACTGAGGTGGAAGGGGGACACCACCTTTGGCAGAAACTTGGGGTGTGTGCGGATCACCACCCTGTTCTTGTAGAATATTGTGAAAGGAGGCTCTACCATCAGATCCTGGAGCTTGCTGACTCTGCGTGCTGATGTGAGTGCTACCGGGAAGGCGACCTTCCAGGAGAGGTACCACAGGTGTCAGGTAGCCAGAGACTCAAACGGATGCTTGGTGAGCTGCAAGAGCACCATACTAAGATCCCACTCTGCCACTGGAGGGTGGATGGGGGGGGGAGGGGTTTTTGGACAACATGAGGCCCTGTAGGAACCGAGACACAAAGGGCTGGGCCGAGGCTGCTTGTAAACTTAACCTCTCATTCTCCAGTTTAATCCATGTGGTTTTTAGTCACTTCACATACTGAATGAAACGCCCTAAGATTATTTGTCCTGTGGAACATAAGAACATAAGATATGCCATACTGGGTCAGACCAAGGTCCATCAAGCCCAGTATTCTGTTTCCAACAGTGGCCAATCTAGGTCATATGCACCTAGCAGTTTCCCCAAGGGACACAAGTTCCACAATGCTTGTACTGGGTCAAGCATTGATATCTTCGGTCACTTCTTAATAATGGTTTATGGACCTTTCCTCCAGGAACTTGTCCAAACCTTTTTTAAACCCAGCTACAATAACAGCCTTTACTACATCCTCCGGTAACAAATTCCAGAGTTTGATTACACGTTGAGTGAAAAAATATTTTCTTTTATTAGTCTTAAATAGTTTACCCTGTAGCTTCATTGCATGTCCCCTAGTCTTTCTATATTCTGATAACGTAAACAATCGATCTACGTTTACCCGTTCCACTCCGTTCATTAATTTATAGACTTCTATCATATCTCCCCTCAGCCGTCTCTTTTCCAGGTTAAAGAGCCCTAACCTTTTTAGCCTTTCTTCATAGGAGTATCCTTCCATCCCCTTTACCATTTTGGTGGCTCTTCTCTGAACCTTTTCTAAAATCGCTATATCCTTTTTAAGATACGGCGACCAGAATTGCACACAATATTCAAGGTGCAGTCTCACCATGGAACGATATAGAGGCATTATAATATCTTTTGTTTTATTTTCCATTCCTGTCCTTATCATACCTAGCATTCTATTTGCTCTCTTGGCCGCTGCTGCACACTGGGCCAAGGGTTTTAACATGGTATCCACAATGACGCCTAAATCTTTTTCCTGGGTGGTGGTTCCTAATGTGGAACCTTGCATCGTGTAACCATAGTTTGGGTTGTTCTTCCCTAGGTGCATAACCTTGCACTTGTCCACATTAAATTTCATATGCCATTTTGATGCCCAGTCTTCCAATTTATCAACAGTATTATCTGTTACATGTATGTTTTATCAACAGTATTATCTGTTACATGTATGTTTTCAATGCTGTGTGCATCTAGTCATGCTACAGAAATAAGTAGTAGAAAGAAATAGCAATAATTTTGTGCTGCCAAGTCTTCCAGCTGAGCAACCTCAGAGTAGTTTGAGAACTGGTCAAAAGGTACATAGTCCTTATCTTGTAATGCAACAAATTAGTGCCTGCCTTCTCCCAAGGAAAAGGAATATCAACATCTTTAAACATAGAAACATAGCAAATCATGGCAGCTATCGACCATACAGCCCATCCAGTCTAGCAATACATAACAACTATTAAGTTCTGCAATCCTTTCCTCTCCCTCAGAGATTAACTGTACTTATCCCATGCTTTCCTGAATTCAGAGAAAATTCTCATCCCCACCACCTCCAATGGAATGCTATTCCATGCATCCACTACCCTTTCCATAAAGAAGTATATCCTCATGTTATTCCTGAGTCTATTCCTTTTCACCTTCATCCTATGATCTCTCGTTCTGGAGCCTCCTTTCAACTGGAAGAGGGCTACCTCCTGTGCATTCATACCATGGAGGTGTTTAAATATCTCTGCCATCTCCCCTCTCCTATCTCTTCTCCAAAGTAGAAAAAGAAACCCACTTCACAAAAAGGAATATCTATTATAAATGTCAGCACACATATATAAACCTAAAAAGAGTATAGAGGTGAAAGTACCATCAGAATGGGGCAGGGGAACAAATATATCCACGGATCCCTGTGGCTGTCACATTCCACCTATAACCTCCCTTATCAATCATTCAGCTCAATTTCACTCTCTTTTTAAATTTATTGAATATCTACATTTTTTTTCTTTTATGCTTATATTTTTTGTATACTTTTGTATATTATTAGAAGTCCCACATATGGATTTCAAAGACAAACACAATTTGCACCAATTATTCCTTTATATAAATAAATGTTCAATAGTAGTAGTAGTAGCAGTAAAAACACATGTCACCATTCAAGGACAATGCTTTCATTGCTGCAATCATAGCAAATGCTGCAAAGAACTTGTAGTAACATTATAGCAACATCATAGCAAAAATTGAATTCGCTCCTTGGCTCAATACAAAAATAGCTTGCCAGCTTTTCACTTTCACTCTTCACTCACTTTTCCCATATAGAAACAGTATAGCAACATTGTAACAAAAAGTTAAAGTTATGTAACAGCCACAGGGATCTGTGGATATATTTGTCCTCCTGCCCCATTCTGATGGTTCTTTCACCTCTATACGTTTTATAGGTTTATACATGTGTGCTAACATTTGTAATAGATATTCCTTTTTGTGAGGGGTGCTTATTTATCTCTTTTGGATAGGTTTATTTTCATCTTCTATAAAGTATATACAGTCAAACCTCGGTTTTCGTATGCCCTAGTTTTCGTACGATTCAGTGTTCGTTGACTTTTTTCGTTGAGATTTTGTCCCAGTTTTTGTACATTGTCTCGGTTTTCGTACAGTTGAAAATGGAGCACCATCTTGTGGCCAGAAGTGGGATTTTGATTCTCTTGCTGATTGACTGTCTTCCATATGCCAACAAGTGTCTTCAATAAAGATAAAAGTGATGTTAAATGTTCATTTATCCATTTCATTAGTCATTTATATTTATTTCTCATTGTTTTCTGTATGTAAAAATATAGTTATTCTCTATAAAATGTATTTTTTGTTAATATTTTTGGGTGTCTGGAACAGATTAATTGGATTTACATTATTTCTTATGGGAAATATTGCTTCAGTTTTCATACATTCGGTTTTAGTCAGACTTTTTCGAATGGATTAATCACGAAAACCGAGGTTCCACTTTATATTGAGATCTTTAAGTCTATCCGCATATGCCTTATGACAAAGACCATGTAGACTGGTTGTTTATTCCTTCTAAAAGTAGAAAGACTAGGGGACACATAATGAAGCTACAATGTGGCATATTTACAGTAAAACTAATCAGAGAAAATATTTTTTCACTCAGTGCATAATGAAACTCTGGAATTCGTTACCGAAGGATGTACTAAAAGCTGTTAGTGTAGCTGGTTCTAAACAAGTTTGGGTGAGTTCCTGGAAGAAAAGTCCATAACTCATTATTAAAGAGGACTGTGGAAATCCACTGCTTACTCCTGGGACAAGCAGCATGAAATGTCTATACCTTTGGGAACCCGACAGGTACTTGAGACATGGAATGGCCACTGCTGGAAAAAGGATACTGTGCTTGATGGACCCTAGGTCTGACCCAGTAATGCATAGCTTATGTTCATTTTAGTAACCATCCTTTGGACCATCTCCTTTGAAGGTATCACATAAATACAGATACAGCTTCTATGAACTATGAGTGCTCTCACAACTTCTGTTATAATTATATGACCACCATTCAAGATGATACCTGTCCTTTTCCCTACCCCTAGATACTCTTAATTGTACTGTTAATGTTCCCTTGTTAACTGGTTCCTTGTAATGTTAACTGGTTCTTTGTAATTTTGGAAATCTCTGGCTTTAGCTTCTCTGCACAGCCGGGCAACTAGAATGACGGCCTCGGGTAGCTACTCCTATCCCCCCTTTCCCTCCCTCCACCCGCACATAGCACACAGACTGTTATTTTTTTTACTAAACATATTTTGTTTATTTGACAATATTGGAAATAACAAAACTGTTGGCCACAGCATAACCACACATATTCATACAATGATATATTACAATTATCCATTTCACCTAATAACCAATGAGTATGTTCAATTTCTTTTCCCCGAGCTATTTGTTTTGCCCTAGATTCCCCCTCCCCCCAAGAGGCACAGCACGTCCTTTTCAAATGACGCCCGGCAGGGATGTGGGGAAATGCTGTCAAAAAGCCTTTTCCCCCACTGCCCGCAGTCCTCAGAATATCGTGTGGGGGGGAAGGGACCGCATGCCATTAAAGCAGACCTTCAGATCTCCTTTCCCCCCTCCTTTCTAGTCGCAGCAGTGTCCCGTTCTGCCTCTGCCCTGGCCCCGGCCCCGGCCCATCAAAAGGTCAGCAGCAGGGCGCCGTGAATGTCAATGCTATGTCTATCTTCGTCCATCCCTCCCCCCACCGTGAAAGCATAAGGAGGCCCTCTACTCGCTGTTCCTGCTGCAACTCTGTTGATCATCCGGGGGAAGGTAAACTTCCTATCTGGACATTCCTCACATTACCCCCATGTCTGGGCTGTGCACTCTCTCCTAGGGGGCCCTAGCTCTCCTTTGCAGCTGTGGCCAACACCCACCTATGCCATAGTCTTTCAACCATGTCCTCTATGGCACACAGGGACACATCTATTCCAGTGTTGGACGAATGTATCCCATTAGCACAGTGTTCATCGATGAGGTCATGTATGATGCTGTACCCACTAATTGCCTCCATGAAATGGGCCATTCATCTGTTCACCTTCCGCCTAGTCTTTTCAAGTGCCCTGTGCGACCATTTGCCCCTCCAAACATGCCGTGGTATGATGTGTGACCACACTAGCCATGTCCCGGGGAATGCATCTGCCAATGTCAGCATGTCCCTTTGCATTTTCTTTGTTAGCTTCACGCTGTGTGTACACGCCAGATCATTGCCTCCTAGATAGACCACTATCGTCCATGGGTTCCCCTCTGCTTTTTTCTTTTGCAGGAGGGATGGCAGCAGCTGGTCCCACCCCATACCTCGCCGACCCATCCACACGACTGACACTCCTGCATCCGGCAGCCCCAGATTGAACCCTTGTGGTCTATTCTTTGTCCTCCTTTGCGCCCAGTGAACAAAGGAATGGCCGCATATCCACGCTTCCTGAGGCCCCAGGGGGGGACTCGCACCTATGTTGGATTATTGACAAGAAAAAAAATTACCTCATTATCCTTGCATCATGGCAGATTACTGCATCGTTATAAGTGTATCACATCTGTGTTTACAGTCAGGTGGTCAGGCATACACCATCCCTGTTCCCCCATTCTTGACACAATTCAAGCCAATTATTTTTTTTTTGATGTGTGTATTCCTATTATCTCCATGGGATTTTTTTGTTTTGTTTTTTTAAACCCCAATTAAATTTCTGTTGACAGTAACAACAAACAACACCAACTCCCCCCATTTCAACTGTTGCCGTAAAAGCACGCCTCCAAATCTGCCTCTTCCAGGACTAGCTTAAGCACTCTGGTAAATTGGAAACATGATAGGGGGACACTGTTCACATGCACTAACCATTCTTCACCTCCAGTTGGACGGAGTTGCTTATATTCTGCGAAATTTCTCTCCGGAAGCGATGGGTCACCTGGTACGGGAATAACACCAACCGGGCACCTTTTCCTTCCATATCACTAATGCACCTTCCTGTAGGCTGACATCCTTCCTCCTAATGGCTCCGTAGGCTGGCTTGTGACTTGAGGAGGCTATTAACTCACCTATCCTGAACGCCCTGAAGAACGCCCAGGAAAAGGCACATCTGAAAATACGGATCTTGAACACGTTGAAGCATACATGGCCGGGGACTGTCAACAATTTCTTTAATATTTGGTGCGTGATCAGGCATCGATAGTCCACACTGTGGCACTGCCCCGATGACCAGCCCTTCATTACTCTCGTGATAACGAAGTCTGTCCTCGGGCTCTTCTCCCCCATTGCTCTGGCAAAGAAGGTGACTGCTGCTAGGTGCGTCTGTACTGCCGATTTCGTGACTCCGTTGTCTTTACAATGTAGAATCCATTGCAGAATTGCACCCATCCTGAATCTGTCTGTATCCTCAATCCCACTATCTCTGCAAAAACCTTGAAACGTTTCCCAAACTGTCAGGTATTATCACCTCGTCTGCTCGGCTAGGGAACTCGGAAGGAGCTCCCAAACCTCGGTGGACCAAATTCCCATACCTGCTCTGGCACAGCCGTCTTGACCATGTCTGCTTTGGGGGCGAGTGCCCGAAAGAGCAGGATCTTGCAACGAGAAACAACATTGGCAATGTTATTATGATGACCTGGAATATTCTCCACCCTAATAGTCACATTATGTATAAGGCATAGCATCACTATTTTTCTCAACAATGCCACCACCCCGGCGTTTTGGCACGCATTCTGTTAATCGCGTATACTACTGCCAAATTGTCCATATGGAAGGTTATTGCCTTGTTGGTAAGTCGCGGGGCCCAGATGCACAAGGATACACTGGCTTGGGAACCCAGAGACCAGGATTTGATTCCCATTAGCACTCCTTATGGCCTTGGGCAAGTCACTTAACCCTCCATTGCCTCAGAAAAATCCAAGTTATCAATGTCCCTGTTTAATGTATATTATCAAGTTTAAGTTTTAATGTAAACCGCTTTGATTGAAATGATAAAGCGGTATATATAACTTGTTAAATAAATAAATTAATTAAATAAAATACCATAATGGGAAAGAATTCCAGGAACGTGATGTCCTTTGTGGCTCCTCCTGAGTGTCATTCGCGAGGCCATTGCTCAGAACACCACACCCCTTTGAAATATATCCCAAAGCTGGTTCCCCCCACGGCATCCGTGAATAGATCCAGATCCATGTTCGAGATAGGATGCTCCTGCCAGAACGCTATGCCGTAAAATGTCTGTAGGAATTGCAAGCGCCATGCAACAGCAAAAGACCTGCCCCACTGGCATGACCCTACAGGCAAAACACAGCAAACCCATCAATGATTGGATTTGTTACAAAGTGGCTTTTTGATGCCCGTGCATCCACTGAATGCCTCTCTTCAATTTTTCTAATTTATCATCTGGCAATCATGAGAACTGTGCTGTCACATCGAGTTCAATGCCAAGGAACGTGATAGCCCTTGTGGGACCACAGGTCTTTTCTGTTGCTAGAGGTATACCGAATAACGGAACGACCTGCTCAAAGATACCAAGAATCTTCCTGCAGTCCTCAAAGTATTTTCCAATGAATAAGAAGTCATCCAGGTAGTGCACCACCATGTTGGGGCCAGCAATGTCCTCCACCACCCAGCGTATGAATGAACTAAACTGCTCAAAATAGGCACATGAGATTGAGCAGCCCATGGGCAGACATTTGTCATAAAAGTATTCCCCATTGAAGGTGAACCCCAACAGCGGAAAAGACTCCGGGTGCACTGGAAGCAGTCGGAAGGCCTATTCTATATCCGCCTTTGCCAGTTATCACTGCTGGCCCAGATTCCGTATGAGTGCTACAGCCTGATCGATCATCGCATATCTCACTGAGCATAACAACGGATCTATGTGGTCATTAACTAAACTCCCTTCTGGGTAGGATAGATTGTGAATCAAATGGAATTTGCCCGGCTCTTTTTTGCGGCACTATACCCAAGGGGGACAGTACCAGGCCCGGGAAGGGGGGGTTCTTGAATGGTCTGGTGACTCTTCCCATACCCATTTCTTTTGCCAGTTTTTTATGTATGACTGAGTTGTATTTCTTGACCGAAGGGGATTTGCAGATTACGTGCGTCTTCATTGGGACCGACGATGGAATAGGGAACCCATGAGTGAAGCCACTCTCAATGCTGAGAGCTTTGTCCCGCAGTGAGTAAGCCCGCAGCCACGGGCGCATGCAATCAAGCTTGATGGGGGTTGGGGCCGTGGACTTCACTTGCATGCTGCTGCATTGGCCTGAATGGTTTAGTCTCTCTTGCTGATCTACATGCGTAAGCTGGGTGACTGTCCCCACAGCTTGAACATGAGTGTCTAAATTTACATGGATGCCATGTGCAACTCTCCGTATTATACTGGCAGCACGATCGGTGACCCACAGGTTGACTAGTTTGCCACCATTGTGGTGCCTGAAAGGGCTGCGGTAGTCCTTCCTGACTCCATGGCCTGTTGGAGGCCATTTTGTCAAGCCACAGATCTAATATTCTGTGCTGCCATGTAATGGTGGGATCCTCTGCCATGCTTTTTCTGAAATTGACATCGTAGTTCAGCCATGCCCATCCTTCGAAATGTTTATGTGCCTGGGTGATTGTATCCAGGTATCTGATTAGATAAGGACTCGATTTGGGCTCCCGCTCGATGACCACGCTCATACATATGTGGAAAACCGCTACCCAGTTATTAATAGATTTCAGAATTCTTGGCTTCCTGTTCTTCTCCCAAAGGAGAACAGCGGAAGGAATGACCACGGCCTACCAGATGATAATTAAAATTCTTTATTGGGGACCCAACTTAACAAGTTTCGGCCGAAGCCTTCATCAGGGGTCTAAAAAACAAACATACATAAGTAAACCAAAGAGTAAAAACAATAAAATATGGACATCGTAAAAACAGACATAAGGGGCAGAGACAAAGTGATAAAAATTACCAGAAAACCACATAGATGGTGTACCAGACACGTCTATGCGGTGAAGCAATCGCTTTTCCCAATCTGAAATATAATAAAATTGCAGATATAATAAACAAAAAATATATAAAAATGCAAGTGGTGTGTAGCATAACAATTTAAAAAAATATATGTATGCAATAATACAAGTTATGTGTGACATGACAATTGAAAAAATAATAAATAAATAAATATGTAAAAGTAAATACATGCTACAATAGTTGACAAATGACATATCACAAATTCTGAAACCAGAAGTAAACACAACTCAACATAGAAATGCTAGTTAGAAATGTTAGAGCCCATATGGGGCATGAGCATATGTAAAATAAAATAAACTAAAATTGTAGGCACAGTATAAGGAATAATACAAAGTTCATTGCATATGTGCTAACGTGTGTTGCCAATGTGCTAATACCAAAAAAAAGGGAAACAAAAATGTGCATATCAGAAAAACAGATGACTCGTGTGCACATAGAAATGCAGATAAAGATTTGGCAGTAACTAAAATAGTGCCACGTTAAAAAACAATCGAGCATGCATCATGGCAATGTAAAGGAAAAAATGTGTATGTGTGCTCAATTGAACGTAACAATAAATTAACAAAGAATGGTCAAAGAAAAATTTTATAAAAACAATAATATGTCATAGAACATAAGCAACAATATGAAGATACAAAGGACAACATAATTGCATGAGATGACCAAAGATTCAAGTGGGCACTTTAAAACACCCGAATATGCAAAACTTATTAAAATGAATCGTGAGCAAGTAAAAAAACCGTGAGCAAGTAAAAAAACATATAGACTTATACAGAGGCAAACCATAAGGATGACCGAGTGCTTGTGCTGAAACGGCATTCAACACATTACATTGGTAACGGCTAGAGTAAGCCAATAGACACACCGTACATGCAATAAACGAGGACAGGAGTCCCTTCATACCGTACATGCAATAAACGAGGACAGGAGTACCTTCATACTATGAAAATAAAACTAAAAATCTATAGGAATATGGGCTTATGCATAGACTAGCCATAAGAAGAGAGGGGTACATGTGCCGAAACGGCGTATGACATTTGTAACAGCTAGAGTAAGCTAGACCGTGCATGCAACCAAGGCCGGGAAAATCTATACGCTTATGGAGGTAAAACTAAACTGCAGATGAACCCATAAAAGAATGCTGCACGTAAACGCGTGCACTAGGAACCATGCACAAGACTAATATTAAAAAAAACGCTGTAAAAAATCGAAAGTTGGGGACCGCGTCCCACTATCAGGAAAAGTATCAAAACAATGTATTATTGCATACATATATTTTTTTTAATTGTTATGCTACACACCACTTGCATTTTTATATATTTTTTGTTTATATCTGCAATTTTATTATATTTCAGATTGGGAAAAGCGATTGCTTCACCGCATAGACGTGTCTGGTACACCATCTATGTGGTTTTCTGGTAATTTTTATCACTTTGTCTCTGCCCCTTATGTCTGTTTTTACGATGTCCATATTTTATTGTTTTTACTCTTTGGTTTACTTATGTATGTTTGTTTTTTAGACCCCTGATGAAGGCTTCGGCCGAAACTTGTTAAGTTGGGTCCCCAATAAAGAATTTTAATTATCATCTGGTAGGCCGTGGTCATTCCTTCCACTGTTCTCCTTTGGTTGTCTAATTGCGGAAGATTCTCTTCTTTTTCTTCTGTTCCTGTTCTTCTCCCCCCTTTTTCTCTATCCTTTCCCTCCTTTGTCTCCCCTTCTTGGTCTCTAAGCAATAATGAGAATATATCTATATATTCCCTCCGCCAAATGCGCTTCTTCAACTTCCTAGGCACTGAGCTGGCTAATGAGCTCACGCCATAGCGTGGATCTCCCCCTGCATCGGGCAAGGCAACCTGTGCCACTGGCACTGGTCCTGTTGCGCCGTTCTCCTGGTTTTCTCTCCTCTGGGTGGATACCTCACTGCATGCTGACCGTACTCTCGCCAGAGGATTCTTCTTTTTTGCTTTTTTTTTTTTTTTTTAATGTTTAATGCATTCTGGATTATATTTGCTAAAGCCAGTCTTCGGATGATGAAGATAACAAGTCAGGTGCCCCCACTACACCCCCAGACTTACCAATTGCCATGCTAGTGCTCGCTATTTGTGGTTCTTCCAGCCTTGTGGCGGGTGCCTCCAGACGTTGCCTAACTGCACCCAGGTCGTGCTGAGTCATCTGTTCACGTATCACCCGAAGCAGTTCATCCAGCTCCTAGCTTGACGTAGAAGGTGTGGGTGGTTGTTGTTGTGGAAGCGTCTGCTTGCTGCAATGCATGGATTTCACGGCCTTATTGCTCACCGCCCCCATGCTGTTCACTGCATCACGTCAGCAAGTGGCTTCTCCACCATTTGTCTTCTTTTTTGCTGCCACCGTGGGTGCTACCTTCGCCATAGGCCTGCACGGTGCCCTGCCTGCTGCACTCTCTGTGTTCTCATGCCTGCAGCCGCTCTCTGTGTTCTCGTGCCTGTGGCCAGTGGCTTGTCGGCCTCCATGGGCCCTGGGAGA
Source organism: Ichthyophis bannanicus (assembly GCA_033557465.1). Lineage (NCBI taxonomy): Eukaryota > Metazoa > Chordata > Amphibia > Gymnophiona > Ichthyophiidae > Ichthyophis > Ichthyophis bannanicus. Next base: position 1,732,011,192 of record CM066031.1, read on the forward strand.
GCTTTGGCTGACCTTTTGTGGCATATCTAGAGTACAGAGAAATTGTACTACGAAGAGGAAGGGAGGAAAATAAGAAAAACACAGGTTAGTACTTGGCTTGCCATCAGAACTTAAACCCAGATATCACTTTCATGCTAGTCCCTTCCTGCCCACATGTCTTTGGCTTTTTTTTTTGCATATATTAATGTGTACATCAACATATATACACTAATGTATAGCCATGGGGACAAACTCCACTGCCAGGACGTGAACCCTTCACCTTCTACCTCTTGCTACTGCATGGGGTGCACCATAGTTTTGCCACATACAACCAAATAAATAAATAAAACAAATAAATATATATCCTTGTACCTACAACTGTCCCTCCCTATGTTTCATGTATAATCCCCCCCCCCCTCCCCATCATCTGCTGGCTTCCAATGCATACACACATGCCCCTATATCCCCTTCATATTATTTATTTATTTATAATTATATAGCTATTCTAATTCCAATATTAACAACAGTATTCTAGAGATAGTGCAATTTTTTTAGTTTCTTTGGTCATCCATTGTGGCCATTTTTGTTTTCTCCTTTTGTAGACTTCTCACTTTCTTCAAGCACAACTTTCTTGATATCGTCCCATAACTCTTCTGGTGCTCTGTCATTTCTATCCAAAGCAGCAAATTCATTTTGCAGGCAGTCTTTAAATTCCAGTGGTATATTCTCAAGATCATATTTTGCTGCATTCATGAGTGGCTTATTATTTTTCAATTTTAGCTTGATAGCATACTAGTATACTAGTAGTTGGTGATCTATATCACAGTCGGCTCCAGGGTTTGTATTTGTTGATGTTATTGAACTTTTTCAATGTTGATTACACAGATGTAGTCAATTTGGGGGGGGGGGGTTTACAAGCCATTGGGTGAAGTCCATATGTACAGTCATCACGTGTGTTGCTGGAAGAAGGTGTTTGAGATGAATAGATCATTGGTCTTGCAGAATTCTATCAGTCTTTCTCCAGCTTCCTTTCTGTTGCCAAGTCCATATTTTCCAGTCACTTTGCCTTCTTCTTTGTTGCCAACCTTTGCTTTCTAGTCGCCCATGACTATCAGGATATCCTGTTTGCATGTTCTGTCAGTTTCAGCTTGTACTTATCCATAGAACTCATCAACTTCTTCCTCTTCTGCAGCTGTTGTTGGGGCATATATCTGAATAATAGTTGTATTGATAGGCATTCCCCATAGACAAATAGAAGTTAAACATTCACTGACTGCATTGTATTTCATTACAGTTCTTGCAAAGTTCTTCTTAATTATAAATGCAATATCATGTCTTCTTTGTCTTTCATTTCCAGCGAAGTATACCATGTGATTATTTATTTATTTATTTATTTGACAAGTTTTGTATTCCGCCTTTTCCTTCAATCAAAGCGGTAAAATACAAGATAAAGGATATACAAAGGAAAGGAAACAAACACCGGTTCTACATCAAACAGTAAGCACTGGGGACACATAACAAAGGGGAAAGAATACACACATCATATAACATATAACCTAAAACAGGCATACCAGCAAAGTAACCATTCATAAATACAGCCGTTTCTCTGGTCCCGCTTGGTCCAACACCTAAGGGCCACGCCAAAGGGCCCCCCTGCGAGGCACTCAGGCTCAGGCGCGCCTCCGGAGCGGCGGTTTTAAAGTTGTTAAGCAGGGCTGATTGGCAGTTGTTTTAGGTGAGGGGAAACTCCCGCCCACAGTCCCCGATCATGGCTGCTGCCTCTGCTGATCCCTCTGTTCTACTGATCTTCCCCGGAGTGGCGGTTTTAAAGTTGTTAAGCAGGGCTGATTGGCAGTTGTTTGAGGTGAGGGGAATGCCTCTATATCATTCCATGGTGAGACCGCACCTTGAATATTGTGTGTAATTCTGGTCGCTGCATCCTGAGGTTTCCAGAGGATTATTCAAGTCAGTTAGAGCTTCCGATATTGCGCCAAATCGTCCCGCGCCTAAGGACCACACCAAAGGGCCCTCTAGCGAGGCCCTCAGGCACAGGCGCGCCCAATGTTGCTTACTTTTAAAAACAGTCACCAGCTGTGTGTAGTGGAGCAAACAGTCTTGCCCTGCTCAATCAGCACAGATAACAGGGTCCGATGGCAGTCCATTTCAGTTCGCTGGCACCCAACAGATCAAGTTGTACATGTTCCATTTCATTCTTGACCACCTCCAACTTCCCTTGGTTCATGTTTCGTGCATTTCATGTCCCAATATGTAAGATATCTTTTCAGCTTCTGACTCTCTTCATGCACAGGTACTTTAGAAGTCAGACATCCCAAAGGCTTTGATCCAACCACATCATAAATGCTGGCTTTACCTGAAAAGTCTTCAGCTCATCCTCAGTAGCCAGTTGAGTGCTTCCTGACCCGGGGCTCTCATCTTCTAGCACTATAGTGCAATTTGTTTTGTTGTGATTATCCATTGGGTTTTCATGGCAAGATAAGGAAGTTGATCGCCAGGCCTTTCTTCCGTGCAGGTAATGTTAGTGTTGTTGCCATTGTCATAGAAATGTGATCCTCTGCTGCCAACACCATCCCATTCTGCTGCTGCCCAGATGGGTGGCTTGTCTTAGACTGGCACCTCAGCTGAAACCTGTCTATCTTAGGAGATCCTGCCAGTAGTTATGCTACCGATAGCTTAGCTCTCAACATCACTGCTGCACACAAGCCTCACAGCATGACAAGCTGCAAATCAAGTGAGGGGCTCCTCCCTAGCACTGTCCAAAATTCTACTGAAGTGACACATGAGGTCTACCACCTTGGCACCACGCAAGTTGCCAAATGATCATCAGGTCCACCAGCCACCCCACTATCTACATTATATATTACTCACAAAATTCTACGTAAATTCAAAATTATAGAGCTGCTGCTGTGCTGTAAGCTCATTATGAATTTGTAGAAAACCTGCTTGTGGAAAAGCATTGCAGGCCTGAGATGGTTATCTTGTTTGATGGCTTCCCTTTTGCAAATATTTGTATGAAATTTCCTATGAAGGTCATTTGCATCCATTGTAAACTTTTGCACGAACATGCCGTTAATCCATGGAAAATTCCACAAATTGATACATCGGTTTCCATTTACTATTCCATGGTGAATAAATGTGTATTTCAAACATTCCACCACACAAACATAGAAAAGCATTTTAGGTACAAATGTGTTTCTCTGTCATCTCCATAAATTATGGGGAGAACTTTGAAGAGTAGCTGCTTAGGACTAACCACATTTCGAAGCTCCAGTTATCTTTCATGTTAAAATATTCTGCTGTTCTCCAAGGAAAAATTCTTCATCGATATGACTTGTCAAATACAAGTTATGAGAGAGGGATATCTCTGAAAAGTAATATTTAATTCATTAAGGGGGTTATTTTAGAGCCCCTCTTCAAAATTTAAATGTGTATAAGCTGGCTATATGCACATGTAAATCATATGCACATGTAAATTGACTATTTTAGAAAGAGTGAAATTTACACATTGCTGACTGCACTGTGGCTGACAGGCATGGTAATGGCATTTCCTGGGCGGGACAAAAATCATCACATGTTTTTCCCATGACAAATAGGATATACACGAGTAAACTCAAAATTGTTCATGTTCAGGTTTATACCTGCTTTCTAGCACAAATAGAGTTTTAAAAAGTGTTCCTATTAGAGAATATTTATTCCTCCCTTTGAATTGAAATGAGGGCAAGAGAGAGTCTTCTGTGTTTAATTAAGAACACCTGCACATCTACGTTTGCAAAATGACCAACATTCATATGTATTTGTTGTGAAATACTTGCTCCCGCTCTCAAACTACGTGTTTCCTTAGTATTCTACTAGACATATCCTTGTCCCCAGCTGTTATATTGTCTGTCTTGATGAGACTGTAAACTCTGATGAGCAGGGACCGTCTCTTACATGTCTCTGTACAGCGCTGAGTACACCCTGTAGCGCTATACAAATGATCAGTGGTAGTAGTACTACTTACACATGTAAGTTTCCGGGTTCCCCCTGTAGATATTTTCCCATATGTATATTTTTCAAATGTCTCATCCCGCTGCACGTGGATGTTTGTTTTAGAAATGGTTCCACATTTAGCCCTAAAATACCATCAGAAGTGAGCACATCCTGACCTCAATGTATCAGTTCTGATCTCCATGTCCTATCTAAACTGTGCCTTTAAACCATTATTTTCCATTCAGCATTTTAAAAGCATCTCAAAAAAGGAAAAGAAAATCTCATTGCACAAAGCTAGGACTGTGCCAGCCATGTTTGAATTGTAAATTGAATTCCACAAGTCCAGGAGAATCATATGCAATTGTATTTACACAGGTCTGATACTTGAATGCAAGGCATCACAGCTTTCGCATTATGGAGAAACAATCTTTAAATCACCACTGAAATTAAATCAATAATACAAGCCACCTCTGGATGTAATGTTTTTCACAAATGCCTTATCCTTATTTATCTGGCTTAATATCATCTGTGTGCTAATTTCTTCTCCAGGAATCATAACAAAATTGGTTTTAAAATAATTTGTCTTTTACACATGTTTCCACTATATTAAAAAATGTCCTGTATTTATGTCATTCCAGCAGCAAACAAAAGACAATCATATATTTCCAAGGGTTCAGATCTGCACGTCTCTACTGGATAAAAAGATGGGACTCAGAAAGTGATGTGTTTTCAATGACGAAAGGTTAAAAGAGGACACAGAACTGCTCTCTGGAAGTCATTAAGTTACAAAGCCCCAAGAAGATAAAAGTTTCCATTTTCTAAAATGTTAAATCTAAAACACATTCATTAGTATCACAAAACAAACATGCAAATCTTCACCACTTAAAAAGCTCAGCTAAATATGTACAAGAGCAAAATCCAACAATACATCTGGTCCTCGGTTTCAAAACTTGCTTTTTTGGTTTTATCTAAAGAGCTAGTCTGCCTTCCATGGTTGACTTCTTGGACTATTGCAATTCATAATAAGCCTTTTAGCTACAGATGAAATAAACAAAGATAAAGCCTCTGAACCAGTTTTAAAGATGCCAGATGGGAAGATTTTTCCATGTGCTTCAGAACACCACATTTTTATTAATCATAACTAGCAGAGTTTAGATGATTTCAACAGTTTATTGAACTGGACAGGAAATAAAATTTACAGCTAACATAATCTCTGTGTACTTTTTTTTTTAATATCTCGTTATTCCCATATTTTACTTTGAGCATACTCATTTCAAGGGCTCCAATCCAACTGATCAAGAGATGTTTTGTGCCCAAATTTAAAGAAGCATGTTACAACATAATAGTGACAATGCGGGTAAAGCTGGCTGTACATAAGTCATTTGTCTTCTAGTGGTTTACTTTTGGTCTGACAAGCTCCTTTTATCATATAATATATGTTTCCTTAAACAGTTTTAAAATGGGAGAATATGGTGTCAATATAACAGCTGTATTATCATCAGTCACGGTATAGCAGGTAGAAGGGTTCCTAAAAACACACTGGGATCAGACCGAGGATCCATCAAGCCCAGTATCTTGTTTATAATGGCCAATCTTGGTCACAAGTACCTGTCAGAATCCCAAAAGCAGAGTTGCCAAGATACCCAGTTCCAAGAGTGAGATTTTTTGCCAGTTCTGGTTTTAAATTTGCATTGCAATTTCTTGTTCTTGATTTTAACCATTGAAATCAGTGCTGCAGGTATACCACTGCTATGACTATTTATCATTTGTATAGGACTATAAGGCATAAACAGCGCTGCACAGAGACAGTCCCTGCTTATACGAGCTTACAGTCTAATCAAGACAGACAACACAACAAGTGGAGACTAGGATACATCCAGGGCAGGGGTGGGCAATTTCGGCCCTCGTGCACCACAATCCAGCCTGGTTTTCATGATGTCCCTAATGAATATTCATGAGATCTATTTGCATCCACTGCCTTCCATTGTAGGGAAATAGGGCCATGAATATTCATTAGGGACATCATGAAAACCAGGCTGGATTGTGGTGCACGAGGGCCGGAATTGCCCACCCCTGATCTAGGGGAATGGTAAGAAAACACATAGGAGGTGAACAGGAGACTAGGGGGATCAGGATCCAAAATCACTCTCAAAGAAGTAAGTTTTTAGCCTGGATTTGAGCAGAGCCACAGATAGAGCCTGATGTACCGACTCAGGTAGTTTGTTCCAGGCATAAGGAGCAGTAAGGTAGAAAGATCAAAGTCTGGAGTTGGCAGTGGAAGAGAAGGGCACAGATAGAAGGGATCTGCCAGAAGAGTGGAGTTCCCAAGGAGGTTTGTAGGGAGAGATAAGAAAGGAAAGGTAGGTAGGAGCATAATGCATCAGATGAGGTTGTCAGACATCCAAGACTGGCTTAAAATCTCACTCCTGGAACTGGGTAACTTGGCAACTCTGCAAAAGGTAAACAGATTCCATGCTGCTTATCCAGGGGTAACTATACAAAAATCAAAAACCGGTCTTGTCCGGAGCGAAAAATAATCTTTATAATCTAAAACACTCCACTCTAACTTGTCACTTTAGTGATCAAACAAACATTTCATATCAACCCAACATTATTTCTTCATCACATGTATATACTTAATATTTGTTTATCAACTGAACCACACTATGGCGTACTCCTGGAGTCTTAAGTGTTGACTCAATTATCTGAATATACCACTGTACCAGGAGGTTTCAGACCAGATACCGCGCTCAGCAAATGCTTATATATCGAAGCAACAGCGCACTGATTACATCAACAACCTTCCTGGATTTGTGTCCATTTTTATATATTTTTCAGTGGTTAGTTTTTCAGTGGTTAATTATTACACCGGGGTTCTACCGCCACCAACTTTCAGTGAAGAACAAAAAGCTTAACTTATAGCTTGTATCTTCTGCGCCTCAACGCCTCTCCTGGTACCGTATTTGCGTTTCACTCCAAACAGGAGTTTCCTCAGGAGGATTCGATTACTGCTGCCCGCGTTGTACTCATGTGTCTTGGAGTAGCTCAAAAAACGCGCGGATAATTGAGTCAACACTTAAGACTCCAGGAGTACGCCATAGTGTGGTTCAGTTGATAAACAAATATTAAGTATATACATGTGATGAAGAAATAATGTTGGGTTGATATGAAATGTTTGTTTGATCACTAAAGTGACAAGTTAGAGTGGAGTGTTTTAGATTATAAAGCTTATCCAGGGGTAAGCAGTGGATTTCCCCAGTCCACTCTAATAATAGTTCAAGGACTTTTATTCCAGGAACTTGTCCAAACCTTTTATAAACCCAGCTACATTAATAGCTTTTACTATATCCTCTGGCGATGAATTTCAGAGCTTAATTACATGTTGAGTAAAAAAATATTTTCTCCAATTAGTTTTAAATATACTATTTAGTAGCTTCATTGCGTATCTCCGAGTCTTGTACTTTTTGAAGGACTAAACAGCTGATTCATATTTACTTGTTCCTCAGGAGTGCCCCTCAGAGTGGGTAGGGAATGAGACAAACTGACAGAGGGAAAAGCAAGGGTCATGTGCCCAGGGTGTCCAAAGGTAGGACAGGAGGAACATGGGGCTGTCAAATGAAACACTGGACATGTGGCCACAGGCGGAACCATATGATAAACCATTTATTGCCGACGACCCCTTCCGCACCGAGCGCAGCCCCTCCCACCCGTGGCACGGGTGCTACTGCTGCTGCTGCTGCTGGCTGTTCCACACGGGCTGCCATGGCCTCCCATGTAGCCACCATCCTGTCCATGCTGGCTGCCATGGTCTGTGTCGCCATGCCCAGGCCCCGCACCTCCCAGCGGAGCCCATTTAGCACCATCCGCTGCCTTCATGCCTAGTGCTGCTGCCAGCATTGCTTCCGCACCACCTCCCTCAATGCCAGCTGAATGCCTGTGGGTGAGACACGGTGTGAGCTGTGAGACATGGTTTGCACATGCGACCTGTACACATGCAACAAGTGACCCGATCGGTCGGTCACTCACCCTGTGCATCCACATGCGCCGATGCGGAGTGGATCCTTATCTCACCAATGACATCTACAATGGTGGCATGTGTGACCCATGGGGTGGGCCCTGGTGCTGGTGGCTCAGCCACCCCTTTGGCTGCAGCAACCGTGGACAGAGTGCCATCACCCGGCTCCAATCCCAGCCTGCCGTCACCTACCAAGTGTGGTGCTGGTCCCCCCTCTGCCACCTGTGCCACAACTGACCCTCCCGGTGCCTCCACTGCAGGCTCCGCCTTGGCCAGGGGCCATGGCCTGGAAACTGAGAGCTCCTCTCCCTCCTCCGCCTCCATGGTATGCATGTCACTTGTGGAGGAACAGAGTACACAGCTCAGGTGTGGCGTGGCTGGCCATCCCCATACATATATCTGTCACATCCTAAACTAACAGACTGTGTGAACCACAGGATACCTAGATCATTATGGGAACACCCAGGCTGCGTACATGTGGGCAGGGACTGTACCGGTGCAGGGATGTGTGTGGTACCATCGGATGTCCATGTCCCGGGTGCAAGCAGCGTCTCACTGCTGCCTGCATGTGTGTGCATCTGGGGATGTGCCACATCAACAGTTATGACTGTTGGGGTGGGGCTGGGGTTGATGGGCCACCATTGGCTGGGACAGGTGTGCCCTTTGGTGCCAGGGATATGTGTGCATGGGTATATGCCCCAGGGGTGGTGTGGGGCCCTGGGGCTGTGACTGGCGTTAGGCAGTGGGTGGCTGTGCGGAGCGGGTACAGGGGTTGGTGTGCGCTACACGGGTATGTGTTGGGCCCACTGTGCTCCCCAACCACACCGCCCCTTGTAATATGCCGACTCTTATGTCCGGCTTCCAAAGCCACCATACCCATACCCCTCTCCCCCACCTTCAGCCACCCACCTCATGTATCCCCATCACCTATTGCTTCCATGCACCCACCACCTACCGCACACACAGGTGCAGACAATCTCTGTCTCCCCCACATTCTACATCCTGTGGCCATTGCTGTCCTCTCCACCCCTGCACTATGGCTCCACATCACATTGTCGTCCTCCGATTCTACCCCCTACCTGTCTCCCCCTACACCTGCACCCTCACTCCACCCCTCCCTCACCCCCATTCACCATCGTCACATGCCCCTCCATTCTGTCCTCTGCCCTATCAGCAGCGCATGTGCGGCGACGCCCTCTGCCTCTGTGTCATTCCATTCCCCTCAATCTACGGCAGCCTCGCCCTCGTCTCCTCTCTGCCCCATACTCCACTACCCCTGCACCATCCCTCATCCGGAGAGGTCACCCCCAACCCTTGCCCCCATGGACCTCCGTCACTCTCTGGGAGGGTATCAGCACACAACATGCCTGATCTTGTCCACAGCCCCCACCCTCCCCTTCCACACTCGCCAATTCCGGTGCCATGTGTGGTGCACATTCTGTCCCACATGCCCTACCTGCTACACATAATCTCCCCATCTCTGCTGGTCTACCCCAGCCTGCTCTGCCTAGGACCTGCCATCCCCGTGATGTGCCAGCACCTATTTCCGCTCTCTGTCATGGGGTCCCTGCGTTCACCCACACGCCACGTCCCTCTGGCCGTGGTGGTGGTGTTGGGCTCAGACACCCCCCCCCTGCCTGCCAGTACTGGCCCCTCCTGCCGCCCTGGTCCCACCTCTGCCTCCTTTAGCTGTTCCCTCGATCCATCGTCACACCCTGCCCCATCTCCTGCTGGCTGTCCCATGTCAGGTCCATGCCAAGTCTGCTTCTACTGTTCACACTGCCATTGACTCATGGCTCCCCTCCATCCTGGGGCCCTCCTCCCACAGCCCTATTCCCAGGGGCCCTGACATCCCTGTTGGTGGCCCCTCCATTCCGCCTGGTGTGGGGCACCTCTTTCTTACCTCCCCAGATGGCCCCCCGCATCGTTCCAATGCTCACACTCAGCAGCATGCCCATGTGCCTGGCCCGCCACATGTCATCAGCTGCATACTCACCGGCCTCTATAGCTCGTTGCCACCCATATCCGGCCATCACCTGTTATGCCTCAGCCCTCATTGCCCATTGCCCCACCCCATATTATCTCACCCAGCCTATTCTGACATCCTCATGACAGTGGCCATTGACCTTTCCCATCCACAGTTGCAACAGCTCTGTCTCCCACCTTGTCAGCTGGGCCTGTCGACGATGCAGTATGGTATGGTATGGGGCTGGGGACATGGCATGGTGGGGGAGGGGGGTCAGTGTGGGTGGGATGGTGTCTCTACATTAGGCCAGGTGTTGGGCGCATGTTTGTGGGGACTGCGGGTGGCAGGTTACACTGTGCATGGCTGACAGGGGGCTATAGTCCGGGGGGCGGTGTGGGGATGCTGCAACATCCATATTCCCTGTAAAATAGTTATCTCCAAGTTATAATGCCCTGTTCAATGTAATTTCAGTTTGTTCAATGTAAACCGCACTGATGCAGAATAGTGCGGTATATAAGAGAATGTAAATAAATAAAATAAATAAATAAATAAACAGGCTTGTCAGGTACGCCATATGTTGCGTGGGACTGGCTGGGGACATGCGGTTCTATGAGTCCCCTGAAATGGCCGCCACACCCCCCTGTGTCAGGCCCTGCATGTGCTTGGTTGTTAGCTTTTACCAGACTACATATCTCCGTCTTACCTGCACATGGGTGTGCTGTATCCAGCTCGTGGGGCAGCCCATGGATGTAGATGGGCTCCAGTCTGTCTGTGAGCCGCTGTTCCAGTGGGGACAGGGCGGGCCTCTGCAGTGCACCCCAGCCTGTGCCATGTGCATGACGCCTGTCCTGTGTGAGTTGGGCCCAGATCGCCCACTTAATATCGCAGTAGCGTTTGCACAGGCTCTCCACATCGCGGCTTGGGCCCCCTGCTGACGCCACTGCTGTCTGCACCTCCTCCCAAGCCCTGTTGCATGCAGCAATGGTGGAGGTGCTTTTTTGCCCTCCAAATAGCACCTCAAAATGGTCGAGGATACTTGCCAGGAGGAGGTCATTCTCCTCCTGGGTGAAGCGGACTGCCCTCCTCCTGGCTTCATCGGGCACTGGCCTCCGACAGCACCTGGCCCCTGGTGCCCCTCCAGGATGTTCAGGGGGGTGCTGGGTGACCCCGGATGGGCCTGCCTCCTCCCCCTCAGGCTCGTCTGTGGTGGCGACTGTTGGTGGCTGGTGGCTAGACTGGTCACCCTCACTCATGTTGTCTCCTGCTACAGGCTGTCTCTCCTGCATATGGTACCTCCTCTCTACCATAAACCCTCAGTGTTATGAGCATGATGTGCCCATATAAGTACCTAGGGTGTGGTCCTATGCGTGTTCAGACTGCGCAATGGGCATTACATAAGCGTTGCCACCACACGCATGTGCAACGTGCATTGCCCAGCACGTACAGGTACAGCGCAGCGTCTGTTACATGCATTGTGCAGATGCACTTGTGTCTGTGCGCTTTCTGCAGGTGGTAGTGTGTGTTATGTGCTCCATATGCGTGGGGGGACACAACACGGGCCCTGCTCCTGCCTCACGTGCAGGTACGCGCCTTACGTGGGATCTATCACGTCATGTTGGGTTTGTGCAGAACGCACGTTCCTACACGCGCTATGCCATTACGCTTTCATACATTCGGATCTGTCAACATCACTGCTACTGGTGTGTGCTGCTGCATCCACAGGTGGTTTATCTTGGTACGTATTTTGTGCTACACACCCGCAATTTCCGGTATATATCATTGCTCTGAGTGATGCGTGGTACGTACGGCGCTTTCCGACGCGAGTAGGTGGGGCACGCGGTGCGTCCACATGTATGTTTGATGGATGCCAGCGTGTGGGGACATGCTGTGCGCTCCTCCTACATGCATTCCGCAGCCCCAGTCATGCGGCACGCCTGTTGGGGAACGCGCGTAGGAGGAGGAGCACACGCACTGTGCATTTTGCAATACTGCTGCTGGTGTGCGTTGCTGCATCTGCAGGTGAGTTATGTTTGTTCTGATTACTTTAACAAAAAAACCTCCACACTGTAACTTGAAAGCATAGTACGTAACTAGTCTAAGACTTGATAACGTTGCTTAACACTTTATCTTGCACCCAATTAGATTTTTTGTCAGAACTAACCAAACTCACATTGCATAATAATTTTTTTGCATTTGAGCAGGAACTTTACCATCAATTATCAGGGGTAGCAATGGGCGCAACATGCGCACCATCGATTGCAAATTTATATATGCAATGGTTTGAGAATAAATGGCTGGATGTCTCTCCATATAAAGCTTTTCTGAAATTATGGAAACGATATATTGATGACATCTTTGTCCTTTGGTGCGGTCCTGAGACGCAGCTACACTCCTTCTTTACATGGCTTAATGAGAGAGAAAGTAACATCAAATTCACGCTCACGTATAATGTTCAACAGGTCACTTTTTTGGATGTAGTGGTTCGGAAGACTGTAACTGGATGGAGCACTTCTGTACACCGGAAACCAACAGCTAAGAACACTTTTTTGCACTATTCTAGTGCACATCCCATGTCATTACGTGACAGCTTACCGCTGTCACAATTCATTCGGTATCGTCGCAACTGCTCAGATATGCGAGATTTTAAGGTTCAGGCTAAAGGTCTAAAAGATCAATTTCGACAGAGAGGCTATCCTGACAGTCATCAATAAGGCATATAAAAGAGCGTTATATAGTAATCGTGATCTAATGCTACACCCACCTAGTACTCGTAGTTTGGGGTTCGATGAACGGCATGTTAATTTGATTACCTCCTTTTCTCCGTACAGCCATTACCTACAACATAGCCTCAAATGACATAAAAATGCCCTTAACAGTATTCCTGGGCTCGAACAATACCAAGTCCGATGTGTCTGGACGAGACAGAAAAATCTTAAGGAGCTATTGTGTCCGGCAGTTTTGAGATCAGAACCACTACAAGGAGTCCCGATGAATGTGGGGCATCGAAGATGTGGCACTTGTACAGTGTGTGCTGTTACTGAAGAATTGTCAGAATTTAGCTACCATGGCAGAGTCTACAAATTGCGAAGTATGACCTCTTGTACATCTACACAGGTGGTGTATGCTGTGAGATGTCCATGTGCTTTAATGTATGTCAGAAAAACTAGTCGCATGCTTAGAACGCGTATGCTTGAGCACAAAAGCAAACTCAAGTGCCAGCGCAGGGAAGCGCCAATGGTAGACCATTGTCTCCAATATCATCATCAATTTTCTGATCTACGCTGTTTTTGTATTATGCAGGTCCATGTAGCATGTGGTGGCAAATCTCTTGAGCAGACTCTGCTATTCAATGAACAATGTTGGATCTTTAAATTGCAGTCAGTAGTCCCAGAAGGGCTCAATGCCAGAGTTGAGTGGGAGGTGTGCTTATAGTTCGGCAGCTGGTTGGTTGCCCTGTCTACATGTGCTTTATAAAACCACTTCGCATGCGCGGCGTTTTTATGAATCATCTGAAAAAACTGTTTGCAAGTGAAAGTGGATCTTCCGAGTCTGAGGTGCAGTATTACGATATGCTGTGGTTTTTCAGTATCGTGTTCATTGATTTTGAGAGTTGCTACTGAAAGTTGGTAACCTATGAACTTCTATCTTATTTATTTTTAGTGCTTTACAAGAATTCCCCTGACGAAACCTGCAAGAGGGTGAAACGCACCTAGTGGCCGGTCTGTCAGCGTTGGGACAATTTAAGTCTAGTCTTCCTAAAAGTTAAGCACTTTTTCCTTATAAAAAAAAGTTTAAAAAAAGTTAACAACATTTTCTGAATCATCCTTTGAAGTCTACGCTCTTTGAAGTAAGGTCGTTGATGTTAATCGGGATATAAGTCCATTAGACGATTATATGATAGTCTATTGGCTACCCAAGTAAACTGAGACCTTTTGCTATTCTCACAAGAGTGTGGTATTTACACTGATTTCAGCAACGTTATCAAGTCTTAGACTAGTTACGTACTATGCTTTCAAGTTACAGTGTGGAGGTTTTTTTGTTATAGTATCATATTCCTCCAGCAAGAGAGACCATAAAATAAGTTGTTCTGATTACTTGCCACTCCCCACGCCGTATTTAGCATGTAACTTTGCTCTACCTGATGTCTATCATGGCTCAAATTGACCATGCGGGTTGTGCAGTGGTGGCGTTCGTGGAGCTGGGGGTGCTGCGGTTGCCTGATAAGGGAGATGGTGTTCATGGGTCTGTGGCACTGGGCATGGGTGCTGTCCCGCTGCAACACAGACCTGCAGCTGTGGAGGCTCCACAGGTGGAGGTATTTCCAGCACGGCGCTACCGGCGTGCCGAGGTGCACCCTTGCCTGCCTCGCCTCTACAGGCCGAGGCCCAGGTCCATGCTCCAGGACATGTGTGAGGTGCAGGTCATCTCCCTCTACCGTCTGAACACAGGGGCTATTAGGAAGCTCTATAAGGATCTAAGACCTGACCTCGAGCCCCGGACTGCCCAGTCACATGCTATACCAGGATTGGCCAAAACTCCTGGGTGCCCTACATTTCTTTGCCTCTGGCTGTTTCCAATCCTCAGTGGCCGCAGTGGGTGAGATGAGCAGGCCCACCTTCTCATGCTGTCTCCATCAGGTACTGCGGGCCATGGTCAGCCGGGTTAAGAATTACAAAGTGATTCCTAACAATAGGCAACAGTGGAGGGCCCTGGGCCAGGCATTCCAGCAGTTTGCAGGGATATCACACATGATGGGAGCTATTGATTGCACACATGTTGCCTTGGTCCTTCCCAGAAACAGGGAGGTGGTGTTCCACAACCGCAAACACTACCATTCCCTGAATGTGCAGGTTGTTTGTGATGCAAATATGCGTATTCTGAATGTGGTTCCCCGGTTTCCAGGGTCCGCCCATGACTCCTATATCCTGCATCACTTGGAACTGTTTGGCCAGTTTGAGGCCAGACAATATGAGGACTGTGTCCTGCTGGGTGAGTATTTACCATCTCTAACATGCACAGACAGTGTATGATATACGGGGTTCCATTGTCAATTATGACCTCTGCATGCCTTTCCTTGCATTGTGGTTGTGGAGCGCTGACCTTGTATGGGGCTGTGTCCATCATCACGCCATGTCACCATCACTGGGGATGTGGTCACATACCTTTGTGGGAATCTACACTTAGCTATGTCTACCATATGTGCGTCATTGCCCTTCTGGGTATCTCGGCACACATGCGGGTAACACTGGTATCTGCTACTGCTGCTCTGTTGCACAGGTCTTTTGGACAGGGATGCTCTGAGCACATATGGTACATTCCTTCTATGGTGGGCTGCGACACATTTTGGTTGACAACAACTACGGCACACGGCCTCGGACCAACCACATACGCAAATGTACATGTGTCTGCCTTTGTAGTGTATGCCTAGTAGACATGTGTGTGTGTGCTACTGGGGGGGTTAGATTTGCTCCCAGAATCTTTTTCATGCTGTACTGTGTGTTAGGGAACCATTCACTGTTGTCTTTGTCTGCCACATCACATGGGTGGAGTTGTGGTGACACATTACATCACACATGTATGCTCTATGTATGTCAATGTTATTTTGTCTTTCCGGCCATCTTGACTTGACCCCTCAGGTATATGTTACTGTGACAACTGCTGTGTGTGCACTGTATCATGGCCGTCACATGATTGCACACATGCACATCTCTGCCCTTTTCCATTGTGCATTGCCATTTGTCCACCTGATGCGTTCACGACTGCCACTACTGCCTTTCGGGTACAGGTGGTTGGTCATGTGTTTGGTCTGGATACAGTTGATGTGTGTTGCCCTCATTACCCTTCCCCGGTGTTCTATGTCTCACACCTCCAGACACCGGTGCAGAGCTGTCGTGTGCCATTATGTGAAGTCATATGTTTGTGTCCTTGTTTATCTGTTGTCCATTCACACGTAGATACTTGTGTACTTTTGTGTGTCCATCAGCTCCTGATTGACCTTTCCACATTTCTTTCTGCAGGTGATGCAGGTTATGGCTGTCGTGCCTGGTTGCTGACGCCTGTGCGTCTTCCACGGACATGTGCAGAGATGAGGTACAATGAGGCCCATGCCTCTAGCTGCTCAGTCATTGAGCGCACCTTTGGCATTCTGAAGAGTCGCTTCAGGTGTCTGGATAAGACCAGCGGGGCCTTACAATACAGACCCATGACTGTGGCACATATCATTCTGGCCTGTTGTATCCTGCACAACATTGCTCTCAGGCACAATGTCTCAGTCGAAATTAATGAGGATCTGGAAGAAGATCCTCTGTGCCCTCCTGTATGTGGCCGTGGTGACACACGTGAGGGGATGGCAGTCAGGCAAAATCTGATTGAGAAGCTATTCTCTTGTAAGTACTGCATATGTGGGAAAGTGCATATGGGTATACATGTACGTGCTGCCATATGTGCTTCACGGCACTATCATGACATATATCTTTTTCACTTGTGTTTTTGTCTCCCCAGGATAAGCTTTTGACCCTGCTTGGTGCTGTGGTGCAGTGGAAACTGTGTGTACGTCATTCAACCTGCAGGTGACTGGGGTAGGTAGACATAAAGGTAACTGTACTGTGGGGGCAGTACAGCATAGCACATGTCTGTGGTTCTCTCTCCACTGCACATATGTTGTTGTACACCTCTTTGGCCTGCGCCTCCATACCCCATATGTTCCGGTAGGCACCCATATGGCCATTGGTTCGTGACCATTTCTGGGGTTTCTACACTTTATTTGAAGCACATGTGACTGAGCTGTGTGTGTCTACAGGTCCAGGGTGTGGTGGTGGTGGACAGCACATACACCTTTCCCAGCATTGTGGCATTACACAACATCAGTGTATCATTGCATTGACTGTCATGATTGTCTCCACTGGTCTCAGAATGTGCACAGAGAGGCCGTATGCTACTTGTGGCATGCTCACCTTGTCCCACTTTGTGTATGTGTGTCTGTGTCTTTGGGACGTGTCTATGTGATGGTATACTCTGATGCCCTTTAGCATTATCTGGTGCAGGGATGTGTCTGGACACCTGTGCGGTGGTGATCACTGTTCTATCTCTAACCTTCTGCTGTTGCCCTTGTGTACATTGTGCACATGTGTTTATGCACGTGTTCTGTGTTTTTGCCTGACCTGTATCTTGTTTGCTGACAGACCACTACGCATCGTTTCCGTTTCACACATCTCGCCATGCCTTGGACATGTGGCAATGACGGTTGAACATGCGGACATGGTGATTCAACGCATTTCAATGATATCCTCTGCCTTTACTGTGACCTCTTGTGGCCTTTGCCTGCCTCAGACAGTCCCTATCAGACACCTGCTGCACACAGATGGTAGGTTGCACCTTTGATCTTTTATGCCTGACATCACCCTTTAAATGTTTGTTTTGGGCTATTTGTTTTGTCGTGCTTTTCTGTGGGAGCTATGTGTAACAACACTGCTGGACATGCTGTGGACCTCTAGGATGCCTGTGTGACATGGGCATAGACATGACCATGTCGAGGTGGCAACCTGGTCTGCAGTGCCATCTCCTGATGTGGTCAACATGCACTATGCTCTGTGTTGTGATTGTGTCATGTTTGCATGTCTCAGAATTCATTATATGCATATTGTGGTTTCACTGTCTGCATTGTGACCTGATGTTATGTGCAGCATACCATGACCTTGTTTCTCCTCCTTTTGACACAGGGCACAGCCAACACACACAGCACATCTACTACACTGCATCTGCAGTCCCCATCACCCAACTGTTGGTGGACAGAACACCTCCATGCAACGATCCCTGGGAGATTGTGCCATTGGGTGAAGGACCTATGCATGTGGGACACACGCCTATGATGGACATTATTTTTGGACTGATACTTTGAGCAGTACAAGTTGGACCAACACACCGTTGCTGCTGTGCTCTGGCTGGGTGCCGTGTTCATCACTGGAGACACACAGCACCTTTGCATTACTGTGGTACATTGTGATGTCACACTTGACTTTGCATGCCCATGGATTCAGGGACAGCCATGACGTGACATGTGGAGTTGCAGATGACATTTCCACTGTGGACACTATGTACTGGTCCATACATGTACAGCATGGACTCACATACTCGTTGTATGTTGTACATCCATCTGACATTGTGTTGATGTGTGTGGCCCATGTGTGTGAGTTGCATCACAGTATTTCCACATATGTTTGGGTCAACGGGTGCATGCAGCCACATGTGTAGCACAGGAAGTACATTGTGTAGGTCCTGTTTATTTGTCTGGCTATCTTACAGTTGGACATGACATGCTGTTTGCCACCACAACACTGTGATGCATGCCACCATCTGTGATGGATGTTTGACCCTTGGAAGGGGTGTTACAGTGCATCTGGGGCAGCACTCTGTCATGGTTCAACATACACGGTGCATGTGCATCTGTCTGATTCTGGTTTTACACCGGTGCATGTGCCACGTGGATTCTGTGTGGGTTAGTGCACTGTTGTGGACCTTTCATTCGACCTCCATATACATGTTCTTGTGTGTGGTTCCTGTACAGATATGCCGCTGTACATTGATTTACAAACTAATCAATGCATGTGTGCACAGTCCTCTTTATCACATGACATTGTGCCACTCACATTGCACCAGTAACTTTGCAGTGGGGTGGTGGGTGTGTCCTTTTTCTGACTTCATTTGTGCATTCCCTGTACATTGGCATATATGTGATGCTCCTGCATCCACAACACCCATTGCAGCAGGCCTTCTACATAGTGCTACCTCTATGTCTGTGAGGTTCTGCTTTGTTTGTTCTTTGGCAACATGTGCCTCTCGTACCTGTTACCATGTCCTCATTTTGCCTTGTGTAACTGTTTTTGCTCTCATTTGTGCATTAAAGGTGTTTCTTTACATGGGTACCTGATGTCTGCTGATTCTTGGCACATCACATACTGTTGTCTAGCCATCTACACTGCTTTATGTCCCACTGATACACACACACATATGGTCTACACAGCCGCAGAGTAGTGCTGGGGCATTGGGACATGACAGTTTTGTCATGTTTATGCATTTGCCTGTGCACTGCAGATCCACATCACTGTATGGCAGCATGGCATTACATCTATGTAATCCTCCTTTCCTACCTTATCGCCTTGTGGTTGTGTGGGCAGCTTGGACCGTGCACCATGTCAGTTGTGTGTTCTGGTGCTATTGCTGTGATGATGCAGACAATGTACGTCAATGCCATCTGGATCACTCACATCACTCACATCACTATATCCACAGTCCACCTTTCATATCATTGACTTGTGTGTGTGTTGTATCATACACAGGATGTGTGTGTGTATCCAATGTTGTGCTGCTGCATTACTGCCCACAGATGGTTTCACTGCTGTCCACATAGATGTTCCATTTTAACACTGGTACATTCCTCGCTCCCATGTGCCTGGACAGTTGCATGTCATCTCTTTTGGGGCATTGTGGCTTCTTTTGGATGGGCATCTCTACTACTTGGGCACATGCATGCTCAGGCTGGTGCCTCTACATCCCCACCTGGGAGGTGTTTGTGGGACATAGCTGGCATTGGTGTTAGTTGAAAATGGCGGTGGGGCGGATTGGATATGCACCTGCCTCCTTGTCTACACATCATCCACTGCAGAGATGCTCATGTACAGGATGCAATGTGTAGACAATGTGGTGGGGTAGCATAATGGCTCGCACACTGGCCTGGGCACCTGGGGACCAGGGTTCAATTCCCACTGTGGTATTTGTCAGGTCAAATATCCGCTTTGCTCTGACAGGATCCAGTTGATCATTGTCACTCTTTCATGTACATTGCCATGTACACCACTTTGTTTGATACCATGAGGTAGTATCAGACAGCTGTTACATATATATGTGTGTACACTTGCAGACATTTAGCTGTGTATGCTTTTCCTGGTTTGTGTGTCCTGTATTGCCAGGCACGTATGCTTTTGTGGACATTTCATGTCTGATGTGTGTTGGATTCCCATCATGCACCACCTACTTTCTACATGCATGCATATTTGACAGTGGTATTTGGTGCACGCAGCTGCACTGGGGGGTGGCCTACTGAGCAGTACACACCATGCAGCTCTTGGATATGATCTGTCCTGCCCATCATCTGTGGACGGACCAGTGACGTTTGTGTGACATGTTGGACACACATTTGTTTGTGCTGCTGTATCACTGCACTGACTAGCGTATTTAATGGTATACTGCTGATGTACATGGCGCACCTGTGCTCACATCCTTGGACGGTGGCAGCTATCTGTGTGCCAGTCGTCTGCCGCCTCAGGGGTGCTACGGGTGTCCATACACACATTCCCTTTGGTGGAACATATGTTCAAAGTGCTTGTAATGGTTGTTTGGGATAGTGGTTACAGACATGTGTTGTGATACCTTAGGTTGTGGGTTTGATTCCCACAGATTCTTTATCTTTTTTTTCTTGTGTTCTGCTATCCCTACCAAACAGTGGCTCCGGCTTCTTCACCTTTCACACACCCTTCTTCTCTTCACTGTACAGTGCAGTGTCCCATACGTGCAGCCTATCCGTCACATGCTAGCTGTTACATATGGTCCCTTTCTTTGGGCTGTTTGGGTGGGCAGTTGGCTCAGTGGTTTGATATCAGTGTCAATGAGCTGTGTTTGGGCTCATCAGTGTATCACACAGGGTCAGTTCCACCTAACAAGCTGAGGTGCTGGGGAGGTCCATACCCCATCTGGTGAACAACTGTGGGTGCTGATTTGCATGTGCAGTGCATCATGGTTACAGGTGGGTTTACCCTATCCTGGGGAACAGCAGACAGTTTGTGCAGTGGCCTGTAGCCTTTCTGTAGGCAGCCATTGATCTGACATGGGCCACTGGTTAATACATTGACCTTGTAGCCATGGATCATGGGTTCAATCCCCCATTGGTCTCATCTTAGTTGGCCTGTCTGACGCAGGTTCTTCTCATGCCTGTAACAGTCAGTCACATATTTGCAATGTGTGCAAGCAGCCATGACCACCCTCACCTCATTGATGTAGCCTAAGGTGTCTATAAAGTGCATTAGCCCAAGCCGTGTTGTATGGCATCACAAAGAATGGTGCCCTCTACGGCACCATAAGCCAATGTGCCATAAAACACAAGTCGAGCCACGGGTGCATCGAGCACGTATGTACGCACGTAGGAACGCGCGTCACTGCTCAGACGCATTTATAAGAGTTCAGGGATGAAAAATAGCAGACAAGATGGCAGCAAGGTCACAGAGACTGTGTTTTCCACGACGCAGATACTGTCACACCTCATATGCTTAAGACAGAGGTGCCTCTTCCCAGGCTCCTCACTATGCCTACACCTCACCTAGGGGAGGGGGGCCTGGGAGTGCCTCACCAGGCACTATAATAGAGCAGCCTCTTACCCATGTGAGGTAGGTGCATGGGGACATGCCACACAATCCAAGGGGTGTAACACAGTAGCAAGCAATTAACACACATATCATACAAGCACAACATGGGTAACGGACAGGTGTTTGGCTCAACCTGGAACCAGTACAGATGCATCAGTTGATGTGCGCAGGTCTTCTCTAGCCCCAGGTGGCCTCAGGCTTCATTACAGAGGCCTGTGTTTGCCCCTGTTGCTATGGTAGGAGCGCCAGTTGATGTGTGCAGGCCTGCCCTAACCCCAGGTGGCCCCTGGTCTATACAGAGAGGTCTGTGATATATCCCCTGGACCTTCATAGGTGAGTCTGCTGCTGTATGCATGCCACAATGGCTAAACACATTTGCAGCACTGCTGCCATGGACTACTGTGATCCAGTCCTGGGTTTACCCCATTGCATGCAGAGACTTGTAGTCCCCCAAGTAACCTCAGGCTGGAGGGACTGGGGTCTCTAGTCCCATGGTCACTCCTTGTGGCCTTGGGCAGGCCACTTGATCCTCCATTGCCTCAGATTGTGAGCCCTTCGGGGACGAGGGAATAAAAAGTGCCTGTTAGAATATATCTGTAAACCGCTCTGATACACACAGTAAAGGGCGGTATATCAAGTGCCTAAACCATAACCATAACCATACTGTGGCACAGGCATATGCAGTCGCAGCATATGATCACCACATGTCTCAGGCACATCGTAAGGTGTGGCAGACAGGGGTATCCAGCGCATTTGTTTTGAATGTGGCGCATGCCCCAACTACCCCTTGGAAGCCCATCACACTGCTGGTACGCCGCACATGATCTGCAGCATGACGCTGCCACGAATGCCATGAGGCAACCATGTCATGCAGAGGCAGCCCATCAGGTGGCATGGGGTGCCTGGGTGATAGCACGCAGGATGCGTGGGGGCAGTCCACACATGCATAGCCTCACTCGCACACATGCAGGTGGCGTTGACAACAGCTAGCATTGGACCAACAGTGTACAGCAGGGGCAGCCCCCTGCTGCACACAGCCATGTGTGATGTGCATCAGCCAATGGCCAGGGATGTCTGTCCCCTAACAGTCTGTATCCATTGCTGTACCCCCAGGTGGAGGAACTTTTCTGTATGGCCATGGTGCTACGGCTGCGCCGCCCCCGCCTCCTCAGGTGACTCCAGCATGAGCTGATGGTCCAAAGGAATGGTGAGTAATGCAGCCTGTGTGTCACACAACAGCATGATCTTGTGGCCCAGCAGCCTGTGGGGCCACCTACTATGTGTCCATGATGTGGCAATCACATGACCATGGTGGTATTGTCTGGTTTCCCCCCACAGTGGATGCAGAAGCTGGTGAGGGATCATCATCATTGGGGCCACAGGTGACCAGCCCCCTGGTGCCGGTGCCCATGCACCATGAGGAGGCGGAGTCAGAGGAGGATGGTGGTGTGCTGGAGGATCCTGAGACTGCTGATGGGGAGGGGGCAGCCAGAGAGGGGGTGTGGGATGGGGGAGGGGGAGTGGGTGGCAGGGGAGGTGGACGGGAAGGCCAGGGAGGGGGAGGGGTGTGTGTGTGGTGGCACGGGTCAGCACAGGGCACTGGGGGCCCCTGCCACCTGCCCCATAGGTCCGGTGATGTCGCCTGTCTGGGCATGGGCACAGCATACAGTGCCACAGACAGGACGTCTGTACATGCCACTAAGCAGACACCAGCCACATGGTGCCTGTGTGATGGCATGTGTGTATGCCACCTGTCTGTGGCAATGTGTGCTGTGTCCCAGGCAGAGCGGGCACAGAACCACACCCTGGAGCAGGTGGTGGGCACCATGGTGGGGATGGCTGAGGAGCTGCACAGGCTGCGTGAGGCTCTCATGGGCTGCGCAGCTCCCCAACCATCCGGACATGGTGGCCCCCAGGGGATGTGAGCACCACTGCACAACATGGCACCTCTGCCCTGTGCTGTCGTACCACACAATGCAGGTGGGGCATATTAATATTCTTATTACTACTGCTACTATTGAGCATTTATATAGCACTACCAGCCATACGCAGTGCTTTACAGACATGTAAGAGACAGTCCCTGCTCGTCAGAGCTTACAATCTAGTCAGGACATAACACAGGGCTATGATCTAGTCAGGGCAAAACACAACTCACGGCACTTACAATCTTGTCAAGACAAAACACCGCCAATTATGATGTGACGCTACTGATCTAATGCTACTTGACCGGTGGCAGCTGTCTGTGTGCCAGCCATCTGCTGCCTCACAGGTTGCTACAGGTTTCCATACACACGTTCCCTTTAAATGAACCTATTTGCAGTATACTTGCTATGGTTGCTTGAGATAGTGGTTATAGACATGTGTTTGAACACCATGGGTTGCAGGTTTGATTCCCACATTTTCCTTTCCTTTCCTTTTCTTTTCTTGTGTTCTGCTAACCTGACCATGCAATGGCTGCAGCTTCCTCACCTCTCCACACACCCTTCCATCTCTTCACTGTGCACCACACTGTGCTGTCTATGCAGCCTATCTGTCACATATCAGCTGTTACAAATGGCTATTTCTTTGTACTGTCCATGTGAGCAGTCAGCTTGGAGGATTGGTATTGATGTTGTTCAGCTGATCTGGCCCACATCAGTGTGCAGGTTTAATTCTCACATGCTCCTTTTTCTTTCTGTTCCCCATTTGGCCAGGTCCACAGACCATCCACACGGCTGTCCCCTCAGCTGGCCCCTGATGCCCTTTCCGTTTCGATTCCTTGCTCTTTTGCATGCTGTTTCCACTGCATGACATTTCATAGTGTGTGTGCATGTGTTTATATGCGGGTCTCATCCCAATTACAGACAGTGTTATGAGCTGTGCACAGCTGTTATGCATGTGGTTTGCATCATGGATACTGTTGGGGTTGCCCTATCGTGGCACACAGCAGGCATTTCTTGTGGTGCCCTGCAGTGGTTTTGTATGCAGCCATTGCTGTGGAACTCACCATGGTGATGGGGCCTACTGGTTTGTGCACTGACTTTCTGGCCAGTGGTCATGGGTGCAATTCCTCTTTGTTCTCGTTTTTCATGCCTGTCCTATACAACTACTTGTCATTCCTGTAAAGGTCATATCTGTGCAGATCTGTGACGCCAGCACATACTACCCTCTTCACAGTTGCCAACCATCCTTATCTCCATCTATCTGCGTCTGTCAGCTGTGTAGCGTCCTGTCTTCATGTGCAGACTGCTACCCCATGTCCTGCACTGGTACCCTTTTCTGCATTGTGGCTCTTCACGCTTGCCTCTCCTGTGTCTGCTCTGCATGGCACTACTAGTCCTCTGTCCTCCTATCATTGCACTTATCTTGCCATCTCTACCTCCACTGGTGGACACGTATCCCCATCCTCTGCCACCCACTGTCATTGTAGCACTTTACATTGCCAACACCCTGTGCATCGGTACAGCTGCCTCCGATATGTTCGTCCACTTTACCGGCTGCCACATAGCCTGCACGCAAATTTGGCGGATCCATCAGCTCACACCTCTCCTTCCTTCCATCACTTGTCCATTGCCTTTGCTTGGTGCTCTGTGGAGTGTTAGGGTTACATCTGGTTTTAGGCCTTACATTTCATGCTTGTCAACTTGGGGCACCTTACTGCCCTTAGGGCACCATATCTTGTGTCACCTTAACATCATTGTGGCACCTTAACCTGGGGCACCTTGTACAGCACCTTAGGTTAAGGCACCTTATTGGGCGCCTTGTAGGATTCCTTAACCTAAGGTGCCTTGTATGGTGCTTTGTAACGCACGTTAGCCTAGGCACCTTGTAACGGCTTGCAGTAACTATGCACCACCCACTCCTTTATAGGGGCATCTGTACCATTACCGCAGAACCTAACGCTTGTAACATTACCGTGGTTTAGTAAACATACCCCTTTATGTGTGTTTTCAGTATGTCGGTATGCTTTTTCATTTATTTTCTTTCTTTTAAAGTTTGTAATGTGAGTACGATTTTTCAGGGAACTTGTTGATATATTCCGTTTTTATCTCTCTTTGGAGAAGAATATTATTTATGTGTGAATGTTTTTTCATTTTTGTCTCATGAAATATGCAAATGTATGGTTTGATATAATTATATTGTTCTGCCTTTTATGTAGTGTTTGTGCCTTGGGAATCTAGCATTTGATGTTCTCATTCGAGACATTCACCATTGAGTTTGGTATGTTCCGTTATTTGTTGGTATACAATTTTTCTTTAGTTTGGGATTTATATATGTGCTTGCATTGTATCTTTTAGACCCCTTTTTAGACCCAAAGGCTTTTCAGCTGAAACTTGGCCGAGTCAGGCAATTTCCAATAAAGAAGCTGTTTTACACCATGGTCTACCTCCTCTCTTTGTGTGTATATTGTACTGCCTTCAGAGACAGAAGATGGCTGAAGGAAGGAAGTTGACAGATGAGGGTACCCATTATCAACAGCAAAACCAGAAATAAAGCGGCACATCATGAAAGGTTTGACATTATAAAGATATTACTAGCGCCATTGAAGACTGCAATGCTTCCAGCAATTATGCACTAGAGCACCATCTCCTGACTCCTAAACATACTCGTAGTCATAGAAGATATCTCTCTTAGTACATCATGTCAGGAACCATAACACTTGGCCACTGCATCCATCAGCAGTAAGCAATGGTCACAACAGACATAAATGTTGAGACTGTAATGATGCTTATAGTTCCAATAGATTTCTAGACTCCTGAGAGCAAATCCACATAAGTGCAATGGACAGTTTTGATTACAAGGAAGTATAACATGCCAAAGAAATCTATTTCTACATCTTTTCCCTGCTCAGTGCAAGGATACTGTATGTGGTCATGCCTGTAGGAAAGTATAGTGTCCAGAAAAAGTTGACAAACATGGAGACGGGGGACTGACTGATGCCAGTCATGTTTTCTACCACCTTCTCAGAGGAACCAGTAGCTACATTAAACAAAGTTATATGCCCACAAAGCAGTCATCACTAAGCTATATGCCCACACAACTTCTCACAGACCTTGAAATTAGAGCTCCGTTGAGCCTGAATCTAATCAGACATGTTCTCTTGGTCAGTTTTTTCTAAATAAGGCCTGGGAGAAGATCACTCTGCTGCAGGCAGTCAGTGTCTCCAATAATGTGTGTGTATGCATAAGTGTGTATGTATATGTGTGTGAAATATTTACTGTATATTTACTGTATGTATATATAGAGAGAGATATTATTTATTATTTATTTTATTTAACAGTTTTTTTATACTGCTTTATCATTTCAGTCAAAGTGGTTTACATTGTAACTTAAACTTGGTAATGTACTGTGGCAAAGTCAACCATCTGGAGCATGGGGGAGGTGAACAGCATAAGGAATTCACCTTAATCAAGGGGCCTCTGTTAGGTGTGCAGGGTCAAAAGGCCAGAGCCACAGTTCAAAGGCAGAAAAATCCCAGCTGGAACAAGTTCCAGGAAATGCTTGACAGTGTAAGAAGGATAGATTGCAAGCACGAGGACAAAAACCTTCACTCTAAATGCACTGATTATTCTAATGTCAGAAGGCAGGGGGATTACAAACACCTGGGAGAGAAAGAGGTGGGGTTGGATCCCAGTGAGTATAAACCTTGGTTAAATTATGGAGATAGTAGCAGTAGGAGAAGGAGCTGGAAGAGGAGTGATTGCAGAAGGAGCAGAGGAAGCAGCAGAGGACAGACTTCAGAGCAGCAAGGACGATGGAATGCTGGAGAAGCCAGAGCAGGTGCTAACTTCTGGAGACAGGCTGAGCTACCCATTGCTGAGAGAGGTGATTTCCCTGAATCACGTTTGCAACAAAGGTGGGAGCCAGGAAGGAGAGAAGCTTTCAGGCCACCAGAGAGGTTGTCAGCAGGGCACTCTCATCAAGTGGGTGAGTCAGAACCTATGCAATTGGGAGAAGAAGGGTCAGAGCTAGGGGCTGAAGAAGATATGTTGATGGATTGTTCTTTATGCCAAGCTCTAGACTTGAAGTGTCTGAAGAAAGGCCAGCCTTGAAAAGAACTGTTCCTCTTACTGAAATATCCTCAGAGCTAAGCAGTGAGAAAGTAAATTCCTGTGTGTTTTGAAAGGAGGAATTTATTGCAGCATAAGCTAATGAAGTAAGGCTGTGATTTATGCTTCTGTGTCAGCTGTGTTGAAACTCTACAACGGAGAAAGAGTTAATTAGCTGATAGAAGAGTTTGTGCTTTGCTCCTGTCTTTTATAAGAAAGCCTGCTATAAGAGTCTTGAGGACACTGTAAATGCTTATTTCATAACCTAAGTTTGGTTCTTCACCTGGAAGTGCAGCCTAGAGAGAATTATGGCTGAGTGAAGATAATTTTGCCATAGAAGAAGTAAAGTTTGTTTTTCTATTGCTCTGATTGACAAAGGACAATAAGAAAAGTGGCATCTGGTTATATGTGAAAAGGCTAGCTTCTGCAGTGAAGAGGACTTTAAAAGCCAATATTGACTTCTGTTTGTTTTGCTACCAACCTGCTGAACCTTAAGTAAAAATCCTATAATTTAAAATTCTGTAAATGGTACCAGGAACCTGATCTGTTCTATTGTGTTCAAAATAAATTCTTTTTCTGTCATAAGCCTTACCCTTGGTTTAACACGACTACAATCCTTCTACTTAAAGCATAAATGTTACAGCTGATAGAAGAAGGTTCTCAACCACCATGCCCTCAACAACTAGAAGACTAGTGGTTATGGCGTTGTGCTTGTGACAGTACATTAAACAGGGACATTGATAACTTGGATTTTATATATATCTATGTATCAGAGAAAATGCAGTCTTAGATCCAATGAGCTATACCTCAAATGCATATCCATTTTCATAAGACTGAGGGGACAGGAAACACACTTTCCTTATAAATCCTTACACAGACTGCTGTTAATCATGAGAAAGGAGTTGAGGATCTCTTTCAAGTGTTCTCAGTGGCCATCCTTTTCCTGCAACTGGTACTCACAAAACAATACTGCCATATATTCTCTGGCTCTCATAGTATTATTTTCTTAAAAGCATTGAAAGAGAGTACTGAAATGGGAGTCTTTACATTTCTTTCCAAAAGCCTTTTTCTGATTTCATTCCATTGTAACCAGCAAGGGGGAGTAGCCTAGTGGTAGTACATTAGCTTGGTAACCAAGCAACTAGTATTCAATTCCCACTAGCACCTCTTTTGTCTTTGGGCAAGTCACTTACCCCTCCATTGCCTTGGAAGAAAGGCCTGGTAATCTACCTCCAGTCAAACTGCCAAGAAAACACAGGAGCTGCTGGGTCACCAGGACTCAAAGGCAAGCATTACATTTTTTCCATTGTAACCAGACAGAGCAAATAACTGGACATGAATCATCTCTCATAATTTTCCATGGCAGGAAAAGAAAATTAAAAATACATTTGGCTTCCCATAGGAAAGAATGGGAACTAGCAGGACACTACCCAAACTTACTCCTGGGCTGAGCAAGAGTAAATCTGTCTGGGGTAGAGGCCTCAGGGAAGGCAAATAAAAATCACATAATTAGTTAGGTGAATAACCTTCTGGTAATGGAACTAGTGTTGGGGTAGGTCTCAAACACACTTCAGTCTGGCATCTAAGGGTAATGGAATGGGTATATACATTTTATTTATTTAACAGGTTTTTATCATTTTAGTCAAAGTGGTTTCTATTGTAACTTAAACTTGGTAATGTACATTAAACAGGGACAACTTGGATTCTTCTGAAGCAATGGAGGCTTAAGTGACTTGCCCAAAGCCACATAGAGTGCTAGTGGGAATTGAATACTGACCTCTCAGTTCCTAAGCTAGTGCTGTAACCACTAGGCTACTCCTCCACTCCCACCTATGGGATATGGGGTATAAAATAATCTCAATTAATATATGTGCTTAAATAGCCCCATAAAGAAGAAGCCAACTATGACATATCTGAAAGCCAAAGGAGCTGATATTATGGTGTTGCAAGAGATGTATTTTATAGGACTGAGCAACAGAAATTAAAGTGGGGTTGGAGTGGGCAAGTATTTTATTCATATAATTCCAAAAAATGTGAGGTGGCAATTCTGGTCAATAAAAGAGTTCTGTTTGTTTTATACGAATGCGGCACAGGCAAATTTGGGTGAGTAATCTGGTTAACAGGACGTGTTGATCAAGATGAAATTTCATTCTTGAATCTGTATGCTCCAAATGGATCCAAAGGTTCTTTTTTTTAACAGTGGTTGGAACAATTTGAAAGGGTATGCAAAGGTGCACTCTAGAGCCTTTGGATTGCTCTCAATCCAAGGACAATTGATCTAAAATGGAGGGTATTGTTTATTGTTGTTTATTGTTTATTTATTCTTGATATACCGCCCTTTGTTACATCATAGCCCGGGAATGGAAAAAAGAACTACAAAAAATAACAGGAAAGAGGAAGGAGTAGAAGACAAAGACTGGACATAGAGAGGAGAGTGGACAAACATGAATAAACTAGGTCAGTGGTGGCTGTCAGAGAGATTATATGCAATGGAGAATAAATGTGTCTTCAGAAGGGATTTGAACGTGGAGTAAGTTTGTTCCTGATGGAGTGAAGTGGGTAGAGATTTCCAAAGGGCAGGGCCGTGAAAGAAAAAAGCAGAATGACAGGTAGACTGTAAGTGAGCACGTGAGGGGGAGGGAAGGTGAAGATGATTTATATGAAGAGAACGGAGACTGCGAGAGGGAGTATGGAAATGAAGTAGATCTACTAGGTACTGTGGCATGTGGGTGTGAGTAACTTGGTGCACAAGGGTGAGAATCTTATATTGGATACAGTATTCTACAGGAATTAAGAGCTTGTATGAGTGACTCAGATCTTATAGATCTTTGGAGAATGCACAATCCTGGGTATAGAGACTATGGGCCCGATCAGCTGTAGTGGTGGCTAGCACAATTACAGCGCCTAGTCATCACTTCTGAACGGTTAACCTGGGTATTCAATGCTGGGACCATATTAGGCCACAGGCATTGAATATCTCAGTTTGCCATGAAAGCCAGAAGCTAACTGGGTAGTGGCAATATTCAGTCGCTGTCCAGTTAGCTTCAGCAAAAAAAGTTAGGACAGCTTTTGCTGTGCCTAACCTTTGCCACTGAGGGATAACCGGGTAGCAGCTGAATATTGCCACTGATTGGTTATCCCCAGATACCGCCCCCGGAACACCCCAATGCGAACCATGTAGCATCATGGCATATAGTGACGGCATCTATGGATATTCAGCGACACTAACACAGTTAGCGCCGCTAAATAGAGGCAGCTACATGGTCTACAGGTCTGCCTTTGAATATCGGGCCCTACACCTTTTATTCCCAGAAAAATGGAACTCATTCCCAGTTGTTTCTGCTCATGCTTCTCTAGAAAATAATCCAATTTTTTCGTTCCTTAGATATACTCCCTATATTGATTTCTGACTGTGGACTGAGAGCCGGACAACGCGCACTCAGCCTGTGCTGCTAGAAGCTGGAAGCCAACTTAGGACTCTCGCAATGCAGGGAAGTTGGAAGGGAGTTTATTAATGCTTGGAAATTTTGTCTTGCAATAAATCTCAGCATTACCTTCTTATGTGTTCTAGTTCCTCCTTATGGGATATAGGGGCAAGGCTATACAGTATAAGAGGCATACTGATTCAGATTACAATGGCTAGGAAAAGGCAGCAGGGGTTGGAGCTGGAGAGGCTATTTAAAGAGTATACTGCCCAACAAAGTACTCATATGGAAATGGGTTCATCTAGAATATATAAGAAGCTAATAGTTTCTAGGGTAAAAAATTGAATCTATAGAAGTGGAAAGAATGGCCTCTCTGCTAAGACTCATGAAGTATTATTATCTGGAATATGGTAACAAGGCGGGATGGCTGTTTGCCTACCAAAAACAACAAAGCTCCAGAACAATGAAAATGTTGGTTACGAGGGAGGGGGTTAGAATTTGTGAATGAGAAATCTGCAGAGAGGTCATGAGATTTTATAAGGATCTATATAGCTCTGAGCGGTCTAAGAATCAGAGGCTGAAGGAGTATTTAGCCTCGTTGAACACCATGGGTCTCAGGGCCAGGAACTCCTGACACCTTTTTTGAATAAACCTGGATAAATCTGGGAATATGCATACTTTTGAGCTAAGAAACGACTTATTAATATTGCAGAAATACATTCCTATTACAGTAGCATGATCAAACTACAAGGCAAATGAGGCTATCAGGGTAGACCTCAGAGGTACCACCTCTAGTGAGGACTCAAGAAACTCCATGAGTTTAAGCCCCTCAGGACAAAAGTTACCACTGTCGGCGAACCTCAAAACCTCAACACGTCCAGCAGGTGCATCTGATCACAGCGCCATCTTGGATTGTGGAGCAGATTTCTAGATGACTTTTTCTTTGAGTGGATGGGGACAAAACAATGTTTAGATCAATTTTATCAATGGTTGAATTCATTAAAACAGAATATTCAAGTTAAAATGATTGGACACCAGACACAGGATGAATTCTTAGATTTAAAAATTATAGGACTTCCGGGTGGCAATGAGCTGGTAGGACGTGAGTAGACCGGCTCCGGGC
This sequence comes from Ichthyophis bannanicus, assembly GCA_033557465.1. Lineage (NCBI taxonomy): Eukaryota > Metazoa > Chordata > Amphibia > Gymnophiona > Ichthyophiidae > Ichthyophis > Ichthyophis bannanicus. The sequence goes on from CM066031.1 coordinate 1,732,043,130, forward strand.
GACCCACCCTGCTCTATAACTTTATCGGGCCCCTGATGTCCCACACACACCCCGAATGGATTGTGGAGAAAGAGGAACGGGTGAGGATCCCATTAAAAAATTCATGCAGTTCTCCTCAGACCCATGGCAGCAAAATAGCGAGGAGAGGAAAGGGGCAAGTACTGGAGGGCAAGGTGGCAGAGGGAGCCCCAGTAAAGATAGCAACTCATCAATGGTGCTCGAGGTCACGGCAGCAGTAGTGGGTGCTCTGGAAGATCGCTTCCGAACCTTGGCAGAACAACTTACCCAAGGCCGGAAGGTCGGGGGTTCAAATTCCACTAGAGGACAGCAACCTTGGACCGGAAGGACTGGGGTTTCTAGTCCCACAGGTGCTCCTTGTGGTCTTGGGCAAGCCACTTAACCCTCCATAGCCCATGTTCCCTGTAAAATAGTTATCTCCAAGTTATAATGCCCTGTTCAATGTAATTTCAGTTTGTTCAATGTAAACCGCACTGATGCAGAATAGCGCGGTATATAAGAGAATGTAAATAAATAAATAAGTAAGTCAAAGCATTAGTGACTTCACAGGACGCATGGCACAAGCTGAGCAACGCTCTCGGTACGGGCGAGGCTGGATTCCTTGGAGGCCACAGTGAAGCAGCAGAAAGAAAAAATCGATGACTTGGAGAACCGAGGGAGACGGAAGAACCTTCGCTTTATTGGCATACCCGAGAAAGTAGTGGATGCGGAATTAGCGGGATTTGTGGAGAAGTGGATTGTGCAGCAGCTCAACATGGTGGAGCTGGGCCCGTTGAAACTAGAACGCATGCACCGCCTGGGCCGACTGCAGGAGAGCTCGCGCCGGCCACGTGCAGTCATAGCACATTTCCTGGAGTATAAACAGAAGAAGATGGTGCTGGGGACTGCCCGAGGACGTCGGAGACAGCCCAGAGACGCGACCCAGATTCTGGTCTTCCAAGACTACTCCACGTTGGTGAGTCAACACCGCGTGTTCTCTACAGTATGCGGACAACTGATACAACGAGGCTGGCGATTTGCTCTGCTCTATCCCGCTAAGTTACGAGTGGAGTACCAAGGACGTGCAAAATTTTTTACATCCCCGGAGGAAGCGCAGGAGTACCTGGGGAGTCTGAGTGAGAACTCTGCATCGTGACTGTTGGTTATAACGCTGCTATGGCTGTCTTTGGGACCCGAGTAGGAGCTTGGTGTGAGCCGTGAGTGAGGGATATGGCTGGAGCTGCTAGCTAGAGAGGACCTTTCCTTTTTCTAAAGTCCTAGATGAAAGGAATTGGGGCAGGATGGTGTTGGGGGTTTTGCTGTATTTTGTCCTCTCTGGCACTACTGTATTTTTTTTTTTGTGTGTTTTGTCTGCCCCCCCCTTCTTCCCCCTCCACTTCTGAGTAACACAACTGTAAAATGTAATTTTGTTAGCTACATCTTCCTCTGACTGTGTGTGGGGGGGATGTGGTTGTGGGGTGGGGTAGGGGTCTGGCGAGGAGAGGGGGGATTTTGTTCTGGTTCTTATTCTTGTTGGTGAGGGGAGGGATACGGGACGGAGGGGAGGTGCTGGGTGGGGGTAGTATGAGCACTGAGTATAGGGTCGGGAGGCCAAGGGGGGGGTTGAGGACAAAGGTGTGTGGCTTTGGGGGTATAGAAATCCCTTTATGGGGTGGGGGGCCGAATGCCACCGGGAATGGGACTCGGGGGTGGAGGAGATAGTGGGCCCAGACAGGGGAGGAGGAGCTGGGCAGGGATAGGAGAAGGGTGCTGGTCCTTTCAAGGGGAGGAGGGGAAAGAGCGGGGGAGGGAGGTTGGGGAGGAGGGGGGAGGGAAGCACAGCTTTGTAAGGAGGCGATGGAGGGGTGGTGGGAAGGGGGGAGGGCTGAGGGGGGTGGGTTGCGTGTAGCCTCAGCGTCTGCATTTTTGCTTTCGCCTTTCCATTGGCTCTTGCAGTAACCAATAGGATGGTGTGACGTCAGACGTCAGTTCTCTTCAAAAGAAGGTTCCGCTGTGAGGGTTTGTCCTTTCACAATCTTCCAGTCTTGATCGGGATGTTTGCCTGACGCAGGGTCTTTCGAGTGATAATAGACCTGTGTTTACCCCGTTTTTCTTTACATGACATGTGGAAGACGTGTTTGCTTCGTGATTGGACAGACCATAAGATAAGTGCTTGAAGATAAGTGCTTGCTTTCACTTTGTTGAGCATATTTTACTGCATAATGTGATTAAAATGGATGCAGTCTGAGGTAGGGGTTAAGTCCTCACACAGACAATAGTCCAACAAAAACAAGTCATTTTGGCAGTAAGAACCTCAGTGGGAATAGCTCCTTTTTTGGTAGTAAAAATCATGTCCTGGCAATGTCTCAGTTTTATACTATTTCCTACTATTTCTTTTTTTAATTGATCTTGTTTTATTTGATTCTTTTATGTGTCAAATATGTGTTCATATATAGTCCAAAGTCATTTCACTGGCCACTTTTCTTTTTAGGAGATATTGAACATTAAGAGGTTGAACTGCAAGGGTGCCATTAATGTTGACCACAACTGTACATTCCAGTCTTTAAAATGAAAGGTTTTAGGTCATAACCCATGGCCTGCCTGCATTTGAGGAGAGGAAACAAGGAGAAATTTTTGAATTTCTGAGAATGATTATAGATATACAAATTAAATACTGTAACTCCACATGGTATGAATACTGAAATACACTGGCATTCTTTACTCTGAATATGATGATTATGGCATAAGGCTGGAAGAGACATTTCTCATTTGAATATGCAAATCAGAGAAGAATGAATGGTGGAAGAGGCCTTTTAGGAGGAAAGCATAGACTGGAAATTCATTGGAAGAAGAGACACTGTCATTCTCAAAGAAATGTTTGGAGTGAGAAACACCATTAGCAGAGTGAGAGATGCCAAGAAAAATTTATAGAGCAAATAAGTACATGTTGAACAGCGTTAGTAGTGTTCTTATATTGAACTAACAAATAAAGGAGTGGAGGAGTGGCCTAGTGGTTGGGGCAAGGTTCTTCAGGCCAGAAGGTCAGGGGTTCAAATCCCACTAGAGGACAGCAACCTTGGGCCGGAAGGACTGGGGTTTCTAGTCCCACAGGTGCTCCTTGTGGTCTTGGGCAAGCCACTTAACCCTCCATAGCCCATGTTCCCTGTAAAATAGTTATTGCTGAGTTATAATGCCCTGTTCAATGTAGTTTCAGTTTGTTCAATGTAAACTGCACTGATGCAGAATAGCATGGTATATAAGAGAATGTAAATAAAGGAGGGAAGTGATGGTGGTGAATGATATTGGAAGATGTATCTGGAATAATTTGGTAGAGCCCAGGATTGTATAATTCTAGCCAAAAATGAGTTTTGGTGTTAATTAACACTAATGGGTATGTCTATTAAAGGCCGCTTGTTGCTACCTTGGGGCTAACACAGAATTATCGCTGGGCAGTAACAATTAACATGAAGGAAATGCAGATATTGCAGGCACTTTTCTGTGATATCTGCATTTCACATGGTGGGCCTGGGGGGGAGGTGGGATTGGCAACCTAAGATCATTGTTGGTGCTGTACTGGTTATGTCACATCTAGACTACTGCAATAATATTCTATGCACCCACTCCACAGTTGTGGAACTCCCTCCCTCCCTCATTACTTGAGACAAGAATCTGCCCTCAAAATCTTCAAGAAAAATATGACGACCTATCTCTTTGAGTTAGCTTTTGCCTAGCTCCTAAATTATAAGACTGACAACCCCAGTCCCAAAAATCATGCAAGAGATTGCAGATGATAGAGACACAGTGGCTACTCAGTCCCTTTCTTCTCTGCTCTTTTCCTATTTTAGTTGCTTTATGCCATTCTCTTTATTTGATTTTGTATGATTTGATTGTTTTTAAATTGATTTTATTGTTGTTGTTTTTAAGTTGGCTGTGAACTGCTCTGATGGGTGGTTTATCAAATGACAAAAAAAACATAAACCATAAAAAGTAGCCTATACCCTTCATAACTGATTCTACCTCCCTCCCCCCAGCTCCCAATCCGCATTGGGAACTCTCCAGGGAGTATCAGTTTTAAAGCCCAGCTAGCCAGTCGACCAACCCTCCCTTCTAACCCCTCCCAATGCACAAGGAGTGGAAGAGTAGCCTACTGGTTAGAGCACTGGCTTGAGAGCTAAGAAACCAGGTTTGATTCCCATTAGCACTCCTTGAGGCCTTGGGTACATCACTTAACCCTCCATTGCATTCAGGAAAAAAACAGGTTATCAATGTCCCTGTTTAATGTACATCACCAAGTTTAAGTTACACTGTAAAGCCACTTTGACTGAAGGATATTAAAAAAACTGTTAAATAAATAATATTCCTGACTAGCCAGTCATGCCCCTGTCCCTCCTCCTCCCCTCCCCCTCTGAAAAGTTAACCTCCAATTATTTAGTCTGGCTCCTCAGTAGTACTAGCAAAAACAGCCATGATGTCATGCTGCTGCTCCCTAAAGTGAGGTTAGGGGATATGACCGCATGATCATAGCCATTTTGAAAAGTCACGATGCAGAGGAAAGGAGTGGAGACAACCATGGATTTCAGGTATGGCCTTTTGTGGAGGGCTATGGGAGTCCTTACTAGCCAGGAGTTAACATTTCAGAGGGGGGAGTCAAGGACCGGACTAGCTAGCTGGGAGTATTACTTGTGCATCGGGAGTGATGGAAAGAGTTGCTGACTGGCTAGCCGTGCTTTGAAATTGGTCAAGGGGTGCACCAAAACCCCCAGAGAGTCCCCGATGGGAGATCAGTGCTGAAGGGTGGAGGCAACTTTTTAAAACTTGTCAATGCCACTGATCATTACGTCCATGGTATCAACAATATTGTCGGATCAGGGGGGACCGATTGTGGCATGGGAGGGCGCCAGAGCTATTGAGAGCTCTGTTTACATGCTCGCAACCTGTCATATCCTTTAACTTACTGTGGAGAGCTGCAATACCTGCATCGGCAGGCATGGTGAGACTTCACGTGCAACCTACCCATGCAGGATCGCAGGTCTCCATGGTAAGTCCAAAACGTCCATGGTATCTGCAAGGGGAAAGGTGGGAATGCCTTCTGCAGATACCATGGGGGTTTTGGACTTACCGCGGGCCTTTTGCAGCTATTGAACCACGATAATTGCAAGAAGCTATCACGGTTTAGTAGACATGCCCCTAAGGCAAGCTATAAACACAATAAAAGGACTAAAGCTTGAATTCTATAGCAGTTAGCAATTGCTTTTGGAGCTTTAATTTCTGGGTCTGACATAAATTAAAAAAGAATTAATTAATTTATAGGGATCAACTATGATATTGTTAAAGAAACTTGAACCCTATTGAGATACATCACGGTTTGCAGTATTCTGCAACCATTATTAGCTACAAAAGCGGTGAATGTATATGGATGGAAGTCTGATTCAGCACCTTCTATTAATCGATTGGCTGTACAAAGTGGAAGAGTTGATGTGTTTTAGCAAGATGACTTATTGTTTGAGATTCAATAATATAGAGCTCCTGTCTCAAAAATGACAGTCCCCAATTAGCCAAACCAACAATTCTCAAGCGTCTTAGGCCACCAATATATTTAACATTGAAAACATTTTTTAGAAATAGGGAGACCATCAAGTAGGGACATGGATCATGACGTGCTTTTAATGATCACACATTCATTCCTCCATTTCATTATCAGTCTCCCCATTTCAATTTTTTATTTTTGCATTAAAAGTTCCTTCAGTCGACATTCTCATGGGCACTTATCTTTCAATCCATTCATGCTCTGACATGAATCCATGTTTCGAGTAGGAAGAAATCTTCATCTGCTCTGTTTGAGAGAGCTTGATATACCAAAAACGTTTAGTTCCCCGTAGAGTAAATCATTCATGCAGCAGTATTCCATCAAAGCTTAAGACAAGCAGTTTCCTTGCACTCTCCAGAGGTCAGCTGGCTTGCTGCTGAGTAGAGGAAGGAAGAAAGCGGGGGCTGGGCTCAACTCCAAGGATACAGACAGCGAAGTGACTGGATCGCCCAGCTGTGAAAGTATTTGCAAAGCACAGCTTGCCAGCCCCAGCTCCTCTCAGGAGACTGATGATAAAATGGAGGGATGAATGTGTGATCATTAAAAGCACGTCATGATCCACGTCCCTATAGATGGTCTCCCTATTTATAAGAAATGTTTTCAATGTTGAATATATTAGTGACCTAAGATGCTTGAGAATTGTTGGTTTGGCTTATTGTTTGAGATCAGGAAATAAACAAGCAATACTCCACTCCTCACCAATACAAAAATACTGATCTTTGGGAACAGGTCTCAGACTATAGTGGGGCGGGACCCAGGAGGTAAACCTCTGCTGTGGTCACTCTAACCCGTTTCTTGCATCAAGGACCCAACGTTCCCAAGAAGTTAAAGGACATTCAAAAAAGCCTCTCTGGGCCATTAAACGTTGTTAATCTTAGAAATGGATAAGTGTAGTCCCTTCAATTATATTGTCCGAATAAATTAGCTACTGTTTAAACACGTGGAAGCTAAAAATTGAAGGTCATTCCAACTTATCATAAAGTGTGTAGTCAGACTTATCTTCAATCCCGACGTCAATCCCGCGCGCTAGTACGTTTCACCGCATATCAGCGGTTTCTTCGGGGGATCCACTTCTCACACTGTGCCAGTTATTTGTACAACCCCGTGGCTATAATCTTCCTTTTGCATACGGCCAACTCGGCTCTTAAACACAGTTAACTTTCCCCTCCACATGCGCGGCGTTTTTTCACGGGTGAAAACGTGGAGGGGAAAGTTAACTGTGTTTAAGAGCCGAGTTGGCCGTATGCAAAAGGATGATTATAGCCACGGGATTGTACAAATAACTGGCACAGTGTGAGAAGTGGATCCCCCGAAGAAACCGCTGATATGCGGTGAAACGTACTAGCGCGCGGGATTGACGTCGGGATTGAAGATAAGTCTGACTACACACTTTATGATAAGTTGGAATGACCTTCAATTTTTAGCTTCCACGTGTTTAAACAGTAGCTAATTTATTCGGACAATATAATTGAAGGGACTACACTTATCCATTTCTAAGATTTGTGATAAGGAAGCTTATCATAGCTCAGGTAGGAGCTATAGAAAAGATGATGTGACTCTGAACAAGCAACCTGTCAGTTCTGGTAGAAGTGAGAAAACAGAATTTTCACATAAAAGACTACCAGTCCCAGAATGCACCAGGTTTCCAGCAGCCATGAGAGGGGCTGAAGTGAGAGAATGTGTGTGCAATCAAGAGAGCTATGAGGTAATCCCTAAGCACTCATCTCAAAGGGCAGGGCCTGATTCAACACAGCTGCGCTGTGTTAGGGAGCAGCACACATTAGAACAGGATAAGTATAGAGCTTATTCTTCAGATAACAGCTACAGAGGGAGGAAGAGATACAGAGACAGCAACGGCTACAAGCACCAGTATCACCTGGAGAAACAGAAGCCAAGCCAAGCAGATAGAGAGAGAAGGAAACTCTCTGGAAGGAAGAGAAGAAAGGCCATTGGAAGGTCTGGGAGATTCCAAGGCAGTACTCATACTGGGAGGTATTCCAAAAGCCAGCAGAGTCCATTGGACTGGATTCAGCCAGAGGAATGGAGTGGCAGAGATAGGAATCACCAGTGGCTACCTGGAAGAGAGAAGACTGCATGTGGAAGGGACTTTCAGACCAAGGCCAGAAGGTATGTGAGAGAAGATCCAGTGTCCAGGGATCAAGATTGGAAGGCTGGACATCAGAATTGGATTACATATTGGCCAGGCTATACAGAGAGGAATAATGATAGCAGGAGAGGCTCAGGTATGAACACTGATCCAGACCCTATCTATAATAGAGAATGGCAGCAAGGGAATAAGCATTCTCATGATAGTGCCTTAATGAAAGACTCATCTGTGCCAATGTATGATATTGACCCTATGATTGTTGATGCAGGGGGAAATACAGCAGATGAAACTATTTACATGGACTGTTCTTTATCTAAATGCTATTGCTAGTTTTCTATGAGCAAACACATCAGCCATCACAAAGAAACCTAACTTTGTTCTTTATTTCCACTGCAAACAGCTCTTAAAGCAGGATTTGGGCTCACACAGTAGCAGCCAGCCAGCTAAAGGCTTTCAGCTGGTCCATGGATAGTAATTAGGGCTGCACCTGATTGTGTGTGTGAGCAAGGGAGAATCACTGCTGAGATCAGCGTGGAAAATAAGCAGAAGTTAACCTAACCAGCAAAGTTTATTCTTTACTTTGTGCCTTTGTATTTGGTAATTACTTGCTAAGAAAACATTAGCTAATTGCCTGACAAGTTGAAGGTTGTTTTCTGGTTTACTTTGTGACTTTTTGTTATCCCTTTAAACACTGCAAGCAAGTAACCTCATTTATAGTGCTATCAAGCATACATGTGCTGGGTGAATTAAACCCCATCAATAAAAGAAGTATTTTATTGATCTTACCACTTGGTTTCACAACTCAAATTATTGTCATCAGCTGTGTTTGGGAGTGAATGAACTACAATACCCACAATACCTTGCAAGAATCATATGAATATATGCATCGTCAAGATTGTGTAAGTTCTCACCCTAGGCAGCCGTCTGACAGATTAACAACGTTTAATGGCCCAGAGAGGCTTTTTTGAATGTCCTTTAACTTCTTGGGAACGTTGGGTCCTTGATGCAAGAAACGGGTTAGAGTGACCACAGCAGAGGTTTACCTCCTGGGTCCCGCCCCACTATAGTCTGAGACCTGTTCCCAAAGATCAGTATTTTTGTATTGGTGAGGAGTGGAGTATTGCTTGTTTATTTCCTGATTTTTTGCTCCATTAAGACCCAAAATATATTTTTTATTGTTTGAGATGACATCCACATCTGTTTGTTCAGGTGTGGGGTCCTTTCCTGAAACCAATTGTGGAAACATAAATCATTCTAACAAGTGCAAAATGGAGGCAATGGATGAGGTAGAATGGATTTTTAAGGTTCACCAGAAGCATAATTTAGGCTACTTGTGTTCTTGTTACTGGGGTTTTGGTTTTGTTTTGTTTTTTTGTTATGCTTTGATAGCACTAATGTACACAGGGCACACCCCAGGTTTAGAGTTTCACATGCTACCCAAAGTTGCATACTCCAGGGTGGTCTACAAAGTCTTGGGTTACGAAATGTTCCTATACCACTTAATACAGTTGGGAATGGGTTGATTTGGTATACGATGGGTTCGGTTTGAAAAGGGCTTATGTGATGACAGTAACTTGCTTTGTGAGCAGTTCAGTATTTTGGACACTGGTTGGCTCTATGTAATGGAGGGCATGTAATGAAGGGTGTTTTACGTTGCTCTTGTGATGTGCTTACCCCTTAACAATAAAGTTGAAAAGAACATGAATATAGATGTGTTCTGTTTCCTGTATGCTCCAAATATCTTTTGGGGAGGTCTCTTAGAAGCTGATTTTGTATTAGGCAGTTGCTATTCTCTAAGCATGCTCAGAAGTCCTATTGTGTGGATTTTCAGTTTGGATATGCACAGGGACGGAGCCCAAATTACACAAGTAAGTTATAACATGTTATAACTTATGCGTATTTCGCATTTGCACCTGCTCTAGACCAGGTGTCCTGCCACAACTCGATTGAGGCACGTCTTTAAGCCCCTATTTTATACAGTAAAGTACACATATACTTCACTTTATAAAAGGGACCCAAAATAAGCATGTGGTAAAGGAATTTATAAAATTACCCTCATTGAGGATAATTTTATAGAGTTGTGCCTACTTAACGCATGTTTTCACATGCATATTTTAGACGCATTCTTGACTTTATTAAATACTAGATTAAGTGGCCAAGAATGCACCTTATAGCATGGATGTTTATACCAGGTGCATATATGACTAAAATACCACTGTTGTTGGCACCTAAAAATAGGCAGCTCCTTAAAAAATTAACCCCATATTGTTAGTGTTTTAAAATTGTACAGGTAGTATTCAGTTATCCCCTTTGACAATAAATATATTCAGAAAAACCTGACATTCACCCATTGTTCACCTAATAGCGGCACAAATCCCTGGGCTGAATCAATCCCATAGCTAATATTTTCTTATCCTGGGCACTGGAGGAGGAGAAGGCACTGGGACAATTATTATTCTGGGGTAAAACTTTCCTAAATCTTCTCTCTCTATTGTCTTGAGTCTGGTATGCAAAAACACTAATTTTAAACCCTGAAACAGATATTTAACAATACATTCTGTAAATATCTTTGCTTGAGTAAGGCACTTTGATAGTCCCTAAGATATGCATCTGGAAACATTTGTTTGGTCTCTTGAGATTATCATATCTACGTACTTTCTTGGTTTTCCTTTTTACTCATCTTGGGGTCAGTATGCAAAGGAATTTATCCAGTTAGCAGTATTTGCTAAGCGGATAAGTCCCGGTGAGACTGTCTGAATAGTGCCATTGAAGATTTCCTCGAACTATCTGGGCACGATCCGGATAGTGCCGGTGTGGTCCATAGGCAGAGCTGGGCAGGATCCAGTGCTTCTCTAGATTGCCTATACAGATACTAGCTGAATTTCACTGCTGGCCAGATAGTGCCACCACTGACCATTAAATCTGGATATTCAGCTCCGGCCGGTATCCGGATATCAGTGCTGAATATCCACTGCAGTAAGTGTTTCTAAAATAAATGCTGATCGGCGTGAGCTGAATATGGCCTCCTTTGGTTCTAGCATTGTACCATAAGGGCATGCTATGTAGCTCATGGGGTAGCACCATTTCCTGCTCCTGGATGCGCTGAAAGGAGGTTTTGTTCCTTCTTACAATGCTACCTTTTGTCAGAGGAAAAGCCATGCCTGTGTAGCCACTGCCAGAACTCATTTGCAGGTCTGGCTGCCTTAATGAAACAATAAGCGTATTTGTGAGCACCACCCACTTCAAATGTATTTTAGATGATTCCTTAAATATGTGTTTCAATAAAAATACAGCAAAGTAAATGTACTTTCGGGATAAAAACCACATCTGTGACTTTCTGGAACTTCTCTAGTGAGTTTCGTAAGTTTTGATATTTCTACCATGACTAAGCTGTGGTTTTCTCCATAATTTCCAATAACAAAATTATAGCCTAAGGTTTGGTTGTAGAGGCACAGATGGTACACTTTAATATACTTTTTATTCATATCTATGAAAACATGTCATATCTACAAAAAGGTTGGTGTTCATTGTTTCCCAGAACTTTGCAATGCCAGTACTTCCACTGGGGTCTCATTATTCCAGTACAAACAGTGCAAAGCTCTTCTTTCACAAAGTGTGAAAGCCCATTAGCAATTTGAAATAGTGAAAACTTAAATCAGCCAAGATATAAATGTGAATTAAGTATCTTTTAAGAATTAAAATGCTTCAAAGCAGACAGAGCGGATCCAAGTTGGCGGCAACCTAGCCATGCTGTGTGGTTCAGGCTCTGGCTTCTAGTTCAAGTCCACTTGTATGGTTCTCTGTTTTGAACTTATCGTAATCTTATGGCAAAAAGGAAAGAGAAGACGTTTCCCTTACCAACAGATCCTCACCAGCCATCTGTTCTCCCGTATCTGGTGAAACGGGAGTCTTTGGGGGATTGCACCGGAATTCCAGGCATGACTAAAGCTGCAGCAGCCGACTCACCTGATGTGACTCCGACTCCCGAGCCCAGAAGTGTTTCAGGTGGCTAAGCTTCTTTGAACTGTGGGAACTGAGTCAGAGGGTGTGCAGAACCTTCTCCCACTGGCATTTGGGTTGACTACTTGTTCGGAGTTGGATAAAGAGCTTTTTCGCTTATTCAAGCGTGTAAGGAAGGTGAATCTGGATCTTCCATCTCTCGACCACGTTCGCTTGAGGGGAAATCTCCATGTCTTCATCACCTCCCCATGGAGCCTAGTAGGTTCCCTGTGCCTACTCAACCGAGTCCTTTTTCCATGCCTCCATCTGCCACCAACTTGGGCATGAAGTCCTCTGTTTTCATAGCTTTATGGAAAAGAATGTTACCATTATATATGGAGTCTCCAGGTTTTCTGTCTTTGGACAAAAGTAAAAGTGCACTGTGTTTGCTTAAAGAAACATCATTCAACTCTGTTCCTCCTGTGTCAGTGGATACTGTATCTAGTCAGGACAAAGGTCCTAATTTGATTACTCTAGAAGTACCAACCCAGCAAGATCTGCTTTCCTCTCCGCAAAATGATTCTGTGCAGTTAATATTGCAAGCTTTTGCTAGGTTGGAATTAGTAGTGCTTACAAAGACTGAGTTGTAGCAGAATGACGTTGTCTAGTTCACAGAGAGGACAGAACATTGTGAGAAGAGTGTAGAACAAGTTGAAGGTAAAGTGGTGAAACTTTTATCCACTGTCTCATCTGTTCAGGAAAGTTTTCATCAAATAGCCAAGGCAGAGATAGTATTGTCTCGTTGTTTGAAAAATATTGAAAATATGACCGGGAGGAAAAATTAAAATATTCCTTGAGATCTTGAGCACATCATTAAACCCTCCATTGGCTCAGGTATAAATTTAGGGGGATTTTTACTAAAGTGTGTAGATGTCATCATAGTACTACCCCCTCTCCCCCAGACAGCTCCAAAAACCTTCTGAGAACATGTCTGAAGGGTATTTGTTGTACTCCCCCTCCCCATTCAGTAACAGTGTACCAACAAGCCAGCCAGGTTAGAAGGTCCTCTTTGACCCCCCGCCCCCCCAAACCTTAAAGTCCTCACTAGCAACTGGGAAAGGAGGCAAACCCACTCTTACAAACACTGTTGTCCTGATTAGCCAGTCAGGAAAGAGGCTCAAGCCCCCCAAAGGCCTTACCTGAAGTGTTTCTGGTGGTCCAGCAGCAAAGGGGGCAGGAACAGTTCTCCCATGTTCCTGTCCCTTTCTCTAGCACATTAGAAAATGGTGCCAGTCTTGCAGTGTTGCCCCCTGGTGTTAAATGTCAATGTCTTATCACTAAGGGGCAGAACCATGAGATTGCACCATTTTCTAAGGAGCTGGAAAAGGGGGCTGGAGCAAGGGGGAACTGCTCTTGCCCTCTTGCTGCTACATTATCAGGGAGATTAACGTAAGGCCGGAGGGGTCTTTACTAGATGTTGGGTTGGGACCAGGACAACTAACCAAACTAGCTAGCCAGGAGTTTGAGATCAGTGGAGAGGGGAATGGGGGTAGGAGTTTGAACAGACTGACTAACTGGGCAGTCTGTCCAAACCCCCTCCCCCCCCCCTCGACATTTACCCAAAGGGTTTGGGAGCCATCTGGGGTGAGGATGCTACAAGGGGGTGGGATCAATCTTCTATTATTGTTGGTGTCACAGATCACCAGATCCATGGCACTGACATGCTTTAAAAAGAGGTGGACCTAAGGAAGGTTATGGAGGATCGGAGTCTTGCTGCAGTGATGGGGGGACAGAGCGTAATTACTTGCTCTGTCCTCCCCTGGCTCCTTGCTGTTACCCACTATCCCTGCATTCAAATCACAATGTAACCCCAGACGGTAATCAAAAGATAATATCCCAAGAAAAAGATACCGTATGTGATCCCTCAACAAATTCTTATTTTTATTTTATTTTTGTTGGGCATAAATCACCAGGAAGAGGCATTCACAAGCCCACCCCCAAGATGTAATACATGCCCCTTTTATTCAACCACATGGGTTTAAAACACGAAACTTTAAATATAATGCTTTTCCAGCATGGAGAAGAAAAGTTGTACTTATCTTGTGTATGTGCGCGACGTGCACGTTTCGGGGGATAAGACCCCTGTATCAAGCGCCACCAAACGTAATTCAATAGAAATTCAATCCACCAAGAAACTGGTATTGAATTACGTTTGGTCTTATCCCCCGAAACGTGCACGTCGCGCACATACACAAGATAAGTACAACTTTTCTTCTCCATGCTGGAAAAGCATTATATTTAAAGTTTCGTGTTTTAAACCCATGTGGTTGAATAAAAGGGGCATGTATTACATCTTGGGGGTGGGCTTGTGAATGCCTCTTCCTGGTGATTTATGCCCAACAAAAATGAAATAAAAATAAGAATTTGTTGAGGGACCACTATCCCTGCATTGGCAGACACCGTGGGACTTCCTATGCTACCTGCCAATGCAGGGATCATGGGTCACCACAGTAAGTGCAAGCACTCCATGGTATCTGCAGGGCTGGTGCAGGCCACTCTGCCTACAGATACCACAGTTTTTGCAGTTACCGCAAGGCATTTTTACATATCCAGCGCGGGAGCAATCTTGGGGTCATTTTTATTTATTTATTTATTTAACACTCATTTATATACCGCAACTTCCAAAGTTCAGTTGCGGTGTACAATTAACAACAATTAACAAAGCGCAGTTTGTTTTACATAGAACATCTTAAAAAGTTTTACATTGAACATCATAAGTTAAACAGAGCAACGAGTAATAAACTAAACAGTATATTTAAGCTAGAGCATTGTTTTGACTCTACTCTCTCTCTTTCTCTGCACATATCCAACAGTTAGCTAAAACCTGCTGCTTCTTTATAACATCAGCAAAATTTGTCCCTTCCTTTCTACTTACACTACTAAGACCCTTATCCTCTCACTAGTCACCTTCCACCTTAACTATTGTAACCTGCTCCTTGTTGGTCTACCTCTGAATCATCTCTTTCCCCTTCAATCTGTTCAAACTCAGCTGCATGACTTATCTTCTGCTGTGTCGCTATGCTCATGAAACTCCTCAAGTCACTTCACTAGCTCTCTATTAGTTTCCACATGTAGTTCAAACTTTTCCTACTGACCTACAAGTGAATTCATTCTGCGGCACCTCACTACCTTTCCTCTCTTATCTCACTCTATACCCCTCCTCAGGAGCTCTGCTGCTCTGGCAGATCCCTTTTATCTGTGCCATTCTCTGCCATTGCCAATTTCAGACTTCATTCATTCCATCTTGCTGCTCCATATGCCTGGAACAAACTACCTGAGTCTGTGTGTCAGGCTCCTTTTCTAGCCCTATTCAAATCCAGACTAAAAACCCACCTCTTTCAAGCCACTTTTGGATCCTGATGTTCCTCATTCTATTGTCCACCACTTAGGTGTATCTTGCCATACTCTAGTGCCCAGTTTCGCTGTGTGTTTTGCCTTGATTAGATTGTAAGTTCTGATGAGCAGGGACTGTGTCTTAAATGTATATATACAGCACTGTACAAATGATTAGTAGTAGTAGTAGTAACATAGTATATAATGGCAGATAAAGACCAACATGGTCCATCTAGTCTGCCCAGAAACTCTTAATTCAGGCTGAGCCCTTCCTTTGGGATCTATGTCGAATTTGGGATGTTTAAGTTGCCCAGCCTGTCAAGCTGTAACTCAGTAGCCCTAAGCACCTCCCATGATTTAGTAAATGTGCCCCTTAGACTGTAAGCCCCCTGCCGATGAAGAAAAAAGGTCCAGGGAAGTTATTCCACCTCGGAAGTAGAATAACTTCCCCTCACAAGTTGCCAGCCCTGGATGCACAGGTCCGACATTAAAATCAGCCCTGTATGTCCAGGACCAGTGACTGCCCACTGCCCACCCAGATTCTGCCCCCAAGCCGCCCCTTCCCCGCCCCGTCTAACTTCCCCGTACAACCGGAGGGGAAGTTAGACGCGGCCGGAGAAGGCACAAATAGCAGGTATGGACGTCCATCCCTGCTATTCGTGGCATAGAATCGGGCCCATAGTCAATTAACCATAAGGAGGAAAAGTCTCTAGTTAACTCAGTCAGTGAACCAACATATTGGTATTGACAGAGTAGCTTAGACCACTGTACTACACTTTATTTAAGGAGTTTCAGGAGCAGAAGTAAAGAAAGAGAGCCTTTGGATACCAAGAAGGAAAGGGGTGCCACTGATCTTAGAAAAAGGAAGAAGCGGGGCTGGATTTAAGATTTTGGTTTCCATAGGCAGTTCCACACAGCGAATAACAGATAGCAGTGGTTGAGTGAGATTAGAGGTCTCAAAGATTGCAGATCCAGAAGAGGAGTAGAGGAAGGCCATACTGTCACAATGGTGCCCCGTTGAGGCAGCACTTGAACATTACTACTACTACTGCTACTAATCATCACATCATTTGTATAGCACTACAAGGTATACGCAGTACCGTACACAGACATGTACAAGACAGTCCCTTCCCAAAAGAGCTTACAATCTAATCAAGACAGACAAGCACAACAGAGGACTAGGGTAGTTCAAGAGGGAAATGATTAATGCAGGTGGACTTTTAGCCTGGGCTTGGATAGGACCAGAGATGGAGCCTGAGGTGCTGACTCAGAGAGTCTATTCCAGGCACCTGTCTTAAAGTAAACAGGTGCATGCTCCCCTTTGGCCTGAGTATTTGGTGCCTTCAAAATTTGGCACCCTAGGCAGTTCCCTATGTTGCCTATGCCTGAACCTGGCCCTGTGAAAAGGAGGATACAGTAGGCAACACTTGGGTCTGAGACGAGAAGGACCAGGTTCTACATCGAGTGCAATGCCTGTGATCATCTCCAAGTCCAGGATCCAGTTCCCAAAGGTACTCTTGCGGTGAAGAAGAAGGGTTTCCCAACTCAGGGATTTTCACCATGTAAGAAGAATGACTGTAATTGTCTGTTTGATTGTTTACTCTGCCATTATATTTTTATTGTTGTTATTAGTATAAGCTCAAGTCTATATAGCTTCTCAAGCCTCTATTAGCTATCCAAGATTTTCGTACAGTTCTTCAGGCCTTTTATCTTAACTTATATAGACTACTGTAACATCATCTTTCAAGGATTATCAAAGGCAGCAATTCACCTGCTTCAATTAGCCCTTAACACAGCAGCACATATCCTTTACAATGCGTCTATAACAGAACATATTACTCCCATGCTTAAAGAGCTACATTGGCTGCCTATCATTGGGCATATGAGATTCAAAGCTATCCTCACCATCTTCAAAGCCTTCAACAAACTTTCACCCATTTACCTCCAAATCTTAATACATGAGACCGAGGACAACTCTTTCAGGCGAACTGGATCTCAAAACATTCTACACATACCAACACTCTTTACTAAATCCAATGCCACTATGTCCAACAGAGCTTTCTTGTTATACGCATCTTTGCTCTGAAACTCAATTCCACACAAGCTCCGGGCCATAAAGGACCTACTTTCATTTAGAAAGGCTTTAAAGGCTCACTTATTTTCAGTATGCTTCTCTAAAGATGTAACATAACATAGCATATTATCTCTGCCTATATCCACCTTCTCTACAGTACCCTAACCCTTTTCCCTCTATTTCCATTTCTATCTCTACTCCCTTTCAGGTTTTCTCCAAGTTTAATATCCTGTTCTATGTACAATGTTATGTTTGCTGTGAACCACTTTGACCTTAGGATAAAGAGGTATAGAAATGCTGTTAAATAAATAAATTAGTGACCTCAATATTTTTTCAGTAGATCCTTGGTTCGAAACAACCAATTCTGACTTGGACTGATTCATTCAGAATGGGTGAAGTAAAGTGTCAACAACCTCCCAATTTTATTGGTCCCAATCTGAAACCTTAAAATTACCAGAGAGTTAGACTGGAAGGACAGAATTATCTCCCTTAAGTTGTACCCCTAGTCTGCTGTGAGTGCTTCCAGATTGGCAAGGGCTACAAATAGAATTAGCAAAAGCACCTAAGATGTCTTCAAATTACAAATCTAATATTAATGAAAGAACAATGGTGACAGCTAAAGCTGAGTCCACATTAATTGACTTAATCAGTTCAAACATTTTATTTTAAGCAGCACATTCTGAAGCTAAAAAATGATCAGAGCTTTCTGAAAAATCTCATCCTCACTTTAATGCAAAATTGGATATTTCTGAAGGAATAAAAGGCCCATTTTAGACAGTGCATTGAGATGGAAACTCAGATGTTCAGGTCAAGACATCTCCAATTTCCCCACTAATTTACAATAGACTCTGCTGAACATAGAGCTGTCTGTAAAATACTTAGAAGGGTGTCAGCAAATATAAAGGTATTTACTGACACCTTCAGAGGAAGTAGCAATTATAAAAATCATCACATAGGAAAATAATAATGTCCTACTTTCCCAATGTGCATAACCTCAGCTTTTTAAAATCACTGTTCCCAGCAGCACAGACATCCACCCACCACACACACCCCCAATAGCACAGACACTCCAATTACACATTCACACATCCCAACAGCACAGAAATCTCCACTTCTCCAGCCCCCCTCCCCAGATAGCACTGACCCCATGAATCCCTCTCTGAAGGGCAGCAAAGAGCAGGAGTACTTAAAGCAGAACAATAGACCTGTCTCAGAGCCATCAGCACATTCTTTTACTTACAGGGAACGTGGGCACATAGCATAGCACGTGTATACAAAGCAAGGTATAATATTTAAAACTATGATGTCCAATTTTACATTTTTACAGGATTGTTGTGGGAGACGTGGTGTTGGGATAACAAGAAGGCCATGGGGCCACGTAACTGGGAGCCGCAGTTAACCGGGGGATGGCGTGGTGCGTGGTCCCGGCCTCGAGGTAGGAGGAGGGGGCTGATTTAGCCTGGGCGGCATAGTTTGAACCCCTTGGCTCCCGCGGGTGAGTGAGGAGCGCGGGAGCCAATGGGGATTCGGGATGGGAGGCGGGGCGCAGTGCAAGGCAGGGGTGCCGGTGGGGACGGCAGTCGCCGGAGTGTTTTGAAGAAAGGTGGCTGGCATTTTGTGAAGGTCCGCGGCGAGGCTCCAATTGTGGCAGTGAGGACTGATATCAAGGCATCCCCGGAGCAGCAGACGAAGGGGAAGCCGTCGGCTGGTCCCCAAGCATCTGCCTGTGGGGAGGAGCAGCGGGGAAGGAAGACAGAGTCGGCGAGCCTGCGGAGTGGCGGATTTTGGCGGTTTCTGTAGCGGGGACAAGGCGAGTGGCAGAAAGTAAAAGTAAAAATAAAATAAAAGGAAAGGGAAGGGGGTGACTTGCTTGCCAAGGCCTGGGGTGAAGGAAGGCTTGGCGGTGCAAAAAAAAAAAAAAACAAGGGAAAGGTGGGACGGGGATTGTTTTAATTGGGGGTGTGGAATGCCAGCACATGGCGTCCGGGGGGCAAGGGGGGAAGGGGACCGAGTAGGCGGGCCGAGGCAGCAGAAAGAGGGCAGTTGGGTGGGGGGGCAGGTGGGGGGCATTAGGACAAGCGGGGTGCAAGGGGAAGGAAAAGGGGGGTACAGGATGGAGGGTTGGTTCGAGCGGGGAGGCTCAGGAGAGGGGGGGCTGAGCCTGTGCAGGCCCTGTCGAGGGGCAGGGGGGGTGCACGGTGCAGGAACTTGGGGGTGGGGGAGGGGGAGGGGGTCAGGGGGCGGTGGGGGGTGGGGGAGCCTTCCGGGAAGGGGGGGAGGATAGGGGGCGGCTGGGTTGGGTCCTACCCTTCATGGGGTGGAGGGGTAGTGGTAGGGTATGCCAGTCAAGGGGGGTAGGGCTTAGGGGGTCAGTGGGGCTGGCCTATGATACCGGGCGGCTATTATCCAGCGGCTTGGGACCATTGGTGAGGAGGGGGGCAGGGATCCTCCAGGGCGGAATGGTTGGGGGCTTGGCAGCCGCCCTGGGCCATGGCAGGTTTCCCCTCGGTGTTTTCTGCTTTATCTTCACAGATGCAGCCTGGAAGGACGCAACCGGCAGACCATCGCGGGGGAGACACAGCGCGAGGGGAAGATATGGACGCGGAGGCAGCGCGAATTATGCAGACCGCGGAGACAATGGGAGAGCAGGAAGAGCCGCCTCAGGTGGACAGCGTGCTGCCGGCCCGGGATGGCGGTGCAAGGGTATCGAGGCCCAGGACTGCGGCAGAGGGTGAGTTACCAGGGGGTCAGGGGGAGACGGAAAAAAGGGGGAGGCCCAAGGAGGGGCAGGGGGTAAAGAAGAAGAGCAGGCACTCTCGTAGGCGGCGGCGTAGGTCTGGGTCTTCGTCTTCGTCATCCTGTGATAGTTCGTCGTCTTCCTCGGGCTCAGAAATTAGGAAGCGCGCGGGAGGTAGCATGGGTGCGGGGGCAGCCGCAGTGGGTGGTGTGGTCCCCACGTTGGCATCCTTTTCAGAATTATGGGAGGGAGTGCCGCAGAAGCTGCGTTGGAAGATATGGAAGAGGCGCTATATAGATATTTTTAGGCTGCTGGAGGGTAGAAAGCGGTCGGGTGACAGTAAAAGGAAAAGGAAGGAGGATGAGAAAGCAGGGAGGGTCCGGAAGGTTTCGCGCAATGTCATTAATTGGACGAGAGCCTTCTTGCGGCTAGCTAGTGTTTGGGGACATCATTATCCAGGGCACTATGGGATGTTGCTAGCTTATGCGGACTCTATTTTAGAAGCAGCGCAGACTCATGATGGTTGGGCGTGGCTCAACTATGATGAGAAGTTTCGAGATAAAATGGAGGAGAATAATTTGTTGTCCTGGGGAACACAGGACATCAACTTATGGTTAACGCAGATGGCTCCTAGGGGGAGCGTTGGGGGAGGGAGTGTACAAAAAAGGGGGAGGGGGTCGACGGCCGGTATGGGGGCGGCCCTTTCATGGGGGAGGGGCTCTTGCGCTGCAGAGAGCGATCGGCGGGGAGCCGGGGACGTTTGTTGGCAGTTTAATAAGTCATCATGCCCCTTTCCGGATTGTAAATTCCGGCATAGCTGTTCCATATGCGGTAGGGGGCATTCAGCAATTAAATGTGTCAAAAAAGCGGCTGCAGGTGGCCCCCTGCCTGCTCCCAAGCAGTAGGGACTTGATGGGCCGTGTTCCAATGCCAATACGGGTTGAGGCACTTAGGCTGTGGCTTAGGCAGTACAGGAGGCGAAGGGATAGGGAGGTGCTAGAGGGGGGGTTTCAGTATGGGTTTCCGATACTGGAGGAGGGCAAAGGGGGAGTGGAAGGGGCTCGGAACTCCCCATCAGTGAAGCGCTTTGTCCACATTGTAAGGGACAAGCTGGCGGCGGAGCTGGAGTTGGGCAGGATAGCCAGGCCGTTTGCTAAGCGGCCATTTGCGCACTTTGTGGTCTCCTCATTGGGCATTGTGCCAAAGAAAGAGCCCGGTAAGTACCGCCTGATTCACAACCTGTCTTTCCCGGTAGGGTTGTCGGTTAACGACCGCATTCCTAGGGCGTTGTATGCGGTGCATTATGCATCCTTCAACGAGGCGGTGGATTTAGTGAGGCGATGTGGGCCAGGGAGCTTGCTTGCAAAGGTGGATATTGAATCTGCGTTTCGTTTGCTGCCGGTACACCCCTCCTCTTTTCATTTGCTGGGTTTTCTTTTGAAGGGCAATATTATTTTGATAAATGCATGCCGATGGGTTGCTCTGTGTCTTGTTCCTATTTTGAGATGTTCAGTTCGTTTATGCATTGGGTTTTGGAGGTGACAGTGGGATGTGCGAATGTGGTCCATTATCTGGACGACTTTCTGTTCGTCGGTGGGACACAGTCGGAGCGGTGTCAGGAGCTGTTAGCTGGCTTCGTGAGATTGGCACAGGCGTGGGGTGTCTGATTGGCGGAGGGAAAGACGGAGGGCCCGGCGAAGCGCATCACATTTTTTGGGGTTGAACTGGATACGGTGGACATGATGGCGTGCTTGCCAATGGAGAAAGTGGCGCGGCTGAGGGTTCTGGTAGCGAACGTGATGGGCTCGGCAAAGGTAACATTGAGGGAGATGTAGGCTTTGCTGGACTCCCTGAATTTTGCATGTCGTGTCATTCCGATGGGGCGGGTGTTCCTGTGCAGGTTCTCTGCAGCTACGTCAGGTGCCCTTAAGCCGCATCACCACATTAGGGTGTCAAGGAGTATGAGGGCTGACTTGGGGGTTTGGGATGAGTTTATAAAAGGCTTTTATGGGGTAGCGGTGCTGATGGAGAAGGAAGTGTCGACCTTCGATCTGCAGCTCTTTACTTATGCGGCGGGTGTTTTTGGATTGGGTATATATTTCGGGGGCTCTTAGTGTGCGTAGGCCTGGCTGCAAGAGTGGCGTGAAGCGGGCCTAACTAATAACATAGCATTTTTAGAGTTGTTCCCGGTCTTGGTGGTTTTGGAACTGTGGCCGGACAGGCTGCGCAACTGCAGGGTGCTGTGGTGGTGCGACAATGAGGCGGTGGTTAGCGTGCCACGTTGCTTGCGGGTAGCAGCGCTAATGAGGGAGGTGGTACTGGCCTGTTTAAGGTTGAATGTGGTGGTGAGGGCCCACCATGTGCCGGGGAGTATTAATAAGGTTGCTGATGCTCTTTCATGTTTCAAGTGGGACCTGTTCCAGAGATTGGCACCAGAGGCGGACGCCGCAGGATTGCAGGTCCCGGAGCACTTATGGCAGACTGGCCTGAAGGCATGCTGAACCTATTACGGAGCTCTGTGTCACCGTCGACGTGGCAGGTGTACCAGCGAGGCTGCGACAGTGTGGTGGACTTCCTGGCGGCGCAGGGATGGCAGCAAGGCCCAGTGTCGGATCACCTCATGGGAATGTACATCACGGTGGCGAAGGCGGCTGGAGCGGCGAGATCAATGGTCTGGGTGCACTTAGCGGGGTTTGCCTTTTTCTCAAGGGCAGTGGGTTGGGAAGCCTCTAACTGGGGGTTGCTGGCTTGGCGGCTCCTGCTGGGTTGGGAGCAGCATAACCCTGCACAGGGCGATCAGTGGCTGCCTATCACGCATGAATTGCTCGGGAGGCTGTGTGCCACATTGCCTGTGGTGGCTGCGTCCACAAATGAGGCCACGCTTTTTAAGGCAATTTATTGTGTGGCTTTCTTTGGGGCCTTCCGGGTTGGGGAATTGGTGGCAGCATCAGGCTCGGAAAAAGGGGGCGGTGCCTTGCTATTGCAGCATGTAAAGGTGTTGAAGCAGGCGTTGCGGATACTGCTGGCAAGGTCCAAGACGGATCAAAGGGGCAGGGGAGTGTGGGTGTTCCTGAGAGCCATTGGGGGTTCCCCAACTTGTCCAGTGGCAGCTATGGAGGGCTACCTGCGGGTGAGGCTGCAGGTCGGCAGTTTTCTCTTTGTGCATGAGGATGCCAGCTGGCTGACGCGGTTTCAGTTCACAGCAGTGCTGAGTATGACGCTGCGCAAGTTGGGATTGGATCCGGGCGATTTCTCTCCTCATTCGTTTAGAATTGGGGCAGCTACTAGTGCGGCGGAGGCTGGCTTAAATGAGCAGGACATCCAGCAAATAGGCAGATGGCGATCAAAAGCGTTCCAGGGGTATATTCGCTTGTGAGGGGGGCAGTACGGGGCAGCTGCTAACTGTGCATTTTCTTTTAGATGTGTGTCGGATTCCAAGTCGTTGCTGGATGATTGGCCATTCGTTCGTGTACTGGGCGGGTCAGCGAGCAGCTGCAAGGCCTGTGGGGGTTAACATCAGCTTGAATCCAGCTGAGGTGACCGTCTCATGGCTGGGCGAGCGCGGTCTTCGCTGGATGCAGCTCTTGCCTTTGCTTCAGCACCATCAGCGAGAAAAGGGTGCCCCGGCGTTGCTGTTGCTGCATTTGGTTGGCAACGACTTGGGTGCCTGGACCTGTAAGCAGCTGATCAGGGCGGCTAAAAGGGACCTGGCAGAAGTTTTGTTGATGTTTAACAATGTGGTTTTGTTATGGTCGGATATAATTCCAAGGCCTACTTGCTGGGGTCAACGGAGGTGGTCTCGGGGGTTGATTAAAATTAATCGGCAAATTGGCCGATGGGTGTGTGAGAAGGGAGGATGGCAGATCTTGCATCCTTGGGTCGAGGTGGATTGCGCTGGCTTATATCGGCCGAACAGAGTTGCTCCTGAATGACTGGCAAGAGGCTTTGGAGTGTGTATTGGGGGGAAGGATAGCTGGTCGCAGCTTGGTTTTGGGGGGGGGTCCCTGAGCCTGTGGCGGGATCCCGGAGGTGTCCGGGGTCCAGAGCCATTGGCAATGCGCAGGGTGGGGGTGGGGTACCCCCAACCCGGAGAACCCCTCGGGGCTTTTGCTAATAATATGGCGAAGCCGGAAGAGGGGGGGATGGAATTGCCTGGGGCCGGTTCACGGCAGAAGCGGGAGGGAACTCACTTTGCTACTCACACGGCTGGTGAGGGTTCGTCCCGCTGTCGGAACCGAATGACGGAGGTTTTGTTGTTGGTAGTTTGTGATTGGTTAATGTTATATGGTTAATAAAGCTGCGACCAGTTGGTTTCCGAAATGTTGTGTTTTGTTGTCGTTATTGGGGGAGGGGGCTGGGACGGGGACAGGAGCACCACGTCCGCCGTACCCCGGTTATCATGATTGCTGTGTTTAATTATCAAAATCCTGAGGGGAAGAGGTAAGGCTGCTGGTTCACCTAGGATATCCAGTTTCTTTGCACCGCCCCTGGCTTTTTCACAGAAATATGAAAGACTACCTCACTACTTTACAAAGGAAAATATTCCTAGAAAACTAGTGTAATAATTCTAAAAATCTGATTTGTTTATTCCTGTTTTGCAAAGTGTGATACTGTATGTAATATCTGTGAATTCTCATAAAGTTCTCCTGATAAAATGAAGAATCATGGATATTCCAGACCGCAAATATGATGGTGTCACAATCTGAAAGGTGTGATGCCCAGCAATTGTGGTATTTGTCATGCAAATAGGGATCTGATACAGAAAGAAGAACATTTCCAGAGGGGTAGTCATGCTAGTTTTGAGTAGCAAAAATGACAGAGGTAGATGGCACCTTACAGACTAACCGATTTTTTGAGGCATGAGATTTTGAGGACAAGACTCCTTTCACAGAGCTGCAGAGCTTATGAGGGAAAGAAGGGGCACTGTGGGTTAATCTGGAAAGAAGGAATGGGAAAATCTATTTTCACTGGTGATATACAGACTTCCTTTGCAGGCAGAAGAAATAGAGGCATTCACAATACTGCTATAAAAGGGAATGTGCCATTGGAGGAGATTTCAGTTTGCCAGATGTTGAGATATCCCAGCTATGTGGACACCTAGAAGTAGGGAGATGTTGGATTCTCTACAGGGAAAACTGTTCCAGAAAATGGTAATGGAACCCATGCAGCAGGGAGCAATACTAGACTTGGTGCTTACAAATGGGGGGTGTCTCTGATGTCACAGTGGATGATCTGGAATCCAGTGATCATTACGCTTCAGTATCAGCAGGTAGGTGGTTCATTCAAAAGTGAGGGTTCTAGATTTCAAGAAAACTAACTTGGTCAAGATAAGGGAATACCTCAAGGAGTTGTTAGATGGATGGGAACATCTAGGGGAAATAGAATAACAGTGTGAAAAATTGAAAGGATATATTTCAAGGACAACAAATCTTTTTGCAAGGAAAGTAAATACTGTAAAAGTAAGAGGAAAAGGAGGTTGCTATGGCTTTCAAAAGAAGCAACTGAAAAAGTGAGGAAAAAGAGATTAGCTTTCATAAGTTATAAGAGATCACAGAATGAGAATGATTAACAACAATACCTGGAGAAGCAAAGGGAAGCTAATAATGTAGTCAGGCAATCAAAGATGCAAATTGGGAAAAAACTAGGAAATACCTTACAGTAAAACAGAGACAAGTCTTTTTTTAGATATGTTAGTGATAGGAGGAAATGTAAAGGTAGCATTGTGATACTCAAAGGTGAAGGGGAGGAATATGTAGAAGCCGAGGATAAAGTAGAATTGCTTAACAAATATTTCTGCTCTGTGTTCACAAATGAAAGACAAGGTATGGGACCTCAGAAAACAAATGAAAATAGGAATGGAAGTGATGTAGAACTAGTTGTTTGCACGGAGATAGCTAAGCTAAAAGTAACACAGAAACATAGAAACTTGATGGCAGATAAAGACCATATGGCCTATCCAGTCTACCCTTCTATACCAAGCACTAAACTGTACAGTCCCTTTATCTCTGTAGAGATCTGTGTCTGTCCCATGCTTTCTTGAAGTCAGATACAGCTTTTGTCTCTACTACTTCCACTGGGAGACTATTCCATACATCTACCACTCTTTCCGTAAAAAAATATTTATGCCAATTTCTCCTGGCACCAGATGGGATTCATCCGAGGGTATTGAAAAAACTTGGCACCCCCTGTTGACTAACCTTTTCAATGTTTCTTTACAGTTGAGAGTGATCCAAGATGATTGGAGATGGGCGCATGTGTTGCCTATCCACAAGAGCAAAAGCAAAGTAGAGGTTGGAAACTACAGACTGATTAGTTTGACTTCTGTGATGAGCAAATTAATGGAAATGCTGGTAAAGCAGAGGACAGTATACTTTCTGGAATCCAAGTGATTACAGGATCTTAGAGAGCAGGCTTTAGAAGAGATAGGTCTTGTCAGACAAATCTGATTGATTTCTTTCACTGGGTGACCAGAGAATTGAATCAGGGGAGAGTGCTAGATTGGCATACTCAGATTTCAGCAAGGCCTTTGACACCATTCCTCATTGGTGAATTATAAATAAACTAAGTGCCCTTGGGGTGAACCCTAAAGTGATTGGCTGGATTAGAAACTGGCTCAGTAGTTCAGAGGGTAATAGTAAATGTGTTCACTGTTTTACCAGTAGTGCGCCGATTGGGCCTTGGTTTTGTTCTTTTTAACATCTTTATAAAATTTGTCATGCAAATAGGGATCTGATACAGAAAGAAGAACATTTCCAGAGATGTAGTCATGCTAGTTTGGAGTAGCAAAAATGACAGCGGTAGGTGACATCTTACAGACTAACCAATTTTTTGAGGCATGAGGTTTTGAGGACAAGACTCCTTTCACAGAGCTGCAGGGCTTATGAGGGAAAGAAGGGGCACTGTGGGTTAATCTGGAAAGAAGGAATAGGAAAATCTATTTTCATTAGTGAAAATATATAAGCAATATTACAGACATTCTGTCAGAAAAGATTTGCCTCTTTGCAGATGATACTTAAATCTGCAAAAGGGTAGACACCCTGGAAGGTGGGGATAACATGAGGAGAGATCTAGCAAAGTTTGAAAAATAATTGAGAATATGGCATCTAAGATTTAATGCTATAAAATGCAAGGGCGTGCATTTAGGCTGCAAAAACCCAAAGGGACGAACAGTATAGGGGATGAAGTACTTCAGTGCATGAAAGAAGATCAGGACCTGGGGATGATCATACTGAATGATCTCAAAGTGGCCAAACAAGTAGAAAAGGCAATGGCAAAAGTCAGACGGACACTTGGGTGCATAGCAGAGGAATGGAACGCAGGAAAAAGCAGATCATAGTGCCTTTGCATAAGTCTCTAGTGAAACCTCCTTTAGAGTGCTGTGTACATTTCAGGAGAGCGCATCTTCAAAAGAATATACACAAGATGGAGTCAGTGCAGAGGATGGCTACATAAATGGTCAGTGGTCTTTGTCATAAAGCATATTGTGATAGACTTTGAGATCTCAATATGTTTACTTTGGAGGAAAGGGGGGAAGGGGAAATATGATAGAGATATTTAAATACCTTCATGGTATAAATGCACAGGAGGTGGCCCTCTTTCAATTGAAAAGGAATTCTGAAAAAAGGAGGCATAGGATAAAGGTAATGAAAGGCATAGACTCATGAGTAATCTAAGGAAATTTTCTTTATGGAAAAGTGGTGGATGCATGGAAGAGCTTCCCAGTGGTAGAGATGGTAGAGGCAAGAACTATATCTGAATTCAAGAAAGCATGGGACAAGTACAGAGGAGAGGAGGGTATTGTAGAGCTCAATAGTTCTTATGGATGGGCAGACTAGACAAGCTGTATGGTCGTTATCTGCCGTCGTTTTCTGTGTGTTCTGTATTTCTCTGTTTCATTAAGTTCAATAAATGGAAATTAAAATGAAATGAAAGTACATGTATGATTTTGCTTTGAAATTGCTGAAACAGTGAAAGTAGATGGGGCATTTTCCAAAGAAAAAAGAAGGAAGCAGCAGTTGTTCAGCTATAAAAGCCCGATCAGCCAGACAGCAGCAAACAAGAGCTGGAGTTCTGGTGAACCGTTTTACTGCCACTTGTTTGCAATGCCCTGAGCTGCTTAAGTGATTCTCAGAGCTGCGCTATTTTTTATGATCTCTTCAATTTCCTCAGCTCCAGAAAAAAAAATGAAAATGGATGATATTGACTCTGATGAAAAAGAGTTTCAACAAGAACACTATTTGTTAGCTTTTTCAGATTCAGTTTTATTCAGTAACAATTTTTCCAGTTTGAGAAGAGTTATGAGGAATGTAAAATTGCAGTAGTAGAATAAATTGGCATCCATCCCTACTGCCAAAATGTTAATTAGTTTCAGAAAATATAATTTATGGCAGGATACTTATTGTTCAGACACTGATTGCCTGGAAGAAATAACAGTGGGTAACAAGCAGTTTTACTGCAACCTGTTATCCACCTTCTCTTTTTCTCTGTGAATACAATAATTCAAGCAAACATAACACATTTGCTGAGATTAAAATTTTTACGGGTGTTAAGGTACTTTGCTTTTATTATGTTGTATCTTATCAGGTACAACTTTTAATGTTTATTTTATAATGATGCATTTTATATTCTTTCCAACCCAATGGAGGTTGAAAAGAATTATTTTAAAAAATGGGTCTAGAATGTCTGTCTGTCTGGGGTGAAAAAACTCTCCCTAATTTTAACAGGGCAAGATGAAACTTAGAAGGTAAGAGAAACAGGTAAAAAAGGCACATCAAGTTTGAAAGTGGTCGAAATTGGATAAGGTTCAGAAATATGACCCCCCCCCCCCCCAAAGAAAAGCCTCATACATGGAGGAAGAGGTTCTAGCTTCTGTAGCATATAAACTTACATACAATGAAGCAAGTTAGGTAATAGCTCCTTTCTAATTCCCTCTCCCTGTTCTCTACTTTCCCAGTCCTCGAAACTGCCTTGCCACACAATTGCTCCACCACCTCATACACTGCCATCACCCCCATAAAATACTTCCTCACAATTGCCCCACCAATCCACCAAATGTTCTGAAAATGAAAAAAATACCTCCACGCAATTGCCTGAAACCCCACCAAAGAGCTACACCCCAACAACTGTCACCACAAAAAAACAACCTTCAGCAACAGCTCCACCACTCCACACATTACCCCACAACAAAAAATACCCTTCATAACTGTGCCAACACCCCACAAACTGCCTACCCCCAAAAACTACTCTCTGCAATTCCCCAGCCACTCCACAAATTGCTCACATACCCAAAAATACCACTCACAACTGCCCTACCATCATGCAGATTCCAAGTCCCCAAAAACTACCTGCTGCATCTGTCCCACCACTTCACCAACTGCCCTTTGCGTCTGCCCCACCACCCCACAAACTGCCCCTACTCCCAAACACTACCTCCTCATAATTTTCATACCCTCAAAAGCACTCCTTCACAACTGCCATACCATCCCACAAATTGCCCCACTCCTAAAAATACCACTCACAATTGTCCCACAACACTGTAAACTGCCTTACCCCCAAAGCCTATCCCCATAACTGTCCCACTACACCGAAAGCTGCCCCATCCCCAAAATCTAACCCCACAATATCCCTACCAACCCAAAAATTATACCAACCCTAGAAAATATTCTCAACTACTCCCACCGCAACTACCCCTACAACTGTCCTACCACCTCATTAATTGCCCTCTGCATCTGCCCCACCACCCTGCAAACTGCCTCCACTCCCAAAACTAATGCATCACAATTGTTGCACCTCCAAAACTACCCCCTCACCACTGCCCTACTAACTTACACATTGCCCCACTCCTAAAAATATGAACATAAGAACATAAGAAATGCTATACTTGGTCAGACCAAGGTCCATCAAGCCCAGTATCCTATTTCCAACAGTGGCCAATCCAGGTCACAAGTACCTGGCAGGTACCCAAAGTCAAAAGGGGAGAAGATAGCCTTCCGCAAAAAATCAGGAATGGAGAGTGCAGCGGAATGCAATAACCACGGCCTACCAGGGAATTTGGTTAAATTCTTTATTAAGGACCCAACTTAACAAGTTTCGGCCGAAGCCTTCATCAGGGGTCTAAAAAGCAAACACACATAAAATAAGCATAATAATAAAATAAAACCTAAAATATTACAAAAATTGTGTTATAAAATAATAGTTACCAGAGAACCACATAGAAGGTGTAAGAAACACGTCTATGCGGTGGAGCAATCACTCTTCCCAATCTGGAACACAGTAAAATTACAGGCATGAGTAATATCATAACAAAAAAGAATGTAAAAAAGGGAATATAAAAAGAACCAATAAACTCATTAAAATGCAATAAAGCATACATATGTAAAAACATAATAGTTAAATTACATATAGAGAAACAGATGTGGATAAAACAAACTAGAACCTTATCCATGAACAGCTGAATATGTATGAAAAAATTAAAATAATGAAACGTCTATAATATATACACGTATAGGAAAACCTTCATGCCCAAAAAAACGGAAACATATGTAATAACATGAGATAAAACATAAATCAGGACAATAGAATAGCTGAGCATAAGAGATGAATGTCTGTCAAAAGGAAAGGGCACAACATTGCCTATTAGGGACTTTGCATATTTAAAAGATGACAGGGAGATACAAAAATGCCATTGGTAAAAATATTCATCCGTTGTATATGCGGTAAGTGATGGTCTGTTAAAGTGTGAGAAGGAGGGAGGGGGGGAAGGAGAAGGAAAAAAGGAGGGGGGAGGGGGGAAAAGAGAAGGGGGAAGAAGGGGGGAGGGAAGGAGGGGGAAGGGAGGAGGGGAGGGGGGAAGGGGAGGGAGGAGGGTCCGTTTGGCAAAAGACACATCACAGAAGAAGTACAGAATGAAGATAGCAATAACATGGGCATGTAACAGTATAATTCGCTGGCCACGGGCTTGAAAAACAGTATACTTATAAAAAGGCGGTTGTGCTGAACCACAGTCAATATAAAAAGAAGAGGAATGAGCTTAATTTAAAAAAGGGGGGAACCCCACACATAATAATTGCACCGGTGAAACAGCGATTGTGCAAAACGTATATTGTACAAAGTCAAGAACGTAGGGAGCATGGATGGAAAAGTAACCTGTATCTACAAGAGGGGAGTAGTATAAACGCACATGATATACCAACAGTGGAAACGTGCTATGCATACTGCGTTCCTGCATCGAGTAAAGGAAGCAGACATGGGATCCGCAATGATACATAAAGTGAGGGGAATCAAAGATTTGTCTATAGTGCTGGTATGCACCACACAAAAACAATGAGCCATAATTAAACCATCTAGAACAGAAGAAAATAAATAAAATAAAATAAACCATGCCAAAAATGAGCCGTTTAAAAACAAAAGAAATGTAGATGACTAAAAGAACTTTCGTTTGAAAGCAAGACTTAAAAACAATAAATGTAAGCAAGCCATTAAGCAAACCATAAAAAAACATACCTGCACACACAGTGAGAGGCGGGAAAACGCCACGCAGGAGCATAAAGGCACTATTTAAAGGGGGAGGGAAGAAGAGAAGGGCTCCTCCTACTGGCGGTTTATACCATACAAACTAGGAACTGCCGTAGAAGACTAGAACACAATAAAATCAGCCATTATGTGATATAAATCGCTACTGATAAACAATGTGTCATGAAAACTGGACAAGTGCCAAGATATTAGCATAACAGTCTGAGAATGGCTACCAAAAAGTAAAAACAAAACAAAAAAGGGGATGATAAATGATAAGCCAACTAGTGCTTACAAGCAAAAAATATGAAATGAAAGCCTCAACACAAAATTGAAGCACCCACCGGGTGCATTAAAAAAGGCATTAAAAAAATATATATGTGCCGCGGGTCGTAATAACATGAATAAATAAGTCATGCAATAAACTGTAAAACATAAGAGATATAAACGAAGAATGTATGATGAATAGTTAAGTTATGCAATAGATGATAAAACAGAGGAAATAGAACGAGGAATGTGAAAAACAGACAAACCTCATCAGCTAAATGTCATATATGGTAAGAAGCCACATTAAAAATACACCATATTGTAAAACACATCATGTATAAAAAGCACAAAAGCGATAATTAAAATGTTACATACGACGTGCATAAAAATAGGATAAGAAAAACATATACAAACAATCTTGTAAAATAAGAATAAAACTTAAAGGAACATTTTATATTCAATTTCCTTGTTCAATCCTTTCGGAGAGACTGTATCAAACAAAAATATGAATCTTTGTTCCTCTTGAATAAGTTTGCGGTTCAAATCTCCTCCACGGGGGGAGGGGAAAAGTTTCTTACTAACAAAAAACCTTATATCATTAATATTGTGCTGGAATTGGACCCAATGTGATACAAGTGGGGCTGTGATGATCCGTCTTTTGATGCAACTCTTGTGTTCCTGAATGCGAGTTCTAACAGCACGAATTGTCTGACCAACATACAAAAGGGGACAAGGACAGATTATAATGTACACAACGTGTGTGGACAGACAATCAGTATGAGCATGTAATGGATACTGTATATTAGTAGAGGGATGTGTAAAAAAAAAACCCTCATTGTGGGGGGCGCTAGTGAGCCCGCGAAGGAATGGCTGCTTACTGATCCAGCTCCGTTCTAGGCTTCCCCCTAACATCGCTAACACCGGCAATTGAAGCAAAAAAAACATCCCCGACGTACCTGAAACGGAGCCCTGATCTCCTGGGGAATCTTCCTGGCAACTTTGCAGGTTGATCGGAGGCTTTTGAAGCACCCCTTTGCTAGTGCTGAGTGCCGCAGTGGTGGCTGCCGCTTGTGCTGACTGTGTCTGCAGCTCCGATTCCAGATTCTGAGCAGGTGGTGCGATCGGGAGCTTTTGCGACGTCCAGCATTGCCATCCACGGACTCCGGACCGCGGGTAGATCCGACTGCACCCCCACGGACGCCGGAGAAGTGTGCGGCATCTGTGTTGCTTGCTGCATATTCTGGGGCATCAGAGAGATCTTTGCAGAGGGAGTCCCTGCATCCCCCAGCTTGCTAACCCACTGTGTGCCGGCAGGTGAGAGTGGTGGCTGAAGCAGGGGGGAGGAGTGGCCATTACCATGTGCTTGTGGAACGCAAGGCTGCATCTGCGTTCCAAGCACTTCGCGCGGGAGACTGCCCGCCCGGAAGTGATCATCCGACCTGAGACTGGCCTACAGCGTCCCTACATGATACAGATAAGCTGCTCTGTGACCTGGAGAAGTGCCTGGGCCTTCTAGCCATGTTAGCTACTCTATGATTCTTCACCTCTATAGTTGTTGGAGCCGAGTGTGAATGAGCTTGTGTGACTGGCTGGAGTGATCCTGGAGCGCCATCTGCTGGGCTGAAGTGGAATCTTTGCTCTCCCACTGGTTAAAGCTACAGGTAGCCTTATTCTGTCTCCATATAGTTTTTTGCCCTGCGCCTGGACTGTGTTATCCTGAGACCTTTGGCTATTGCACAGGGGTAAACTTGAAACCCGGAAGGGTGCTGCATGCCTTTACCCGATCTGACGAGGGGAGAGCGTGGGACCACATGGCAGCCAAAGCAAAGAGGCTTGAGGCCAGGGAGACGCTGCGGGCCTCTCAACGTCTGATGAGTAAAACTGACCCTCTAGTGAACTTGAGCAGGGTCCTGTGGCACCTCCTGCCCACGCCCTTTTGTGGAGGGAGCTTCGCCGGGGCTTTGAGGAGCTTGCAGGTGAATTCCGCTCCATGCGAGAAGAAGTGATGAATACAATTGCGGAGTTACGCGGGGACATACGTGACCTGGGCTCCCGAGTGGAGGAAGTTGAGACCAAAGTAGAAGATCAGGCTGGAGCCCTGGTGGACCTACAATGCACAGCTGATCGACACCAAGCCCAAGCGATGGAACTGACTTACAAAATTGATGACATTGAAAATAGAACTCGGCGAAACAATGTGAGGTTTCGGGGTATCCCGGAGGCTGTTGGGGGCACAGAAGACCTGGTGGTGGTGCTTAAGACATTGATGGCCGAGCTGCTCACAGCAGAGGAACTTGGAACACGGGGAGCTACGATGGAGATTGAAAGAGTACATCGTGCTTTGGGAAAGCCTCCGAACAACCAGCCGCGGGATGTTATTGCCCGATTTCTGCGGTATGCTGATGCGGAGCTTCTTCTGCGAAGGGGCCGGGAGAAGAAAGCGATCCGCTTTCAAGGTGCGGCAGTCTCTGTATACCAGGATCTTTCTGTGTTCACCCTGGCTCGTCGGAGGGAGATGAAACCAATAATTATGGTGCTGAACAACAAAGGGATTCGCTACTCCTGGTCTTTTCCTTTCAGGGTGAACTTTGTCCTGGATAATAAAAAGATTTCAGCAAAAGACCACACCGAGGCCTGGAGGGCCCTGCGCCAAGCAGGTCTCGTGGAGGATAATGCGTTGCCGGCGCCTCCCGCTTCCAAGCCTCAAACATCAAGATGGACCCGGGTGGGCAAACACGCATAAGTTAATTGGGACCTTGAGTCTTGATCTGGGGGAGTTCCTAGGGTATGTTATGTCAGGAACTCTGCTTTTTTTCTTGTTGCATTATCTAAGTTTTTCTTGTTACATTATCTAAGCTTTGTAACTACTTATTTTGAGATTTCTATACTAAATGTAATTCGCAATTTTGGGGATTATGCTGAATGTTGCTTACTTTATGCAGGATAGGTGGGGGGAATGTTTGGGGCAGTGGCTTCATGATTTGCTATTTACGGGGGTGAACTGATGCTAAATGTTGTTGTGATACCTAGTCTGCGGGAGGGCCTGGTTGGAGCTGGACCTGGGATCAGTTTTACCGTGCCCCGCCGTATGTGTGGGCTGGTGGTACTGATGGGTTGGGGGGGGAGGGATATGGGTAGTGGGGGAGGGGAGGGGAGAGGAGGGGATTGGGGGGGAGGGCTTATATTAATTTAAGGGGTGAGGTGCAGTCGAAAATTAGGAGTGCTTATATGAATGACCCATGGGGGAGGTTGGATAGGAGGCTACTGTTGGTTTTTTACCCTGCAGAGATGCGAGTTTGGGGGGGGACCAGGACCATCCGGAGAGGGGGAGAGCGCAGGGCAGTGGGGGTAGGGTAGTTATCTATCAATGCTGAAAGTGGTATCTTTTAATGTGAAGGGTCTCAATTCCCCGGGAAAGTGTTCCTTGCTGTATACTGAGCTATGCTCCCTGAAAGGGGACATTGTGTTTCTGCAGGAGACTCATCTCCGCAGCAGCAATCAGGGTTGGTTAAAAAGAAAGCCGTACTCTGAGGTGTGGGTGGCGTCTGACTCACAGGGCCGGAAAAAACGTGAGGTGGCAATGCTGTTCCACCAGGGGTTATCTTTGCGGGTGGAGGATGTTAAGAGGGATGCTTTGGGGAGGTGGCTTTTTATGAATGTTCGCTTGGAAGGCCGTCTCATAACGTTAGCCAACATTTATGCCCCCAATACTGGCCAAGGGAACTTTTTTGCTCAGTTAAAGGGTCTGTTAGCTGAGTTTGCGAAGGACCCTATTGTCTTGGGCGGTGACTGTAATGCACATATGGTACCCCATCTGGATTCGACAGGTCGGGCTGGACCTGCGACTAGTGGAACTAGCCGAGCGTTACGGAGGCTTATGATTGATCTGGGCTTGCGTGATATTTGGAGAGATACGCATATTGGGGATAAGAGTTATACCTATTACTCCCATGTTCATGGGGTACATACCCCCTATAGACTATTTTTTGTTAGACCAACGATTGATGGAGGGGAGGGTGGAGGCTGGGCATGGGACACTGACCTGGTCCGATCACGCCCCCTGCTGGATTACTCTCCCTGCGGGGGGGTGTGGGGAACGATGCCAGCAGTGGCGTTTAGATAGCCGCTTTTTTCGGCGGCAACACGCTGTTCAGGGCCATGGCCACTTTATCAGCGATTTCTTTGCTATAAATGATAATGGGGAGGTCCCGTTGTCCACGGTCTGGGATGCATTTAAAGCGACGGCTCATGGCCGCTTGATTGCTGAGGCAGCTCGCACTCGGAGGGCCTGGACACAGGAATCCCATCACCTTACGGAGGAAAGTAGGCGTCTTCAATTGGAACACGCCCGGACAGGTTCTAAGAGGGTTTGGCGTCAATGGCGAGAGGTGCGGGCCAAACTGGATGCGTGTGCGCAACGAGACCTGGAACATATGCGTAGGAAGCTGCGGCAAACTTCTTATGAGCAGGGGAATAAGGTCGGGCGCTACCTTGCTTTGCGACTTCGTCAACAGCACACCTCAAGGGTGGTACGTGAGCTTAGGGACTCCGGGGGCCATCTGCGGGTGGTTTCTCGGGAGATTCGCGAGTTATTTGCTACTTTCTTTGAACAGTTATATAAAGCTGAGTCTTTTGACTTGCCCAGTGCCCGAGCCTACCTTAGTGCTCTTACTTTACCACGGCTGGCGGAATCTGTTAGAGATCAATTGGATGCGGAACTTACAGTGGAAGAGGTGGACATGGCCATTCGACGTTTAAAGGCGGGGAAGGCACCGGGTGCGGACGGGTTCCCGATGGAATATTATAAAAAATATAGCGCCCAACTGGCCCCAACCCTGGTGGTGCTTTTCAATGAGGTCTTGCGGGGGGGGCCTCTGCCTCCTTCCCAATGCGAGGCCCTTATCGCAGTTATTCCTAAGCCGGGTAAGCCCCTGCAGGAAGCAGCTTCGTATCATCCTATCTCTCTGCTGAATGCCGACGTGAAAATATTGGCATCGGCGCTGGCGGCATGACTAAACCGTGCACTTCCGACTTTGGTGCATCCAGACCAGGTTGGGTTTGTTCCGGGCCGCCAGGCGGCCGATAACATTAGGCGAATGTTGCAGGTGATTCACGTGGCCCGGCAGGATCCTCAACCTGCCCTATTAGTGGGAATTGATGTTGAAAAGGCCTATGACCATGTCAGTTGGGGTTTTCTCTATTGTGTGCTACAGGAGATGGGGTTTGGGCCCAATTTTGTGCGTTGGGTTCGCTGTCTTTACCACGGCCCTACCGCATCCGTCCGGGTTAATGGGGGTCAATCTGGATGGTTTGCGCTGGAAAGGGGAACTCGGCAGGGATGGCCGTTGTCCCCGTTGCTGTTTGCGCTGGTGATGGAGCCCCTGGCATAGAGCTTTCGTGAGCATCCTGATATTCACGGCGTCCGGGTGGGTACCTCTGAGTATAGAATAGCACTTTTTGCGGATGATATCATTCTGTCACTGGTGGATCCGGTTACCTCTCTCCCGACTGCAATGCGGATTTTTGATGCTTTTTCGCAGGTCTCTGGGTTCAAAATCAACTATACGAAATCAGAGATTTTGAATGTCAGGGTTCCCGAGGTGGTTTGCCAACAATTGAAGGCTTCCTACCCTTTTCGCTGGGTATCAGGCGCTCTCCGCTATTTGGGTGTCAACTTGACGATTGATAGGGGTGCACTATTTAAAGCCAATTATGGGCCTTTAATTCAACAGGTGAAGCGTGACTTGGAATCCTGGGCCAAACTATTGATCTCCTGGTTTGGGCGTATTGCGGTGGTAAAGATGGTGGTTGCCCCACGGTTTTTGTACCTTTTCCAGGTTCTTCCTATACCTTTAACTCGTGGGGTCTTGGCCACCTGGCAGGCCATGCTCATGAAATTTATATGGCATTTTCGGTGCCCACGCATTGCGCACCAGATTCTTTTTGCACACACACGTCGCTGAGGTATGGGGGCGCCCAACCTTCAGTGGTACTATGCGGCGGCACAGTGTCGCGTGGGGGTGGAGTGGATGGACACTGCTAGTACTAAACGTTGGGTACAAATGGAAATGAAGCTTTCGGGGGGTGTGGGATTGGGGGACCGATTGTGGCTTGGCCCCAAGCTCCGGGGGGTTTCGCGTTCAAGTAACCCTATATCTCTCATACTCTCTGTTGTTGGGACCATTTCTTGGGACCCCGCGGGGTGCTTATGACCCCCCTGGTGCCTATTGTGGGTAATCTTTCTTTCCCCCCCAGGATGACTGATCCAGCCTTTCGGTTGTGGGGCCATAAGGGCCTTAGTCGTGTCGGTCAACTCTTTGAGGACGGTATGATGCGTTCTTTTCGCTCGCTTCGAGGTGAGTTTGAGCTTCCCACCGGTCACTTTTATCAGTATATGCAGGTAACTCATTGGGTGCAGGACCGTGCGATTCGGTCGTAGGTTGCCTGCGAGCTGTCCGATATTGAACGCTTTTGTGAGGCATGTACTACTACAAAGGGCCTTACTGCTGCCCTGTATACACATCTTCAAACCCAGCAGACGCGACCAGGTACACATCGAGAACAGTGGAATCGCGAGCTGCAGTTAAATTACACTGAGCAACAGTGGGAGCAGCTTGAGGGTCGACTCTGGAAAAGTGCAGTGGCCGTTAATGCTCGTGAAACCAATTATAAACTGCTTTATTGCTGGTATATGACGCCGGTGCGGGTTGCCCGGACCTATTCAGGAGCGTCTGGTCTGTGTTGGCGGAATTGTGGCCGGGACGGTAACATGGCTCATGTCTGGTGGCTTTGTCCGCGTATACAGACATATTGGAGGGGGATCCAGTACCGCCTACAGCAACTGGTGGGGTTGACTATCCCCTGCGACCCGGGTATTTTCCTTTTTGGTGCTAATGTTCCTGTTGCACGGACTCCCCAGTTAGCGTTGATCCGTCATGGTCTACATGCGGCCCGCCTGGCCTTGGCAGCTGTTTGGAAGCAAACCTTGCCCCCAGCCCTTGCTAGTTGGCTGGAGCGGATGTGGGAGACTTATACTATGGAGCGGGGGTGGCAGCTGGAAAATCGCGAGTGCCACAATTTGAGCAAGTGTGGGAGCCTTTTGTTCTGAAGTATGGTTCACGCTCTTAAGATAATCTCTGCTTCTTTTTGTTAATGGTGATACGGGCCCAACGATTTTTCCCTTTCTTGCTGCAGAGTCTCTGGCTCTCTCTCCTTCCCATGCGTAGCCTGTTGCGGTGGTGCCTCACACACTCCTTGTGGGTAACATGGATACTTTTGGGGTTGTTAGAAGCGGGGGGGTGGCGGTAGGGGATGGGGGGGTAGAGGGGTTCTGAGAGGGGTCCTGAGGGGGGAGGGGAGGGGGGTTGGCGGGTGGAGGGAACAGGACAGGAGTTTTTCTTTAATTCGGAGTCTTGTGGGTAATAGGAGTGGGAGGGGAGGGGTGTAAGGGGGATAATGAGAACAAAGGGGGGGAGAAGATAAAATAAAAAAAAAAATAAAAAAAATGAGGCCCTGTTCATTTCATTCTTGGTTCAATGCAGATGTTCTTTTGTATATGTATGCTGTATGCAGCCGATTTGGTTGTTATTTGTTGTACTTGTTTGCTGCCTTCTAATTAAAAAAAACCCCTCATTGTGATGGCATGTCTACAAGTGGAACATTTGTTACATTTATAATGACCTTTTTCTTTATGTGAGAAAGTGGAAACCGAGGACATAAATGAAGAAACCAGCATATTGCCTAAATTGCGGTCTGCTATGTGCAATAGTAAGAGGTTGGCTTGAAAAACAGGGACGTGTTTGCTGAATGTGCCAATGAGACCTCAAAATTCTTTGTATTTTAGAGGAGAGGTGAGAAAAACAAAGGACACAGACAAACTTGTCATTAGATTGTTTATCTTTAGGCAAAAGTAACTGTGATCTCGAGGAGGACTGAGCATGTTCAAAACCCTTTTGAACACACTCTCTCGGATAGCCCCGAGCATGAAAACGCGCTGCCATATGAAAAGATTTCTCTTTAAAGTCATCAGTGTTAGAACATAGACGCCACAGGCATAGGAATTTTGATAGAGGTAAATTCTTTTTGAGATGGCTATTGTGAAAGCTTTCAAACCGAAGAAGCTTATTACGGTCAGTGGGTTTGCGGTAAATGGTGGTGGTAAAGCCATATTGAGATTTACTGATGAGAATGTCTAGGAAAGGGAGTTCTATAGCACTAGATTGCATCTTAAATGTAAGATTGATATCTAAACTATTGAGCCAATTATGGAATTGATGTAATTGAAAATTGGTGCCTTTCCATAGTACTAGAATATCGTCGATATACCTCTTCCAGGAAACGACAAAGGATGCAAAGGGACAATCCTGTAAATGTGTGTCCTCAAATTGTGCCACGTATAGATTAGCTATGTCAGGTGCCATGGCGGCACCCATAGCTGTGCCTTTAATTTGTTGAAAGAAACGGTCATTGAACAGGAAATATTTTTTGGTCAGAGCTATATG
Organism: Ichthyophis bannanicus; assembly: GCA_033557465.1. Lineage (NCBI taxonomy): Eukaryota > Metazoa > Chordata > Amphibia > Gymnophiona > Ichthyophiidae > Ichthyophis > Ichthyophis bannanicus. The sequence continues at coordinate 1,732,083,243 of CM066031.1, forward strand.
GGCCAAATCTACCAAAAAATGGGTGGGGATACGGACAGGTGAGGTGCGTTGATCTAAATATTTGGTAATGACAGCAATGGCGCCATCTTGTGGGATGTTAGTGTAAAGTGACTCGATATCAAATGACACCAATGTGATGTCTGAGAGGTTTCCACTAAAAGTGCTTAGAAAATTGATAATGTCAGCTGAGTCTCTAACATATGTGGCAATAAGTGGTACAAAAGGGCGTAAAAAGAGGTCAATAAATTGAGACAAGGATTCAGGGACTGACCCTATGCCTGAAACTATAGGCCTGCCAGGAGGGGATTGAAGAGATTTGTGGATTTTCGGAATAGTGCAAATTGTTGGAATTACAGGGTGTGAAACCTGTAAAAATGAAAATTCACATGAAGTCAAAAAGCCGGCATTGAGGCCATACAGTAACAAAGAGTCAATATCTCGTTTGATTGTCAGAGTGAGGTCATGTGGTAGAACTTGATAAAAGTTCTCAACATTGAGCTGATTTGTAAGCTCTTCTATATAGTAGGAGCGATCCATTATAATGATACCACCGCCTTTGTCCGCGGGTTTGATAATGATGCCTTGTCCTTTATTGAGTGTATGTAAAGCTGACCACTCTTCATGCGAGAGATTATTATATCGGCATCTGGACTTGTGTTCTAAAGACTTAACATCACGGAGGACACAGTCCATGAAAGATTGTATGGTAGAGTCTACAGGCCCTAGCGGATACCATCGTGACTTGTTGCGTATAACCGATGGATCATTAGAAGTGGAAGGTTTCTCAGAAAAAAACTTTTTTATCTGTAATTTACGAAAAAACTTATGAAGATCAATTCTGTTCTGGAAGGCATCATATCTAGCAGTAGGAACGAAAGAAAGACCTTTCTGTAAGAGGTCTATCTCTGATGTGGTGATCTCAACTGAAGACAAATTAAAAACAGGAAGATCATTGGAGGGACCAGGCGTATTAGTATTGAGTTTGTGAACTAATATTGGTCGTGTGAGCGATTGTAAGGGGGTCGGAAGGATCTGCCTCTGCCTCTTCCTCTCCCTCTGAACTCTAGGTGTGAGAAAGAGGTTTTCTTGGGAGGATGTCGTGCTGATTCTTTTTCCCAGAGATCTTTGAATAAAAAATCTTGTGATGTATTAGGAGAGAGAGGAAGAGGGGTGGAAACAGGAGAGGCAAAAAGTTCCTCAGATTCACTTCTAATTCATTTTTTACTTCTTTCGTGTGTGTCGTTAGTTTTGCGTGCCGGTGAAACCTTCTTTTTACGTGTATCTTCATTTTTACGTAGAGGAGATTGGTACCTATAAGATGTAGAGGGATCTTCCTGTCTGTATGTTGTGTGATCATGTTGTCTGGAGTTATCTTGATTATAATTATCAAAATGTTTTACTTTGAAACTAACCTGGCGTGAGCTGTTAGAAGGAGCAGAGGATTTTAACCACAGATACACATTACCGTTTTTATAGTCCAATTCATCTCGTCTATGTTTGTCTAATTTGCCTTTCTTGACTTCTTTGCGATATTCCTCTAGTTTGTTGTTGTAGTAGCCTATAAGTCTATTGAAATGTCTGTCTTCAGACTTGAGAGACTCCATCTTTCTGTCTGCTTCATCCTTAATTTTTTCAGCTTTCTTCTTGGCAGTCTCAGCCAGAAGGACCATGAGGTCTAAGGAGCATTTATTAAGGATGGCACACCACCGGTCTGTGAAAGATCTGTCATCACGGAACATGTTAGGCTCTCGAGTCATTCTCAGACCTCGTGGGATCCTTTTGACTCTGCAATATTGTAGTAGACTTGCATAATGAAGTTCATATCGGATAACAGCCTTCCTGGTGCGAATCATGTCGATCCATCGATCAGCAAGGCTGACATCTTCAACTTCATCTTCTATAAGGGGAGGCTCCTGCAGGAGATGGTTGAGGTGATCCTCTGAATAGCTGAAGATGTTGTCCCATTGGGTGTAGGCCATGGTAGTCTTCAAAAGAGACCAAAGGAAAAAGGGGAGAAGATAGCCTTCCGCAAAAAATCAGGAATGGAGAGTGCAGCGGAATGCAATAACCACGGCCTACCAGGGAATTTGGTTAAATTCTTTATTAAGGACCCAACTTAACAAGTTTCGGCCGAAGCCTTCATCAGGGGTCTAAAAAGCAAACACACATAAAATAAGCATAATAATAAAATAAAACCTAAAATATTGCAAAAATTGTGTTGTAAAATAATAAAGTTACCAGAGAATCACATAGAAGGTGTAAGAAACACGTCTATGTGGTGGAGCAATCACTCTTCCCAATCTGGAACACAGTAAAATTACAGGCATGAGTAATATCATAACAAAAAAGAATGTAAAAAAGGGAGTATAAAAAGAACCAATAAACTCATTAAAATGCAATAAAACATACATATGTAAAAACATAATAGTTAAATTACATATAGAGAAACAGATGTGGATAAAACAAACTAGAACCTTATCCATGAACAGCTGAATATGTATGAAAAAATTAAAATAATGAAACGTCTATAATATATACACATATAGGAAAACCTTCATGCCCAAAAAAACGGAAACATATGTAATAACATGAGATAAAACATAAATCAGGACAATAGAATAGCTGAGCATAAGAGATGAATGTCTGTCAAAAGGAAAGGGCACAACATTGCCTATTAGGGACTTTGCATATTTAAAAGATGACGGAGATACAAAAATGCCATTGGTAAAAATATTCATCCATTGTATATGCGGTAAGTGATGGTCTGTTACTTGTTAAGTTGGGTCCTTAATAAAGAATTTAACCAAATTCCCTGGTAGGCCGTGGTTATTGCATTCCGCTGCACTCTCCGTTCAGGTAACCAAAGTCCACAATTTCCACAATGCTCGTCCTGGGGTAAGCAGTGGATTTCGCTGGTCCCCTTTAATAATGGTTTATGGACCTTTCCTCCAAGAATTTGTCCAAACCTTTTTTAAACCCAGCTACACTAATAGCTTTTTACTGCATCCTCCGTTAATGAATTCCAGAGTTTGATTACGTGTTGAGTGAAAAAAATATTTCCTCTTATTAGTCTTAAATGGGTTACATTGTAGCTTCACTGCATGTCCTCTAGTCTTTCTACTTTTTGATGGCATAAACAACTGATCTACATTACCCTATTCCACGCCATTCATTAATTTAAGGTTTGCCTCTTTGCGGATGATACCAAAATCTGCAACAGAGTAGACACTCAGGAAGGTATAGATAACATGAGGAGGGATCTGGCTAAGCTTGAAGAATAGTCTAGAATTTGGTAGCTGAGATTTCATGCTAAAAAATGTAGGGTCATGCATTTGGGCTGCAACAATCCAAGGAAGCAGTACAGTATAGGAGGTGATGTACTTCTGTCCACGAAAGAAGAAAGGGACCTAGGCATGATTGTGTCTAACGATCTCAAAGTAGCTAAACAGGCAGAAAAGGTGACTGCAAAAGCTAGAAGGATGCTTGGGTGCAAAGGGAGAGGAATGGCCAGCAGAAGAAAGGAGGTAATAGTGCCTCTGTATAAGTCTTTGTTGCGACCTCATATGGAATATTGTGTGCAATTCTGGAGACCGCACCTTCAAAAGGATATAAACAGGTTGGAGTCAGTGCAGAGGGTGGCTACTAAAATGGTTAATTGTCTTTGTTATAAAGCATATGAGGACAGACTTAAGGACCCTAATATGTATATTTTAGAGGAAAGACGGGACAGAGGTGATATGACTGAGACATTTAAATACCTCCATGGCATAAATGCACAGGAGGAGAGCCTCTTTTGAATGAAAGCAAGCTCTGTTACGAGGGGACATAGGATGAGGGTGAAAGGGGATAGACTCAGGAGTAATATGTGGAAATATTTCTTTACAAAAAGAGTGGTAGATGCGTGGAATAGTCTCCCACTGGAGGTGGTAGAGATGAGGACAGTATCTAAATTCAAAAAAGCATGAGGCAAACACAGAGGATCTCTAAAAGAAAAAAGGGGACTCTTGTAGTGGGCGATATGGAAGGGCAGACTAGATAGGCCATGTACACAATTTTATTTATTTATTTATTTACAGTCTCTTCTATACCGCACTATTCAGCATCAGCGCGGTTTACATGGAACAAAAATACTCAGTACAGTTAACACGTATGTAGTCTTTTTCTTCCATCCTGTTTCTATGCTTCTATCATATCTCCCCTCAGCCTTCTCTTTTCCAAGCTGAAGAGCCCTAACCTTTTAGGCCTTTCCTCATGGGGGTATCTTTCCATCCCTTTTATCATTTTGGTGGCTCTTCTCTGTACCTTTTCTAATTCCACTATATCTTTTTGGCAACCAGAAGTGCAGACAATATTCAAATTGCAGTCGAACCATGGAATGATACAGAGGGATTATAATATCCTTGGTTTTATTTTCCATTCCTTTTCTTATGATTCCTAGCATTCAATTTGCTTTCTTGGCCGCCGGTGCACACTGGGTTTCAACATATTATCCATGATGATGCCTAAATCTTTTTCCTAGGTGGTGGTTTCTTGAATCATGTAACCAAAGTTTGGGTTGTTCTTTCCTATTTATTTATTTATTTATTTATACATCTCTTCTATACAAAGTTTAATAATAGCATGCTATTATTTTACATAGAACGGGTTTAGAAACTATTTTACATAAAACAGGTTTTGAACTATTTTACATAGAACGTGTTTTAGTACAAAGAACAGTAAATGGAGAACAAGAGTTTTTACATAGAACAAAATTATAAAAGTAAACATTTAACTATTAAATTGCAACTCAATAATACAGTGAAATAACTGGCTATCAATAGTAAATCATCCTAGGTGCATAACTTCACTATCTGTCTCATCATCCTTCAGACTGGGCCCCTCCCAAAACCTACCACCCGGCAATTGTTCCACCCCCAAAGTCTATCCCCATGCAGTTGCCCAGCAAACTGTCCCACCCTCAAAAACCCCATGTAAGCAAATGCCCCACTCCCAAAATCTTCTCATGGCAACTGCCCCTCCACTCTACAAACAATCCCCCCCCCCCAAACTACCATCCCAGAACCATCCTTAACCCCCAAAACTACATCTACTGCTACCCCACCACATCCCCAGCTACCCCACCACAGATACAACACATGGACGGAACATACAAACACATAAACACCACACACAAACACAAATACACATTGTTGTTAAGTGCCGTTGAGTCAGTGTTGACTCATGGTGATCCTTTGGATAGTTGACCTAAAGTGTGGTTGGTTTTCAGCCAGGTGGCTCATTGTTGATAGATTGGCACCCATACCTGCTGTTATTGTATTGATCCATCTCATTGTTGGCCTTCCTCTTTTGCGTTGACCTTCCACCTTGCCAAGCATGATGTCTTTCTCTAATGATCTCTCTCTTAGAATAATGTGTCAAAAGTATGAAAGTCGAAGTCTCGTCATCTGAGCTTCCAAGGAAAGCTTAGGTTTGATCTCTTCTAGTACTGACTGGTTTGTTCTTTGGGCAGTCCATGATATACACAGTATTCATCACCAACACCATAATTAAAGGGCATTGATTTTCTTCCTATCCTTTCCTCTGTACAACTTTCGCATTCATATGATGTTCTTGAAATACCATGACTTGGACATGTTGAATATTTGTATGGAGAGAGACATCTCTGCTTTTGTATAGTAATTTTGCATTGCATTGCATTCCTACTATGAAATCTGACTGAATTGTTCTGCTTTCTGGGTTGCTATGTATTCTGCTAGTCCACTTTCAACCCTAGTTACCTATACCACCTCCTATCTTCAAAGTTTTTTGTATTCCCTGACTCTAATTTCTAGAGTCAGTTCTTTACTGTTCATTGTAAATTGCTTTGATTTTAAGAAAGGTGGTATATAAAACCTGTTAAATAAATAAAATAGTATCTATTGCCATGGGTAGGGCTACATTAAGACAATGGCAAGTTAGGAACATACTGTAATCCATGATGCTGAGGAAGGATTCCTGTCCTACAATTAACCTATTGTAGTCATGTTACCTCAGACAGGAAATTCCCAATTCCCAGGTTTAAACTTTAAAATACTAACTTCATTTATTTATTTATTTATTTATTTATTTATTACAGGCTCTTATATACCGCTCTATTCAGCATCAGCGCGGTTTACAATATAACAACAAAAGGGAAAGCAACAAAAGGGAAAAATATAACAATATAACAATATAAAAAAATATAACAATATAACAACAAAATATAACAATATAACAACAAAAGGGAAAGCCCAACTACTGATAAGAAAAAATAAATTTAAAATATATTGCTCAAATCTGAGATCAACTTTCTTCTGAAGTTGGGTGTGACTCTTTAGTATAAAAGCTTTATCACCTGTGAAAATCCTTCAAGCTGATGCATTGTTTTAATTGCCTTCTACAGCTGCACCTATGGAATCCCCTCTTTCTAATATATCCCTGGCTGATATTTGGAAAAATAATTTCAATGATTGAAGCTCTATTAAATGGGGCTATTCCTCAGTTATGTGCATTCATTCAAGGTTCTGTTCAAAAGTTTCAATCTATAAATGCTTCTTTGATTGCAGTTGGGTTACAGACCTCTAAATTGGAATTTCATCTGGCTTCACTTCAAGCTATAAGCACCTTAGTGGTGATGGACAGTCTTGTCATTCACAATAATCTGGAAGTGCTGAAAATGGTGGTGGGAAGATGGCTAAGTAAGTTGAACCTTCCTCCATAAATCTTACTTAGATTTTTGGAGGATTCACAGAATGCAATTTCTTCATGTATGACCCTTATTTCTTTTCTCTATGAAAAGGATAAGAATATAATATTGAAAGGTTTCTTTAAGAAGAAGGATTTTGTCTTCTGGGGGCAGAAAATTTGCCTATTTCATAATGTGGCTCGTGCAACTCAAGTCAGGAAAAAATTATTTTTACTTTATTATGCTAGGATTCAAGCTGCAAGAAGAGCCTTCTTTCTTACGTTTCCTTGCAAATGTCTTGTCTCTTTCAAGGGGAATAATTATATTTGTATGGAACCTACACATTTGGAGAAGTTTGTTAGACCATAATATTACTTGATGTGTACGGAGTGGTATTAGGAATTGAGAAGTTTTCACTGTTAATTCGTGGGATTTTTTTTTTTTAATTTAAGCATTTTGAAAAATATATATTCCACAAAAACAAAGAAAACCAGGATAACAAAAGACAAAGGGGTATGTTTACTAAAGGTTCTTAACGTGCGCGGCGCTAATGCTGCTTTACGGGGCAAAAATGCGCTTTAGTGCGCGCTCATGCGCGCAGCGGTGCACACGAGCGCTGAAGGCGGGGAAAGGCTCCCGGAGGGCGGAGGAAGGCTCCCCAGGGGCGGAGAGAAGGGGTCAATGGGTGGAGAATGGGAGGGGAGAGGCTCCCCGCACACTAGCGAGGTGAAATTTGAGGCTAAAAATAACGCGAGTGAAAACCTCGCGTTAGAGCAGATTTAAAGGGAAGAGAAACCATTTCTGTCAGCAATGTACAGCAAAACCAGGGAAACCTACAAAAAAGTGATAAGTGTGATACATGTGCACAGAACAAAAGTACAAATAAACATTGAAAAGGACCCCAACAAAATTAAAAAAATTATAATCAAGCTGGGCAATAGTGATAGTAAATCAAAACATCAAAAAACACTCCCAAGAAAGCCCCAAAAAATAAATATGAATTTTGGAAGGGTCTACGCTCCGTCCCCATTCAAGGTGAATGATCCCACAGTGAAATAGCACTGATCAGGGTTTCCCTCTCCATTGGACAGGTTACCTATGGCATGCACATGTTCCATAACAGCAGGGTGGGCATGTCGGAATGGGCAACTGGACAGATGCTGGGAAAGGGGATACAGAGGGCTGCAGGCGGCACATGCTGTGGTGCAGCTGGGGCACAGTGCGGACTAGGCAGATGCCTAGGTGGCACATAGGAATGCTGAAACTGAACAGCAGCCAGACAGCAACTGATGAGGGCCCAACATGGGCACGAGAGTGTTTATCACAGTGTCACAGGGGATAGTACCCAGCAGGTACCCCCAAGGGCACAGAACATTGGCAGGCGGTGTTGGGGGGAAGCGTGGACGCCTATGCAGGCACCCCTACCCCAGAACACGCACCATAGGCAGCCGCCTACCTGCACACTGGATGGCTTGAGACTGCACACCACCAGCACCACCAGCAGAAGAGCATGTCAGCATGATGGCAGAGGGGTACTGGTAGTGGAGGGGGGCAGTGGCAGCTGCCCAGAGCCGACCATGGCCTAGCCCTGTGTAGATGGGTGCCATGCACTGCAACAGACAGGCTGTGTCTGACAAACAACCATGGTATCTCCAGGGACTGCACTGTTTCTGTGAGCACAGTGTGGTGCGGTGAGCACAGTCAGTGCGTTCAGGAGCAGAAGGTCACAAGTTCAAGTCCCAACTGGGGCTACTGCCAATCCAGTCCCCATATTTTACTCGCTACCAAACCGTGATAGTAAGGACAAACCTTTATTGCAGAGAATATACGCATGGTTCAAACGCCTATATTTTATCCCACCGAGCACAGACACCAGAAACATGCGCATTACCTAGAGCAGAGTCCCCCAAATTCAGTCCTGGAGCCCCACAAATCATTCAGGTTTTATGCTGTCTCCAATATAAGGCCATGTCAGCATGGTGGTGGAGGGGTACTGTTGGTGGAGGGGGCAGTGGCAGTTGCCCAGAGCAGACCATGGCCTAGCCCTGTGTAGGTGGGTGCCATGCACTGCAACAGACAGGCCCTGCCGGACAAACAGTCATGGTATCACCAGGGAATGCACTGTCTCTGTGGCAACACAGTGGTGCATTGCACACAACCAGTGTTTTTGGAGGCAGAAGGTCACAGGTTCAAGTCCCAGCTATGGTGCCTGCCAACCCAGTCCCCATATTTTACCCACTACTACAACGTGCTAATACAGACAGAACCTTTATTGCAGATGACGTAAACATGCCCAAAACACCTACATTTTACCCTACAGAGCAAAGACACCATAAACAGGCGCATTACCTAGAGCATAGTCTCCCAAATGCAGTCCTGGAGGGCCAAACACCATTCAGGTTCTATGCTGCCTCTAATAAAGATGCCTGTGCTGCATATCTATGCACCACCCCCATGGTATGCAGATGTATCTCATGCATATTCATGAGGGACAGCATGAAAACCCGAACAGTGTTTGGCACACCAGGACTGGAGTTGGGAACCTCTGCCGTAAAGCAGCAGCCAACAGGGGCAGACACACCCACACCCACACCCACAGGCTCCATTAGCCAATGCCTCCTGGAGAGGCAGGATATTGGGCCCTGCGTGCATCTCCCAATACTAGCCCTTGCATACCTTAGCAATGCCACCCTACACCTGGGAATATGGTACACAGCTATCAAACGTTTGCTATGATTACTGGCAGATAGCAATTCCTACGTTAAGCACAGTTTGCTGATTGAGCTCCATCATAGCAACCTTTCTGCTGTCTGTGGAGTGTGCTTCAGGTCTGGTCTCTGACAGTGTTTACCACCCTGGGGAGTGACCCCCAACAGTATTGCGTACCATATCCATGCCTGCACTGTGCCCAGGACTGGTGTGGTGGCCAGGGCTGCTAAACTCCTCTAGAGTAGCACATTGCTGGCATAGGTGTGGGAGTCTGTGTCTGTCTATCCAGTGTGTGGTGGCTGCAAACACCCTCCACAGCCCACACTGCCAGCACTGTTGCCAGTATTGGCCTGCGAATGTGCATAATGAGGAGCAAGGTACCATGGGTATAGCCCGGACAAGGTGGCCTGGCCAGGATGCATCTGCACAGTGCATAGGGCACTGGCTGGGACATTGTAGTGCCCGGCCACCACCTGCACAGACAGGGTGGCCACAGCATGTCCTGCTGGGAGATCACTCTCACCCTGACTGTGCAATGACCACAGCATGGCTAGGCACCCCCATAGTGCTATGTAATATTTCTCGCATGTGATATTTGTGGGTTTCCTTTTGGGGCCCAGTCACTGACTTATCTGCTTGGTGTGTATGCTGACATCCCAGTTCTGGGTGCACGCTTTTCCACCAGGAACATGCACTGTGGACTAGCTAGCAGACTGTCTGCAGCTGGTATGTGTCCTGATGGAGCGCCTTGCCGGATGCAGCGGCTGAAGGCTTGCTGCAGGGGACTCTCAGATAGTGGTGGGGTGCAGCTTAGCATATCCAGGCCTAATGTCTGTCTGCTATTGTGTTATGGATGTGTACAGAGCTGCATTGACTGCCCTGTAGGGTGTCTGTTCCCCAGCAGGACTGGGGTTGATGGTCCCCTCTACTGCCACCATTGCAGGGAGTTAGAATGTGGATCTGTTGGTGGGAGACCCTGTTTGCCGCCCTCAGCCCTGGAGGAGGAGGAGGGTGATGGTACATAATCCTCCTAGGGCCCACTCCTTATATGGCATCCTGCAGACTACCGCGGCGCGCACGTTAAGAGGGTTTAGTAAACATATCCCAAAGTCCAGGCAGGAATTAGGAGAATCTCCAAACAAAATAAAGAAACATGGTTAAGCCCACATTAAAAGAACAGTGTCAGGATACAATACCCAAGAAAATACAGAGGAAAAATTAGGCCCATTGGCCACATTTGGAGAAGACAACAGTACTCTCTTCACCCCTCCGATCTTTATTACACCTGTCTAACCTCTAGAAATTTCTCCAAAAGTACAACCTCCAAGAAAACAAAACTTTGTCCCTGCAAGGTTATAACACACTTGCAGGGGAAACTTAAAATAAAGAAACCACCCAAAGCAAAAACCTTGGGTTTTAAAGCAAGGAACTGCCTCCTTCTCATCTGGGTTCCCTGAGTGACATCAGGGAATATATTTATTTTTTTTATCACAAAAACAGCATCTTTACACTTAAAGAACAACTTAAGAATTTTTAACTTTACAGATTCTGAGGAAAAAGTGACTAATAAAGTATCATGTTTACTTAGCACATCAGATGAATCCTCTAAAAAATCTGTCAAGTTTCCTACTGTTTTGTGAAGTAAATCAAAGGACTCCTCGTCTGGGGCAACCACCTTAGCCCTAGAAGAGATTTTTGTTATCCTTTGTATTATTTTTGTTTTTTCCTTATTGTGTAACTGTTCTTCCTAAATTGTGGGCTACTTTCTCTGTTTTTTCCTCTCTCCAGATTTGGACAGTAGAATTAATAATGTTTCTTTTCCTTGGAAATGAGAACTTCATATCAAAGTGGTGTTATAAATAGTAATAAGATTTAAAATGTGAGTTAGTTTGTTATTTACTCACCAGTAAATTTACAGATTTTGGAGTTCAGATATTGTTATTATTGGATGTTTTTTTTAAACAACTAGCTTCAAATTATAAATAAACATCTAGGGCCCGATTTTCAACTGGGCGGTGCTATGCGCCGCGTCGGTGCATAGTTCACCCCCTTCCACCTAATCTGGATTTTCACTGCGGGGGTCATATGCAGCCCCGGCATTGAAAATCCGGGTCTCGCCACACAACCCGGAAGCTGCAGGAGCTAACCAGGTAACACTGATTTTCAATGCTACCCGCTTAGCCCTGCATCTGAAAGATAGGCGAGGAAAAACCTTACCTATCTTTAAGGTGCAGAGGGTTAAGTGAATAGCATCGAAAATCGATGCTATCTGGTTAGTCCTTTCCTCTGCCCCAGAATGCCCCTAACACACCCCGATGCTAACCGCATAGCATCTGGGCATGTTAGGGACTTATCCAGGATTTTCAAAGGGTACTACCCATGTAGGTGCCTTTCGAAAATCCAGGATAAGGCATTTACACGGATAACTAGGGCAGTTACCCATGTAAATGCCTTCAAAAATGCCGCCCCTAAATGATAATATAATTTAAAAGTAGTTTTATTTCAAATCAGGTTTATTTGCTTTAAAAATGTTAGAGAGTACTATTGCACCATACACAGTAGTTAAAAACTTTCAGATGTCACTTTTCCCTTTTCAACAGGGCTTTATAGAATTCTTTTCAGCTTTTTGTTCGAGGCCGCAGGGCCAGGTCCCGAGGCCAACAGTAACCGGGTTCCCGGGGCCTGGTCCTCGGCCTGATGCAGGGGTGGTGGAAGGAGGGGAAGAGCGAGCACTATTTGAAATCGCCCTGCGTTGAAATGTCGGGCGATTTCATTGGCGCTGGGGGAAAAGGTGGGCGTGGCGGTGGTGCCTGATGGTCCAGCTTGCGGCGGTGAGTGGCGGCGTCGAGGTGCTCTGGCAACGGTGGTGGCAGGGAGTGAGGCCTGGATCCTTCCTGGTATGAGCGGGTCCTCTGTGACAGCGGGGGCTGTTTGGAGGGGGGCTGCGGAGCGGAGGTTCGGTGAGCCACAGTCCCGCGGAGGACGGAGGAGAGTGCTGGTGTGGACAGGTCGGCATCGGGGTGCAGAATCGCTACCGGAGGGGAAGGGATTGTGTGAGAATAGCAGGTGCGGGGTCGTGGGGGGGGGGGCCGATACCTGCCGGCATTCAGGTAAGGAGTAAGTAGGACTTTGCGTTTCAGTGGGGGGGGTTGGATAGCTTGTTTGCTAGGGGAGGCTGGTGGTAAAAGGCCATATTTAAAAAAATAAATAAATAACAAAACCAAATCCAGACAGCACTTAGTAGGCTTGGATACTGAGTGGGGGGGTGGGGTCTTCAAAAAGGGGCATGGTGAGCTCGCGAAAGGGGCAGGTTGGGAGGAAGCAGCTTGGTGGCGTGAGGTCGCGGCCCAAGGGGAGGGGTGGAAGGGCCTGGGGGTCCATGGCCTCTGTGGGTGCCAGGACAGTTGGGCAGGCGGCTCGGGGGGGTTAGTGGGGTGGCTAGGGCGAGTTCTCGGGGTGGTAAGAGGAGTAGGTTAAGCTCCGGGACTGGGAGGGGGTTGACGGGCAGGGGGGTAGACATAGGGGCGGTCGGGGTATCTCTGCGTGTGCAGCAGGGAGGGCAGGAGTATCTGGGAGAGTTTGAAGCAGGGGAGACAGGGCACGGAGGTGCAGGTGCGGGGCAGTTGGCCAATGTAAGCGGGAGGCTGGGGGGATCATATGAAGCGGCAGCAGGCCAGGGGGTTGCGCTGGATTCTGTGGGGGTTCCGGCCGCTCTGAATTTACCGGGCAGTTATATTCCGTGGGGTGTTGGTGGGCCCTTTGTGTATTACGCGCCAATGGGGGTGATGGGGAATTGGTCGCATAGGCCGGGTCAACCGGGGGGGTTGGGGCCTTGGGGGGGTTTGGGGGTACTGGTATGGAGCAGAGTTTCCAAGTGGGAGGTTGGCGCCAGCCGGGGCAGGGGTGCCGGGTGGGCTGCGGGAGGTTTGGGCTTGTCGGCTTGGAATTGGGGTAGCGGTGCAGGGAGGGGGCTGGGGGCCTGGGATGGCTTCTGCTGGTCTTTGTACTCTCCCTGTGCAGATGCCGGTGAGGGGAGCCACGGGGACAAGTGTTGCGGACCTGAGCCAGGCTGGAGGAGTGGCCTCGATGTTGCGGTGCCCGGAGTTATCCAGTCTGGCGGCTGAAGTGCCAGTCGATGGCGAGCAAGCTGCTAGCAACGCTGCGGAGGGTGAGTGTGCAGGGGAAGCGGGTAGCCTCGGCGGTGGAGTTCTGGCCGGTGGAGAAGTTATTGCGGCGGGTCGCAAGGCAAAGGCGAAGCATAAACATGGGCGCTGGTGTCGTCGAGGTTCGTCATCCTCGTCCTCCACGTCTTCGGGAAGTTCCGCGGAGCGTTCAACAGAGGCAGATATCGGTAAGGGTGATTAGGCGGCACCTTCGGTGGTTCGTTGTGCGGATTTGTGGGAGGGCGTACCACGAAAACTCAGGCGTAGGATCAGGAAGCGTAAGTACATTGATATATTTTGGCTGTTAGACGGGAGGAAGCGCTTGGGTGAGAGTCGGAAAAAGCGTAAAGAGGATGAGAAGGCAGGTAAGTTGCGGAAGGTTTCCCACAATACGTTGAATTGGATGTGGGCCTTTTTAAGATTAGCGAGTGTTTGTGGGCATTATGACCCGGGTCAGAATGGTGCATTGTTGGCTTATGTGGATGCTATCTTGGCAGCGGCGCAGGCGCATGACAGCTAGGCTTGGCTCAACTATGCTGAGGACTTCCGCGATAGGATGGAAGAAAACACGCAGTTGTCCTGGGGAATGAAGGATATTAATTTCTGGCTGACCCAAATGTCCGCCAAAAAAGGTATGGGGGCAGAGCAAGTGGTCAGGTTAAGGCGGCCGGGCAGATAGCGTCGGGGGGCCTCAGGTGCCGGGTGGGCAACCTACATCCCCAAAAGGAGGGTCAATGGGGGTAGACCTCTGTTGGCGCTTTAATAAATCATCATGTCCCTTTCCGGACTGTAAATTCTGACATGCCTGCTCTCTTTGCGGGGGGGACACCCTACCACGAAGTGTACTCAGAAAGGAGTGGTGGGGGCAGCAGCTGGGGGCAAATGAGGAGGTGTGCATGGACTTGGCGCCTACTCCTAAACAGATTGAGGCGTTACGGCCTTGGTTGATGCATTTTGGTGGGAGTCCAAAAGGCAAGGTTTGGAGGGTGTTATTGTTGGGTTTTTTGAGGGGATTCCGCATACCTTTTAGGGGCAAGATGAAGGATGTGGTAGCCAAAAATAACAGTTCTGTTGGGTTGTTGGGTAAGGTGGTCCGTGACAAGATAGTGGCGGAATGTGGGTTGGGCAGAGTAGCGGGTCCCTTTGGCAGACCGCCATTTTCGCCGTTTATTGTTTAACCTTTGGGGGTCGTCCCTAAGAAAGAGCTGGGGCATTTTAGGTTAATACACAATTTGTCTTTTCCGCCGGGTGGCTCGGTTAATGACCATATCCCCAGGGAGTTGTGCACGGTGAGGTATGCGTCTTTTGATGCCGCAGTTGAGCTGGTGCGTCAGTGCGGTGTGGGTGCTCTCATGGCGAAGGTGGATATTGAATCCACCTTCCGGCTGTTGCCGGTTCACCTGTTGGCATTCTCATTGTTGGGTTTTAGGTTTGATTCCCAGTTTTATTTTGACAAGTGTTTGCCTATGGGTTGCGCGATATCGTGTGCGTACTTAGAGGCCTTCAGTTCCTTTTTGCAATGGGTGCTGGTGCAGCGGTCAGGGTGTCAATCCGTTGTTCATTATTTGGATGATTTTTTGTTTGTGGGTCTGGCGCAGGCTGCGATATGTGCTACATTGCTGAAGTCCTTTCAAGATATGGCCAGCGAATTCGGCATTCCATTGGCAGCTAAGAAGACAGTGGGGCCGGTGGTATGCCTGTCCTTTTTGGGAATTGAGATAGACTCAGCAGGATTTGTGGTCCACCTACTGGCGGAGAAGGTGGACAGGCTGAGGGTATTGGTGGCGGCGATGGGGGCTGCTTCAAAGGTAACACTTAAGGACTTGCAGTCGTTGGTGGGACACCTTAATTTCGCATGCCGGGTTATCCCAATGGGACAGCCTTTTGCGCGGCGCTTGTCGCTGGCAATGGCAGGGGTTCGTCATCCGTATCATCGCATTAGAGTATCGGCTGTGATGCAGGAGGACCTGCAGATTTGGGATTCGTTCCTGTCTGAGTTTAATGGATGCTCGGTAGTGCAGTTGCCGGAGCTGTCAAATGTAGACTTGCAATTGTTTTCGGATGCGGCGGGCAGTTCAGCTTTGGTGTATACTGTCAGGGCTCGTGGTGTGCTGAGGCTTGGCCGCCTTCCTGGAGAGTGTCGGGGTTGACGCGTAATGTGGCATTTTTGGAATTGCTTCCCATTGTGGTGGCCTTGTGGGTCTGGCCGGAGCGGCTGCGGAATAGGCAGGTCGTGTTTTGGTGCGACAATGCTGCGGTGGTGCAGATTATTAATAGGCATGGGCCTAAGAGTCCGTGGGTGGCGGCACTGATGCGGGTCTTTGTGCTAGCTTCTCTGCGTCTCAACGTCACAGCCAGGGCGGACCACGTGCCTGGAGTGCAGAATTCAATTGCGGATGCTTTGTCCCGTTTTCAGTGGTCACAGTTCCGGGTGCTGGCCCCAGGGGCGGAGGAAGTAGCGTCGGCGGTCCCGGATCATCTTTGGCAGATTGGGACCCTGGAGTGATGGCGTTGTTGCGGGCATCGGTGGCCCAGGGGACGTGGGCTTCCTACATGCACAGATATTCCAAGGTGCATGAGTTTTTGGAGGGGAAGGGTTGGGGGGGGAGAGTGGCTGATCAGTTGTTGGGTTTGTTTGTGGTGTGGGCAAAAGGCGAAGGCTGGGCAAGGTCGGCGGTCCTGGCAGCATTGGCGGGGTTCTCCTTTTTTAGTAAGGCTGCGGGGTGGGGCTTTCCCAGAGTGTCATTTTTAATGCAGCAGATGTTGGCGGGGTGGGTGAAAGAAAGCCCAAGTTGCAGGATTAGCAGCACCCAGTTTTGCAAGAGTTGCTTTTGCGGGTCTGGGAAGTGCTGCCGGGGATAGCGGTGTCTGATTTTGAGGCGGTGTTGTTTCGTGCTCTGTTCATCACAGCTTTTTTTGGGGCTTTTCGAATCAGTGAGCTAGTTATGTCCGACTTGGGAAGATGTGAATGGGACGGAGGAGGGGGGAAAGTGGGGGGGGGACCATTGGGGGGGTGTGGGAGACCTTAATGTGTTATTCCTCTTGCAGGGTCCCTGCTGGGTGGTGTAGGGATTATAAGGTTTAGGGATATGTTCCTGGTTCATAATCATTCAAGGGTCCTGATAGGTGACTGCTCTAATAAAATATATATCAACCAGTCTGTCATTACAGTGGGCAAGGAAAAAACAGGCCAGCATGGAATCATATAAGAAAAAATAAATCTTTGCACTGCATATTACTGAGCTGGAAGGCCCAGAAATAGTCATGCAAGCATGAACACAGGAAACCACAAGCAAACATGAACAAAGTATATGCTGAGCATATCAGCCCTGAAGAAGAAAGACGGTTGATAGTTGATAGGTATGGAGTAAGAGCAAACGAAAGGAACCTGAGTGGGTATCAAAACAGGAACAAGGGGATAGAAAGGAAGTAACAGGAAACAGATGGCAAGAGGAGATGAGATACAAGGGGGGGGGAGATAGATTTGGGAGCTGTGCATGTATACGGAAATCAGAAAAATGTATATAAGTAATATGATTATTGTACTCGGGGGAGGAGGAATTCTGGAAGTGTCTGGTGTCTGATGACTGACAGAAACTCTCCTCTCCCCTGCCTGTATTTGTCCATCAGTTATCTAATAAACAGAGATTCTGATTGCACCTCTACTGACTTTTGGATCTGGACTATACAGGAAATTAATGATAATTAGTAATCGGTCTCTTGTGAGTAACAGGGCCTCACAATTTGTACCGAAACCCGGGATTGGGGTACGGGTGGGTCTTTATGACCAAGATACAGATTTAAAGATTTGGATTCCCCTCAAGAAAGAAGAGGGAGGTACGTTCCCGGTGCGTAGTAGAGACCGGAGGAGAAGAAGTAAGTGACAGATTCCCTAGGATGACAGCGGCTGTGACGACGGCGTCGTGAGTATAAGTATTTTTAACCAAGGCTTCCGGTGATGCGGTGAGAGTGAGCGGACGTGCTCTGCTCGCGCTCCGACCGTCCCCAGCCTGAGCCGGTAGATTAGAGCCGTTTTTTTACCCCACTGCCTGCTGAAAACCCATCCCCCGGCGATCGGGTCACCCGTGGAGGGGAGGGCGGAAAGCGGAACCCTTCACTGCGATGGCGGCGGCGCTGAGAACGGGGAAGAAGGAGCGTGACCGCGGGCCTGGGGCCAGCAAGATGGCGGAGAGCACGCCGGCGCCGAGCTCCCCAGCCTCCCCGGCCCGGGTGGAAGACATCTCCGCGGCGGTGGCGGAGGCCTTATCTGCCCAGTTTACCGCCATCCGGGAGAAACTGGACGTGGTACAGAATTCCGTGGAGAATCTGGGTAGGAGGCTCCATGAGGCGGAGGAGCGCGTGGGGCGCGCAGAAGACACCCTGACCACAATGCAGCAGTCCGTGGACGGCCTTCAGACCCTGCTGCGCTCCCATGAGACCAAGCTCGATGATCTGGAGAACCGCTCCAGAAGAAATAACCTGCGAGTGCTGGGCGTCCCAGAAATTGTACCGGATGCTGAGCTTTCGCGCTACCTGGCGGGGCTCTTTGCACCGTTGTTGACAGGGGACGCCGCCGAGGGACCTATCCAACTGGAGAGAGTGCATCGTGTGGGCAGCCGCAATGTGCGGGATTCCAGACCCCGAGTGGTGCTGGTGAAGTTTCTCTGCTTCCCCCAGAAGGAGGCCATCTTGCGGGCAGCGAGGGCCCGCGGTGGAGTAGAGGCAGATAATGCACGGATTCGGCTTGCCCAGGACTACTCGTTGCAGCTGAGCCAGCGCCGCCGGGCATACGCACCACTATGTCAGAAGTTGATTGACAGCCATATTAAATTTGTGGTGCAATACCCGGCGCGCCTACATATCCTTCGGGAAGGGCAACGCCGAAGCTTCGAGTCCGCGGAGTTGGCGGCGTCCTACGTGGACAGCATTACCTCGAATGGCGGAGCGGGCTGAGGACTTGGAGCGGCGGATGTCTGCAGCACAGTTGGACTATCGTGGCCATTTATGCGAGGGTCTCATTCTTTGGGCTCGGATCTGAGGGGAAGTCCCCTCTGAGCATTCCTATCAGCAGTGGACGGCTGGCCTTGATTACACCCCCTTTGAACTGCCGGGTGTGGACACTCTGAGACTGCTGGCTAACCGGACTGGGGAAATTATCTTGTTGCCATCAGTTTTTGGCCCACCACTTTTTTTTTTTTTTTTTGTTGTTTTTTTTTGTTTCCCACCCTTTGTAGTTTTCTACCTTGTTGTTTTGTTTGTGTCTGTCCAATTTGCCATTCGTCTTGCTGACTACAGTTAGTTGGAGTTGGAGACCGGTACGGGTTGAGGTAGGTCTATCGGGAGGGGAAGGGAGGGTCGGGGGGGCCGGTCCGGCCCCCTAGAGCCAGGTCTGTACTGTTCATGCCTTGATTTGGGCCGGGTGGGTGGGGGGGTGGATTTACTGGGGGGACTCCCCCGTGCCCCGGCTGGAGCGTGGGGGGGTGCACGGAGTCGCCCTGCCAGTGCGGGGAGGGGCTGGTGCGGCCCCGGGTCGGCTTCCCGGCCTACCTTGGGGACGCCCCGTGCCGGTGGTGGTATAGACACGAGCGCTGGACAGGCAATGGGGGTTTAATGCTCTGGTGATTTTGCCTGAGCGGGAGGCGGCGCCCCCTTCCAGGGTCGGAGGGGGGTCTCCACCCTGCTTTAGAAAATGAATACCTAGGGCGTCCGGTCTTCACATCCATATGTGTATGTATGCTAGCTGAATTAACAATTTTGATTCTGTTTCTGCAGTGTTGGGAACGTGGCTGTGGGGGGGGAGGGGGTTCGCTTAGTGTCTGTATCCATTGGGAGGGCTAGAGTGTGGGGGGAGAGGTGTAGTGGGGGGGGGGGCGGTGGAGCGCATCACTGGAAGATCGCTAGGCGTAAGGTGAGGTGTAATGGAGGTGAGAGGGTTAGCATATTTTGGGGGGGGAGGGGTTGGGGGGGGAGGGAGCTGGGGGTCAGAGGGGAGGGGGGAGGGAGTTGGGAGTGGAGGGAGGGGAGGGGAGGCAGATTGCAGCCGATATCGCCCCCAGGGAGTGTTCAACCAACAGTGGAGGGGGGGAGGGTTCCAGGCTGGGAGGACCCTGTCCCTATTAGCTCGAGCTACCGGTCAGTTGAGCCTTGACACTGCCCCGCCGCCGTGAAAGTTATCACCTGGAATGTCTGCGGCCTGGGCAGCCCCATTAAGAGATATAAAATTCTGCAGGCCCTAGTGCGGCAGAAATGCGATATTGCATTCCTGCAGGAGACCCACCAGACTGCTGAGGAGCATAGTAAATTGAAACGAGACTGGGTCGGGCAGGTGTGGGGGGCCCCGGCCGTAGGAAGGAAGGGAGGGGTGGCCATCTTGATTCATAAACGGGTACGCTGTTCAATCGACGTAGAAGTGCGGGACGAGGCGGGACGTTACTTGTTTTTGCAAGGTACCTTGGAGGGGAAGCCGGTCATTTTGGGGACGGTATACGGGCCGACTTCTCTGGATCCTTCATTTTATGCCACTCTGGCTTCGAAGGTGGAGCAATTGCAGGAATCCCCATTGGTGGTGGGCGGCGATTTCAACGGCGTGCTGGATGCTGAGTTGGATACCTCCCGGGGAGGGGAGGTCCGAGAGCGGGGGCCAGTGTCGTGGGTGTTGCGGCGTTTTCAGTCTCGGCTAGGGTTGGTCGATGCATGGCGGGTGTTGCACCCGATGGAGAAGGATTTCACACACCAATCGCGAGCCCATGGATCCAGCTCGTGCATTGACTACCTTTTGCTTTCTAAAGAGCTTTTTGCCAGAGTGGACGATGTGCAGATTGGTCCCTACGAGATCTCGGATCACGCCCCAGTGTGGCTGGAGCTGGGATGGGGGGGGACAAATGACCGGTCGCGGATTTGGCGGTTCCCCTTAGAACTCTACCGGGATATGCAGTTTCATCAGTTTTTAGAACAACGCTGGCGCGAATTCGAAGAGGTCCACCGGGTCCACCAGGGGGACCCGGAACTAATATGGGAAACCGCTAAGGTAGTGTTGCGTGGCGACATCATAGGCTTTGCAGCCCGTAAGCGCAGAATGTTAGTACAACGTATTCTTCGGCTGGAGAAGCAAGTAACCGTACTACGTAGGCGCCTGGCGCGGGCCCCGACCCCAGGACTCCAGAAGGAGCTGTGGGAAGCCCGCGTGGACCTTAACGAACTGCTGCACCAACGCGCCAAGAAGTCTATTCTATATTATCGCCATAGGCTGGCCCGTTGTTTGCGGGGTCCGCGCGGCTCTCACACGGTGGCGGCTTTAAGAGATGAGCATGGGGTGTTGCAACGGGACAGCCGGGAGATAGGTCAGGTCTTTCGGGGATTCTTTCAAAAATTATACGCAGCGGAGGACAGCTCCCCTTTGGCTGTTTCGGATTATCTTCGGAAGTTGAAGTTGCCCTCACTTACGGTAGAGCAAAGCCTTTCCCTGGGCCAAACAGTCACCGCCGCCGAAGTGGAATCGGTAATCCAGGCGGCAAGTTGTTTTAAGTCACCAGGGCCGGACGGTTTGGGGGCCGAGTTTTATAAACTGCTTCAGGGCTACGTTAGCCCGGCCCTAACGGCGGTTTATGCCCAACGGGTGGAACAGGGCGGTTTTAGATGGGGAGCGAACCACGCGCATATCACGCTGATCCCTAAGCCGGGTAAGGACCCCGAGTTGCCTGCCTCCTACCGTCCGATCTCTCTGTTAAACTTTGACGTCAAGATTTTTGCCAAAGTGTTGGCGGGCAGATTGTCGGGGTTTTTGACTGCCTTGGTCCATAGTTCCCAGATCGGCTTTGTGAAGGGTCGGTATATCGTCCGAAATATGCGCAAAATCTTGGCCTCACTGGAATGGGTCCATGCCCAGCAGCTGCCCTCTCTGCTAGTAAGTTTCGACGCGGATAAGGCTTTTGACCGGGTCTCGTGGAACTATCTCAGAACTTTGCTGCCGTGTTATGGCCTCGGTGCTCCTTTTTGTGCAATGATCGACTGTCTCTATGCTGCCCCCACAGCGGGAATATTCTGTAACGGGGTGCTATCAGCGGCCTTTCCGCTGGAGCGTGGTACGAGACAGGGTTGCCCTCTATCGCCTCTATTGTTTATCCTCTCCCTGGATCCATTAATTCGGGCGGTGGAGGCGTCGCCGACGATTCGGGGAGTGCAGATCGGGTCTCATACGTTCAAGTTGTCGGCCTTTGCGGACGACCTCTTGGTGCATCTTGTATCTCCGGAGGAATCCTTACCGTCTCTGCTACAGGAATTTCAGACTTATGGTCTATTTGCCGGCTTGCGGATCAACAGCGAGAAGTCGGAGGCCTTGGATGTTTCCGGGACTTTGCAACCGAATTGGGTGGGTCGGTTCCCCCTTAAGTGGGCCACCTCCTATTTTACTTATTTGGGTATACGATTGACTCGGCGGCCGCAAGACCTCTACCGCTGCAACTTGGACTGGATGATGACACGACTGCGCTCTCAGTTATTGGCATGGGGCCCCTTGCCGCTTTCCTTGTCAGGTCGGGTGGCGGCGGTAAAGATGGTAATTCTACCTCGCTTGCTGTATTGGCTCCAAACCTTACCGGTGTGGTTGTACCGAGGCGACCTGCGTCGACTGGAGAGAGAGTTGCGGCTCTTCCTCTGGCGTGGTGCTCGGGCCCGTATCCCTCTGGGGCGGCTAATGGGGAAGTGGCGGGAGGGGGGGATGGGGTTTCCGGATCTGGGCATGTATGCGTTGGCGTGTCAGGCTCGCCACCTGGGGGACTGGCTGGGGGGGACGGAGACCTATACGCCCACCTCCCTGGAGGAAGCTCTGGTGGCCCCACTCTCCTTGCTGGGAGCCTTACACACATTGCCCAGAGACCTGCCGAGCCGCTTAGGGTGCTGCGTTTTGTTCAGCTCGGCCCAGCGGACCTGGCGGCATCTAAATTCCCGATGGCGGACGCCTTGGACGGTTTCCCGTTGGCTTCCTTTACAGGGTAATGTTCACTTCAAGCCAGGCTCTGGGACGCGGGGGTTTTGGGACTGGTGGAGAAGAGGTATAAGATCCCTAGGGCATTTGGTCGATGCCACGGGGCGCTGTAAAACTTTTCAGGCCCTATCTCAGGAGTACGACTTGACTGCACAACATACTTTTACGTTCCTGCAGGTCTCTCTCTACATTGCTTCTCTGCCTAATGAGGCGCTGGCCTCGGAGAGATCCGAGCAGTTGCTGGTTTTTTTTGCTTTGGGGGAGGATGATCCCCCGTCGATAGCGAGTCTGCGGGCTCGCCTGACTGGGGTCCGCCCACCGGTAGATTATAGGGGAGTGGAGGAGGCGTGGGGGGCGGAACTGGGGAGGGAGGTTTTCCCTAACACCGTCCACACCGCTTTGTGTCGGATTGCTGGGGTGGTGGAAGGGGCGCGGTGGCGCGAGGTGCAATTCAAATGCATTACCAGAGCCTATTTCTCTCCCCGCAGAGCCCTACGTAGCCACTTGACGGAGGTGGGCTGCTGCCCACGCTGCCGAGCCCCTCTAGCTAACTTGTTGCACATGTGGTGGACGTGCCCGCGTGTCCAGCAATATTGGAAGCGTATCGGGGCGTATGTTGGTGGCTTGCTGCAACAACGCCTGCGTTGGACGGGTGTTTTTGTGGTACTGGATAGGATGGAGCCTCCCTACCCTGCCCGGCGTACTGATTGTCTGCTAATGCGGAAGGCCTGTCTGGTGGGTAAAGGCCCTATTTTACGCCTCTGGCGAGAACAGCGTTCACCTACGTTTATGGAATGGCGTAATAGTTTTCACCAACTTATGTTGATGGAGCGATGGAGAGCACGGGGCAGTGTCAAACATTGGACTTCCTTCCTGTTGGTCTGGAGCTCGTACATAGACACCTTGGGGCCCAGGTGCCGTAATGAGCTGCTGCATATTGGCCACTAGGGGGTGAGCGGCTATAGCGAGTAGATGACGGTATGGGGGGGAGGGGATGGGGGTGGGATGGGGAGGGGATTAGAGGGGAATTGAGGGGGGGGGAGGGGATGGGGACGGAGCCTATTTTACTTACCGTAAAACCTGTAATCATCTCCTTTCTGTTCCCGGGGGGGATGAGAGCCCACCTCCTCGGAGATACCGTGTGCCTTGTTTTTTGTATATGTTGGTGATGATTAAAATAAAGTTTGCAAAAAAAAAAAAAAAAGTATTTTTAACCAAGCTTGGTAAGTGTTGTTTAAGTTTTTGTTTTTGTTATATGAATAAAATGTAAGAAAAATTTGCTGTTATAAACTGGGACTGAATGATAAGTGTTTGAGACTGCACGTGTCGTGTCTGACACGAAGCGTGTGTGTGTTCTTGCTCACGGTTCCATACCTCCGCGAGGAGATTGGCTGGGCTTGAACGAAGTGAATTCTTGTTTGAAAGGTGTCCTGGACATTTCTTGCACTTCCTTCCTCTGTAAATAAAGAGGGTGGATATTGAGATCCTTAAATAAAAGGTTGCACGTAGGAATCATGTCTCTGTTTAGGAGAAAGAAAGATGGCAATCAGGACATAATGGTAAATCAAGTTTCCCCAGTGACTCCGGTCGAACGGATGATGAGAGATAATCCCTTATTAGGAAAGGAAATAGAGAAAGTTTTGTCTATTTTCACCCCCACACAGTGAAAACACCAGGTTTACTGATTATAGGCTGAGGGACAGTGAAGGAGAATAAAAGATTGTTCTAAAACAAAAAAAAAATGGAAGAAATCTCCTTATCTGGGATCAGGCCAGAGAGGGTGACAATTAGATCAATTGAAAAGAACCAGTCTAGTTACATAACAATGTAAACAAGATACACATCAATTGTAATTATGGAGTTCTGAACTTCGAGGTATTTTTCCTTGAACATTGTCAGATACCTGGCCAGTGTCTTGGCTGTGTTTAATGGATAACTGCCCCTATATGTCGCCTGATGAAAGATAGCTAATTGTCTGCAGCAGGATAAGATGGTTGCCTGTTTCAGCTAGAGAGGGGGAGAAGGGCTGCTTAGGGATTTCTTCTGGGAATGGACGCATTACCTAGAGGAAACTCTCGATTGAGCAGTCTTTCTTGTTTGTTTAAATAAAGGGTTTATTCAGTTGAAGCAGGAGATGAAGTTCAGAACTCTTTTGGTGAAGTATTTTTTCCTCTGTAATTAGCTTGCTAGCTTTCTAGGTACGGAAATGACGCTGAGAGAAAGAAAAAACTGTTTAGAAAACTTAGGGACCTGATTCCATTCTATGTGTGATGTATTTTTAGTTATAAATTGTTATGAATGAATGAATGGGAAGATCTTCCATGCTTTGATATATGATTATTGTTTTGTGGTAAGATATTCTGGAAACAAAATTGGTAATAGAGGAACAATAACAGCTATGATACCTGCAGAGTGTGATTCAAAAGTTACTTTGCTTTTGAAGCAGAATTACCAGTGCAGCCGTTTCCCTTCTGGAAGTGCCTGTTTTAGTTCTGTATAACACTCACGCAATCAATGCTTTCTTAATTTAGATTTTATGATCTCTGGAATTGAACTGCTTAGAATTCTTTGCTACTGATACAACAAAAGAAAACTGTTTCTGTTTTTCCTTTGACCTTCAAAGTAGAGGTTAAGATCCCTGCAGGATAATGTGGTATTCTGGGCCAGTGGTTGCCAGATTGCAACTTGAGAATGATTTACATCCTGAGTGAATAAGAATTTAATCATGTTTGGATTTTGTTCTGATTGTATTAAGCAAAAAATAAATAAATAAAAGTTAAACAGGGATTTTATATATTATAGCAAGCACCTCATGGAGGTCGAGGTTGGCTGTAACTCTCAGTGATTTGCTTTGAAATAACTTCAAAGGGAAGTGTTTGCATTCCAGATTTCCACCAGTCTTTTCATGAAAAAGTATCAGTTTTAAATGTCTGCTTCCCCGAACTGTAAGATGTGTCTGATGACTGAAAGAAACTGATGACTGAAAGAAACTGTAAGATGTGTCTGATGACTGAAAGAAACTCTCCTCTCCCCTGCCTGTATTTGTCCATCAGTTATCTAATAAACAGAGATTCTGATTGCACCTGTACTGACTTTTGGATCTGGACTATACAGGAAATTAGTGATAATTAGTAATCGGTCTCTTGTGAGTAACAGGGCCTCACAGTGGCAGCCCATGGATCGGGGTTGCGGACGGTGGCCAAGCTGGCGAATGGTGGCTCATTGGACACTCCTTCGTGTACTGGGCGGAAAGGAGGGCGATCTTGCGCCCATTAGAACACTTGGGCCTGGCTACCTGCAACACTCGGTTGATCTGGATGGGGTGCACAGCATGAGATGGTGGCAGTTTCTTCCGTTGGTGCCGCGGCAGGCCGGCCAACGATGGCGACCGGTGGGATTAGTGCTGTATTTGGGAGGCAATGACCTCTCCAACTGGACTTGTAGACAGCTTATTCGGGCTATCCAGCATGACATTTGCTTGCTTCGGGAAGAGTGGCCAGGGGTGGGGATTGTCTGGTCAGACATCATCCCTCGGCTGGCTTGCCAGTCTCAACAATGGTGGTCTCGGGGTCTGGTGAAGATCAACTGACAGATCGGGCGTTGGGTGCAGCAGACTGGTGGGTGGCAGGTGCGGCACACTTGGGCGGAGGTCATGTGTCCAGGGCTTTATCGGACAGATGGTGTGCACCTGTTGCCCATGGGACAGGATTTGTTATTAAATGATTGGCAGGAAGCACTGGGGGGCTTGGTTGGTTGCAGCTTTATGGGTGGAGGGCCGCGCAAGGATAGGTAGGCTACCTCGCGCCGGTGGCGGGGAGAGAGGTAGCACTCACCGAGGCAGCGGGGCTTTAACTGATTAAGGTGCATTGGGGGAGTGAAGTGCTCCCCGGGGGTGGGGCGAGACTTCCCGGTTGGGGCTCTCGGCCCGGTATAGGGGTCGGGGGGTCCAGTCTTCGCTACTAACATGGCGAGGCGGGCGGGAGGATGGTGCTCCACCTTGCTAATAATATGGGTGGTGTGGGCATTGTCTGGTGGGTGGGCGGGGGTATGTTATGATGTCAGGGCCGGCCCGTCCATTGAGCAAGAATGTTTTTTGCACAGGGCCCCGCGTTTCAGGGGGCCCCACGCAAAAAACATTCTAAATCAGGCCAAATAGATTTTAAAAAAAGCAAACCGGCTGCTGCTGCCGCTGCCGCTGCCGCCGTGGCAGCAGCAGAATCAAGCATCCCACCGCGGACCCCCCCCCCTACCCGGCAAAGCCTCCCAGAAACATCAGCTTCGGACAGAGTCCCAAAGCGCGGGCTTTCAGAGCCGCGAGAGCTTCCCTGACCACTCGCGGCTCTGTTAAGCCCGCCGGGATTGAGGATGGAGGGGTAAAATTTGAGTGAATGAAATAGGAATGAGGAAAGATCAAAAGGAGAAAGATTAGTATGTTAAAGCAGATGTAAAGAGAGAGAATGGAAAAAAACTAGAAAAGAGAAGCAAGGACAAATGGACAGCAGACGATGGAGAGTTAGAAGAAGACATGAAGAAACCAGAAGAAAGTGGCTGGAGCAATTGCAACTGAAAAAAAATGCACAAAAGGTAGAAAAATATCTCTTTATTTAAGGTCATGTATTGTTATTCTCTGAAATGTATTGGTTTAATATTTGCAGTGTTGCCTTTTGATAGGTAATGGTGCTTTGTGAGTCCTGGTAGTGCTGTTATGATACGGCGGGTTTGCTATGGGTTCTAAATGGGCAGTGTTTGTAGTAGTTCCTAATGTGCCTGGCGGTTGGCACTGGATTATAGTAATGTAGAAATCTTTTAGTCTTTCTTTATCCATACACTCATTAAGAGGCATTGTTCGAGGCCGCAGGGCTGGGTCCCGAGGCCGACGGTAACCGGGTTCCCGGGGCCCGGTCCTCGGCCTCGTGCGGGGGTGGTGAGAGGAGGGGAAGAGCGGGTGCCATTTGAAATCGCGCTGTGTTGAAGTGTCGGCCGATTTCATTGGCGCTGGGGGAAAAGGTGGGTGGGGCGGTGGTGCCTGTTGGGGCCACGTGGTGGAAGCGACCGCGCTTTTCGGGTCCGGCTTGCGGCGGTGAGTCCTGCCCACCCTCCCTTTGGTGCGGGTTGTACTGCAAGGGGTTGTTGCAGCGGGGGGGGGAGAGAGGTAGGCAGGGCTTTAACTGATTAAGGCACATTGGGGGAGTGAAGTGCTCCCCGGGGGTGGGGCGAGACCACGGGCGGCCCAAGGGGGGTGCGGGGCCATGTGCGGAGACTCGGTCTAGGGCCTCATTTGCATAAGGGGCCTCATTTGCATAAATATTTGCGTAATGTTACCATATACTAACTTTTAGTAAACGTGCCTCTTAATGAGTGTATGGATAAAGAAAGACTAAAAGATTTTACATTACTATAATCCAGTGCCAACTGCCAGACACATTAGGAACTACTACAAACACTGCCCATTTAGAACCCATAGCAAACCCGCCGTATCCTAACAGCAATACCAGGACTCACAAAGCACCATACTCTACCAATCAAAAGGCAACACTGCAAATATTAAACCAATACATTTCAGAGAACAACAATACATGACCTACTGGGGAAAGAGAACAAGTGGCAATGTCAAATAGGAATTATATAAACAGAACACCTCAGCTCAGTTACACATGCAGAACACAGACCATCACCAAACAAGTAATCACAATTTAGAAACAGGAAGACAATAATTAAACTGGGAATCCCAAAAGCCAAACTTGGAATGTACAACACTGTAGAAATAAAACTATACATTAATTTGCTCTTGTACTAAACAAAGCGCAGACGTTAATGATGCACATTTACCAGAGCTGACATATTCCAATTAATAAATTCAAAATAAAGAGATATTTTTCTACCTTTTGTGCATTTTTTTTCAGCTGCAATTGCTCCATCCACTTTCTTCTGGTTTCTTCGTGTCTTCTGCTAACTCTCCATTGTCTGCTGTCCATTTTTCCTTTCTTCTCTCTTCTAGTTTTTTTCCATTCTCTCTCTACATCT
The DNA here is from genome assembly GCA_033557465.1 of Ichthyophis bannanicus. Classification (NCBI taxonomy): domain Eukaryota; kingdom Metazoa; phylum Chordata; class Amphibia; order Gymnophiona; family Ichthyophiidae; genus Ichthyophis; species Ichthyophis bannanicus. The sequence goes on from CM066031.1 coordinate 1,732,111,825, forward strand.
GCTTTAACATACTAATCTTTCTCCTTTTGCTCTTTCCTCATTCCTATTTCATCCACTCAAATTTTACCCCTCCATCCTCATTCCCCACTTACTCTCCCAATACCCGGCCAATTGTAGATTTTTTATCCCTCCCACACAAAATATTTTTCCCCTCTCCATTTTACTCTTTCAGCCCCATCCCATTCTAATCCTCCCCCAACATCAGCTCCCTTCTAGTTCCAGCCTCACCCAGCATCCATTCCCTTCTAGTCCCTGCATCAGCCCATTTCCAGTCCTAGCCACCCATCAGCCCATTTCCAGTCCTAGCAACCCCCCAACCCCATTCCTAGCCCCCCCATCAACCCACTTCCCGTCCTAACCCCCTATCACCCCATTTTCAGTTTAAGCCCCCCCTATAACCCATTACCAGTCCTAACCCCCCATCAGCCCACTTCCAATCCTAACCCCATCAACCCATTTCCAGTCAGCCCCCCATAGCCCATTACCAGTCCTAAACCCCCCCCCCCCCCATCAGCCCCTGCGGGCTTAACAGAGACGCGAGGGAGACACTCTCCCTTCGCAACTCTCAAAGCCGGCATGGAGGGGCTCAGCCGTCATGGAGGGAGGGAGGGATTCAGCCGGGCAGAGGGGGCCCCGCGGGACAGTCCATTCTGCCGCGGCGGCAGCGGTAGCAGCCAGTGGGTTTTTTTTATATTTAATTTTGAAAAAAGCAGAATGTTCTTTGCGCGGGGCCCCCTGAAACGCGGGGCCCTGTGCAAAAAACATTCTTGCTCAATGGACGGGCCGGCCCTGGGCGAGACTTCCCGGTTGGGGGTCTCAGCCCGGTATAGGGGACAGGGGGCCGGCCTTTGCAACTAACATGGCGAGGTGGGCGGCGGGGGTTTGGGGGAGGATGATGCTCCACCTTGCTAATAATATGGCTAGTGTGGGCATTGTCCAGTGGGTGGGCGGGGTATGTTATGATGTTCCTGAATGTTGGGCTCGTGTTTAGGCCGCTGTTTATATTCAGTAAATAAAGCTGCGACCAAGGTTGTACCATGATTGGTGCGCGGGTCTTTTGTTATGTTGGAATGGGGGGGGTCTGTAACAAGAAAAGGGCGAGGAGGAGGACCTCCGGAATACCCTGGTTACCTTTCAGAGCCGACATTAAGGGGCTCTTTGTCCAAAATCCTTCTAAGATTTTGTATTTAAGAAATACACGTGGAAACCCTCCATATTAACCATCAGGGGTGTGACTAGCATGTTCCTGGCAGTTAATGCACAAATGCATACATTAATGAGCCGTACAATATATGTGGGTACGCCTTCCCTAACCTGCCCACTCTCTGCATTAGCAAGTGATTGCCAATTATGGTGCCTTTTGGAGGTCAGTAGCTAGCATGCCCACATGTTAGCATTCACAGCAGCCAGTTATTGCACGCTAAATCATGCATTAACCGGTTAGCAATGTTTAGCGAAAGGGTCCCTAACTTCTCAGATACGAGAAATTCCTATATAACAACGACCTTTTTAAGTAAACTAACTTGTCACAAGTTAAGATAAATTTTCTTAGAAATTTCTTTTTTTTTTTTTTTTTTTAAGATAACCAGCAACCTCTCTTCTACTAGTATCATGTAAGTATTTTAAACTAACAGTCAGTAATGGCAAAATCCCTTAAACCAGCTTAAAAAGTTTTTCATTGAATGAACTAAGCTCTATTCCTATATCTTTTCAGGCATGATTTCCCAAGTGTAAAATCTTCTCCCACGCAGGTAAGTTTCCTTACAGAAGTCTCAGATGTTCAATATCTTTTTTTTAAAGTCCTGTCCAGTAAACCCATTAATCTCTTCTGTTCTCTTTTCAGGCGTTTAATTAATTCTCTTAAAAAAAAACCACTCAGGTAGGTATCTTTTCTTACTTCTTTGAAGTTTTTCAACTACAACTAAAGTTTAGTGGAATTCAATATTTAATTGTCTTTTAGGTGTTCCTGTGTGTAAATAGCTTTACTTATCTTCCTGAAGTTTGTCTTCTTGCATTAGAACCTAGTCTTGACTTGCAGAATCTTTTTCTTTCGTAGGATCAGGTCTGACACCGACTTCCATTGGCACTCTTTGGGTCTGATACCTACTTCCTGCCTCAGCAAAATCAATAAAGGAAAACCTTATCTCCCTAATTCTCAGTGTATGTTCCCTCAGTGAGCTTGAATTTTTTCTTTACAAAAATGTATTGCTAACTAAAAATAAAATAAAAAGATAATTAGGTTGTCCTAACTAATCCTACCCACTCACTCACACAATCATACCCCTAATAATTCCAAGCTCCAACTTCCAGCTTAACAAGAACATAAGAACTGCCATACTGGTCAGACTAAAGGTCTATTTAAGCCCAGTGTCCTGTATCCAACAGTGGCCAATCCAAGTCACAAGTAGCCGGCATATCCCAAAAGTAGCCAGTTCCATACTACCTTTCCCTAGGAATAAGCAGTGGCTGTCTCTCAGTCTTCCCTAATTACAGTTTATGGACTTTTCCTCCAGGAACTTGTCCACCCATTTTTAAATCTAGCTATTCTACCCGTTTTTACCATCTCCTCCAGCAATGCGATCCAAAGCATAATCATGTATTGAGAGAAAAAATAGCTTCTCCTATCTGTTTTAAATATACTTTGCTAGTTATTTCCTTTAGGAGGGACTTTTTCAAAGAAGTTTCAATGTTTGAGATAAGAAATGGCAGTCAGTGATTTAGGGAGGCTGCACACTAGTCATGAGTCAGTCGTCCTTACATGGTGGGAGGCATGTAAAATGTCTCAGGAAAAAATATAAGTTTCTTGTATAATGATTCATTTGTTTACTTTCCTTACATTGTGTTTTAAAAGGATAACATTTTCTGGCTGTAAAAGATTTGAACAGCTCGGCTTTAACTTGGCAATTAATTGTTGTGTTTTCATTTGCTGATTTTTTTCTTTAGTAAATCAGATTTTCAAGTTGATATTTGAAATGTCTGTTTTCTTATCATGTTTAGTCGTTAATGTGTAAAGACTATGCAGGTTTGTTTTATCTTTATCTTTATTCATATTTTTGATATAGCGTCCAGGTGAAAGCATTGTTTGTTTCACCATGGGCTGCATCCTACTCCAGTTCCAAAAATTGTTTAACATTATCAATTGGAAGTGTGAAGCAAATGTGTCTTGTTGCTAGTGAAATATGTGAAGCAAAGGTATTGCCTTTTAACATCACAAACACCAAGATTAACTAAATTAATTGATGGATTAACTAAATAAATTGATGGAGGAAGATTCAAGATGTAAATAAATGTACCTTGTGCAAGAGATTAATTGATCTTTTATTATTATGTTGCCTTGTGCTGAAAACAGTGTAACAAAGACAAGTATTAAGCAATGACAACTGAATTTCTAATTGGTTTCAATTCTATAATTTTAAAAGTTTTGTGGTTATGAATGCTAAACTACCTTTAGTTGAAAACAATTTTTGGTACTGGCTATGTAATGATGCTTGTTGTTGTTAAGTACCGTCAAGTCGGTGTCAACTCATGGCGACCCTCTGGATAGCTATCCTAAATTGTGTTCGGCCTTCAGTCAGGCGGCTCATTGTTGACAGACTGGTACCCGTAGCTGCTGTTATTGTATCGATCCATCTCATTGCTGGCCTTCATCTTTTGCGTTGACCTTCTATCTTGCCAAGCATGATGTCTTTCTCTAATGATCTCTCTCTTGTTTTGTGTCCTGTTTTCCTTCCTTTGTATCCTAAGATGTCTGTGTTAATCAGGTAGTTATATTACTGATAATATTCAAAGTAATGTGAGTCAAACTATTATCTAAGATGAGAACCTTCCTAAGAATTTTTGGTAAACAATTGAAATGAGTTTATTTGCCATAAACTGCTAGTTGTTTTAATGTTTGCTACTCCTTAAGTAATAAAATTAACTATATCTTGTTAATTGTTTCAATTGGAGAGTAAATCACAAACATAATTAGTAATATATACAATTGTGCACCTGATAAGAGAGGTGTGTCTATTAGCATGTAGCTTAACATTTGGTAAACAGTATAAATTAAGGAATGTAGATGCAAGACAGAAGTATGCTAGAAGTATGCTATAAATTGTGACTACTTTAGTGCTAGCAGGAGATGTAGTTAATTAGCACTAGATAAGATGATTCTGTTCAACAATTCTATATTGCTATTAGCAGTTGTGCTTGTTTGCAATTGTGAGAAATCAGAGGATTGTTGTAGTAAGTTTTGGTTCTGCAAATTATATATTGCATGCACTGAATCCTACGGGCCAAAGACAATGACTACTGCAAATGAAATGAAGTTTGTAATGCTACTGAAAGCCAAATAGGAGCAAGGATCAATGATTCCAGCATGACTACTCATGTATATGCAGCCATGAAGCCTGAGTGGATAGTCTCTACAACTCTGTCCAAAATGTGTATAGTGCAACCCATAGTGTACCCATGCTTTGGGGTGGAGAATAATGCCTGCTGCATGCTCTACAATTAAGCACTACCATGCAGGCAGCCCATGCCAATTGGGCAGACATACCCCTAGAGGACAATGATAATGAAACTGTTACCCTGCAGGTGCCCCGTGGACAGGCCTACAGGAGGGGATTCATGACCAGAATCTGGTGCAAATTCATTTTGCATGAGGGACGAGGAGTCGCCCGCAGATGCCTGGGGTCAGGGGGTGGGTGGGAAGGGAGTGGGGTGGAGGTTGAGGGAGGTGAGGGACATGGACTGGGAGAGGATAGAGGATTGCTGGGTGGGGGAGGAGGCTGGGGACGGGAGTGGGATGGGGAGTGTTGTGGTAGGAGCTGCAAAGCCCTTCTCAGGTTGTCTCAAACGGAAGGAACAAATATAATTGGAATATCTTTGAGCCAAATACAGTGTTTCATTCTCCATTGTAGCAGGGCTGCTCTGGTAATGCAATGAGTAGCAGTCCCAAGCATGAGCTGTGCAATTTAGGGAGGTGATAGACGTGCTGATCAGGCACATGCTTCATAATCAGATACGGCAGATGTTCAGACGTCACAGACACAGACCTGATGGGGCACAGTGGAAGTGTTTCATCCTGATAATAACCCACATCTGTGTCAGACATGTACTGTGCACTGCAATGTTCCTATCTCCTAGACTAGCAGCATATCTTTCCTTGTTCCTAATGGCCCTGGTCTCTGGGTTCTCAAGCCAGTGCTCTAACCATTATGATGGCAGATAAAGACCAGCATGGTCCCTCTAATCTGCCCAGCAAGATGGCAAGAGTAGATGCATCTGCCGCTCCATCAGGTCATGCCTCCCCATGCCTTTGTTTAGGGGTATACACACCGCTCCATGCAGGTCACCCCTATTTGTTGAGACATAAGAAATAGTTAAGTTTATTTTGATTTTATCAAGTTGCTTTAAAAGGATCCACTGTGTCTGTCCCATGCCATTTTGAATTCTGTCACTGTATTTGCTCCCACCACTTCCATCGGCAGGATATTCCAAGCATCCACCACCCTTTCAGTGAGAAAGTATTTCCTGACATAAGAACATAAGAAATGCCATACTGAGTCAGTCCAATGTCCATCAAACTCAGTATCCTGTTTCCAACAGTAGCCAATCCAGGTCACAAGTACCTAGTAGTTTCCCAAAAAGACAAAAAGGTTCCACAATGCTAGTATTGGAGCAAACAATGGATTTCCTGGGTCCCCTTTAATAATGGTTTTATGGACTTTCCTCCAGGAAGTTGTCCAAACCTTTTTTAAACCCAGCTACATTAGCAGCTTTTACTACATCCTCCGGTAATGAATTCCAGATTTTGATTACGTGTTGAGTGAAAAAATATTTTCTCTTATTAGTCTTAAATGGGTTACACTGTAGCTTCATTGCATGTTCCCTAGTCTTTCTACTTTTTGATACCATAAAGAACTGATCTACATTTACCTGTTCCACTCCAGTCATTAATTTATAGACCTCTATCATATTTCCCCTCAGCTGTCTCATTTCCAGATTGAAAAGCCCTAACCTTTTAAGCCTCTCCTCATAGGGGTATCCTTCCATCCCCTTTACCATTTTGGTGGCTATTCTCTGTACCTTTTCTAAGTTTGCTATATCCTTTTTAAGATATGGCAACCAGAATTGCACACAATATGCAAGGTGCAGTCGCACCATAGAACAATACAGAGGCATTATAACATAGTAACATAGTATATGATGGCAGATAAAGATCAGCATGGTCCATTTAGTCATTCCAGCAAGGTGGCTAGAGTAGGTGTGCCCCCCACTCCAAGCAGGTCACCCTCCCAATACCTTTGTTTAGGGGTGTACCCACCACTCCGTGCAGGTCACCTCTACTTGTTGAGATATCAGAAGCAGTTAAGATTATTTTGATTATATCCTGTTCCTATAAAGAGATCCACTGTGTCTGTCCCATGTCATTTTGAATTTTGTCACTATATTTGCCCCCGCCACTTCCATCGAGAGGGCATTCCAAGCATCCACCACCCTTTCAGTGAAAAAGTATTTCCTGACATTGCCTTTCAATTTACTCCCTTTCAGCTTCATGTTAGGCCCTCTAGTATTACAGCTTCCCCGTCTTTGAAAAAGGTTTGTTTGTTCGTTAAACCTCTAAGTATTTAAAAGTCTGCATCATATCTCCCCTGTCCCTCCTCTCCTCTAGCATATACATATTTAGGTCTTGGAGTCTCTTTTCATACGTCTTCTGGCGCAGGCTCCAAATCATATTGGTCACCTTCCTCTGAACCATTTCCAGTTTTTTTATATCCTTTGTGAGATATGGTCTCCAAAACTGAACCCAATATCCCAAGTGAGGCCTCACCAGCGACTTGTACAGTGACATTAGTATCTCCTCCTTTCTGCTGGTAATTCCTCTATGTATGCAACCCAGCATTCTTCTGGCTTTGGCCACCGCCTTGTCATACTGTTTTGCCACTTTGAGATCCTCAGAAACAATCATTCTGAGGTCCTTCTACTGGTCCATGCACACCAAACTATTGCCCCCTATCTTATACAATTCCCTTGGATTTCTGCATCCCAAGTGAATGCCACTACACTTCTTCATATTAAATGGAGTGGAGGAGTGGCCTAGTGGTTGGGGCAAGGTACTTCAGGCCAGAAGGTCGGGGGTTCAAATCCCACTAGAGGACAGCAACCTTGGGCCGGAAGGACTGGGGTTTCTAGTCCCACAGGTGCTCCTTGTGGTCTTGGGCAAAAGCCACTTAACCCTCCATAGCCCATGTTCCCTGTAAAATAGTTCTGTGTGCTGTGCTTTCCTGTCTAATCAATGTGTTTATACCTCAAAAATTTCCTGTCATGATTTGACAATTTCCAATCTGTAATCAAAACTGCTGCTGATCGCTGGAAGTAGCGGTATACAAATGTATACTAAATAAATAAAATAAAAATAAATAAATAAATCTTAACTGCCAAGCATTAGACATCCTTCCAGCTTTTGCAGATCTTTCCCTATGTTATCCACTCTCTCAGAGGAGTCCATTCTGTTGCAAATTTTCGTGTCATCTGAAAAAAGACACACTTTTCCATTAAGTCCTTCAGCAATATCACTCACAAATACATTGAACAGTACTGGCCCCAGGACCTATCCCTGGGGCATGCCACTAATCACCTTTCTTTCATCCAAGTGAGTTCCATTTACCATCACTTTCTGTCGTCTGTTAGCCAACCAATTTCTGTTCACCACCTTGGGACTCTCCCCAGGCTGGTCATTTTATAATATCCTTTGTTTTATTCTCCATTCCTTTCCATATGATTCCTAGCATTCTATTTGCCTTCTTGGCTGCCACTGCACACTGAGCAGAGGATTTCAACGTGTTATCCACGATGATGCCTAAACCTTTTTCCTGGATGGTGGTTCCTAATGTGGAACCTTGCATCATGTAACCATAGTTTGAGTTGTTCTTTCCTAGGTGCATAACTTTGCACTTGTGCACATTAAATTTCATCTGCCATTTGAACGTCCAGTCTTCCAATTTATCAAGGTCCTCTGGCAATTTTTCACAATCATCTTGGGTTTTAACAACTTTGAATAATTTTGTGACATCTGCAAATTTGACTAACTCACTCATTATTCCCATTTCCAGATCATTTACAAATATGTTAAAAAGCAGCGGATCCAGCACAGATCACTGGGGTACTCCACTATTCACCTTTCTCCATTGGGAGAATTGGCCATTCAGCCCTACCCTCTGTTTTCTATCTTTTAACTAGTTCCTGATCCACAGTAGAACACTGCCTCCTATCCCATGACTTTTTAATTTCACCAAGAGTCTCTCATGAGGAAACTTGTCAAAGGCTTTCTGAAAATCCAGATACACTTTTTTGACCGGCTCTCCTTTGTCTACCTGTTTATTCACACCTTCAAAAAAATATCACAGATTAGTAAGACAAGAACTTCCTTGGCTAAAGCCATGCTGACTTTCTCCCATTAAACCATGACTATCAACATATTCAGGAATTTTCTAATTTATAATGGTTTCTACCATTTTGAGCAGTACTGATGTCAGGCTCTAAGGCCTATAATTTCCCAGATCACCCCTGGAACCCTTTTTAAATATTGGAGTTACATTGGCCATTCGCCAATCTTCAGGTACTACAGCTGATTTTAATGATAGTTCATAGATTAATATTAGTAGGTCTGCAATCTCATATTTCAGTTCTTTCAACACCCTCAGGTGTATACCATCTGGTCCAAGTGTTTTGCTACTGTTTAGTTTATCAAATAGTTGTAATATATCTTCCCGATTTATCAATATTTCTTTCAATTCTTCCAGTGCATCACCCTTAAATACCATTTCAGTCATGGGTAACTTCTATACATCTTCTTCAGTAAAGACCAAAGCAAATAATTCATTCAGTCTTTCCGCTATGGCCTTGTCCCCTCTTAATGCCCCTTTTACCCCTCTATCATCTAATGGTCCAACTGACTCTCTCACAGGAATTTTGCTACGAATGTACTTGAAAAAGTCTTTATTATGCATTTTTGCTTCCACAGCAAGCTTCTTCTTAAAATCTCTCTTTGCCTGCCTTATCAATGCTTTGCATCTAACTTGCTCGTGCTTATGTTTTCATTTTTCATCATTTGGCTCCTTTTTCCATTTCCTAAAAGATGCTTTTTTGGCTACAACAGCCTCTCTGACCTCACCTTTCAACCATGCTGGCAGTTTTTTGGACTTCCTTCCACCTTTCTTAAAGCGTGGAATACAGCTAGTCTGGGCTTCCTAGATAGTATTTTGAAAAACCGCCAGTGCTTGATATAGATCTTTAACCTTTGCATCTGCTCCTTTTAGTTTTTTCTTAACTGTTTTACTCATTTTATTATAGTCTCCCTTTTGAAAGTTAAAAGGCAGTATTATGGATTTCCTTATTGTCCTTCCTTCCTTCATTTATTTATTTATTTATTTATTTGAAATTTTTATACCACATTTTTCAGCAGATCAAAAGTGGTTTACAATGAACAACCATTTGAATTGTACAATAAATGGTACATATCCATTTACATAAAACATTTGGAACTATATACATTAACATTGTCAAACAGTGGAGTGTCATTAACATCAGAACTATATACAGATAGGGTTGCCATTTAATCTAGTAAATTGGTCTAAGTGGATTAGCTAAAGGGAGTGTGCCTTTTGCTTGTAGGCATGTGTTGGAAGAGTTATGTAGTAGGATGGAAGAGATTGTTACTGTTAGGGTCATTTATGAAATCAAATACGATCATGCTATGATTACTATTGCCAAGTGGCCCCAATACCCTTATCTCTTACACCAGATCTTGTGTACCACTAAGGACTAGGTCCAAAATGGTTTCCACTCTTGTCAGTTCGTGAACCAGCTGCTCCAAGAAGCAGTCATTATTTAATCTAGAAACTTTGGGGTATGTTTTTCTAATCGGCTGTAGCGGCTTCCGTGCTATATCGGGGCCGCAGCTCCGATATCACATGGAAGCCGCTACCGCCAATTAATAAGCATACCCCTTATCTCCCTAGAATGTCCTGCCATGATACAGACCCAGTTGATACCATGGTAATTGAAATCACCCATTATTGTTACTGTATTGTACTTTTGTTAGCTTTCCTGATTTCTTTGAGCATTTCATCATCCATTTGTTCTGGCCAGGAGATCGGTGGTAGACCGCACTGCCATCGCTTTCCCCTTTTTACATGGAATTTCAGTCCATAGAGATTCTACCGTGTATTTTGTTTCCTGCAATACTTTAATCCTGTGTGACTCAATGCCCTCTCTAACATAGAGCACAACCCCTCCACCAATTTGATCTACTCTATCATTGTAATATAATTTGTACCCAAGTATCACAGTGTCCCATTGGTTGTCCTCCTTCCACCGTGTCTCTGAGATACCAATCATATCTAACCTCTCTTTTAGTACTATATATTCTAACTCTCCCATCGTATCTTTTAGACTTCTAGCATTTGCATACAAGCATTTTAGAGGTTGTATTTTATTCATATTAATCTGGTTATTGGTAATCAGGGGTAATTTGGAAGCTTTGTCTGCTCTGTACTTAACGACATTTATATTATTTTTTTCTTTATTGGAAGCTGTCAATCGATATGCCGTAACTTCAATATTTTGCTAGTATTTTCACGGATACATTGCTCCGAACCATGCACTCTTGGGTAATTGTCAGCTTTCCCTATTATCTAGTTTAAAAGCTGCTCTGTCTCCTTTTTAAAGGTTAATGGCAGCAGCCTGGTTCCATCCCAGTTATGGTGGAGCCCATCCCTTTGGAAAAGCCCCTCCTTTCCCCAGAATGTTGTCCAGTTCCTAATAAATCCCAAATCCTCTTCTTTGTGCCATCATCTCATCCACGCATTGAGAATCCAGCACTCTTGGTGCCTTTTGGGTCCTGCACTTGGAACAGGAAGCATTTCTGAGAATGCTACCCTGGAAGTTCTGGATTTCAACTTCCTATCTAAAAGCCTAAATTTGGCCTCCAGATTTGGCCTTTCCTATGTCATTGGAACCAAGAGAGCAGACTCCTCCCCAGTGCTATCTAACACCTTGTCTAGGTGGAATGGGAGGTCTGCTACCTTCACACCAGGCAGGCATATTACCAGGCGATCTTTACGTCCATCAGCCACTCAGCTTTCTACATGCCTAATGATCAAATCACCAACTATAACAGCTGTCCTAACCCTCCCCTTATGGGCATATAGCCCTGGAGAAACCTCCTCAGTGTGAGCAAGTTTTACATCACCTGGAGGACAGGTCCTAGCTAAAGGATCACTTCCTGCCACACCAGGGTGATGCCCTCCTTATGTCCTCCAAGTCTGCTACTCTAGCCTCCAGAGAATGGACTCATTCCCTGAGAGCAAAGAACTTCTTGCACCTAATCCATACATAAGACTCCTCACCAACTGGGAGAAAATCATACATGTGACACTCAATGCAAAAGAGTTGAAAACCTCCTTCTCGCTACTGGACTGCTGTCTACATCTTAGTTTTAAGATTTTGTTCGGATATTAAAGTTGTTTATTTACTTAGGTTTGCAGGGGATACTTATACTACTTATACACCTATACCTTATATGTTAAATGGACTTTGTGCACCTCAAGAATAATTAATCTCAGGTCCTTAATAAATGTCTTCCTGATGAGGATAACCAGCCACACCTGAAAGCGATTGTAGGCACCTCCCCCCTTTAATAGGTTTAAGAGCCTATAAAACTAAGATTATCCCAGGGGTGGGTGGGAGTCAGGGTGGGAGGGAGGGAGGGAAAGAAGACTTACAAGCTGGCTTGCTAAAAGATACCCTGACCTGTGCTTCTAAGGTAAAGTCTTACCAAGTTCCTGGGTGATTCACACAGCCCTTGGTTTGATAGAGGGGGCCTTTCAAATTGCCCCTTTGATTTGTCACTTGGCTTTAACACCTATATAATACACCTTCACAAATATTTTGCTTCCTAACTGGAAGGCCTCTTTGTAAAGATCACTAGAAACAAGTTTAGTTCTTTGTACTCAGAGACTATTTATACTACTTGTATGCTAAGCTACACTCTGATTTGTTTTAAATGAAAAGCTCTCTGGTGGTACTGACTGACTCAGCAAACACACTGAATTCTAAAATACACAGATTTATCTGCTTTAACCCAAAGATTACCCTTTTTCTCCAAGATTTAGAATATATTCCAGAAGAAAAATACAAATGTAGATCGTTTTCCAGTTGTAGTAGTCCCTCTGGATAGTCCTTCAAGACTGAGATTCAGAGAGCTGCGGCTGACCTATTCATACTTGTGCTTCTAAGGTAGTCTCTAATAAACTTGCTTTTACTCATGATCTCTTTATCTCTAATGCTCCCCATCTTCTTGCCCTGAGACCTGGCTCCTCCCAGAAGATACTGCATCTGTCGCTGCTCTCTGTCATGGGGGCTATCAGTTCTCCCACATGCCTCGTCCCACTGGCCGTGGTGGTGGTGTTGGGCTTCTTCTTCCTCCCTCCTGCCAATTCCAACCCCTCCTGCTGCCTCAGTCTCACTCCTTACCCTCTTTTGAAGTCCACTCCATCTGCCTTTTCACTCCACTGCCTCTCCGGGTAGCTGTTATTTATTGACCTCCTGACAAGTCTACTTGTACCTTTCTCACTGACTTTGACTCATGGCTTTCCTTCTTTCCAGATTCCTCTTCCCCCACACTTATTCTCTGGGATTTTAACATTCATGTTGATAGCCCCTCTGATCCCTATGTTGTTGTTTTTTTAATTTTCTTCAATAATAGCCATACTACTATACAGCTCAAAAAATATAGACAAATAACACTAGTCCACATCAAGGAGGTGCTTTCAAATTTAAACTTTAAAAAAAAAAAAACTCTGAATGGTCCCTGAAATAACTCTAAAAACTCCTTTTTACTTATCGATGAACCAGAAAATATATAAGGCAAAACTAAACAAACATTAAGTCTTACGGTCTAGAAAAGCAATCAACTCATCAACTACTGAAAATATATATCTTTTCCCCTGATAGACAATGTGACATTTACAAGGAAATTTAAGGTAATATGACGCGCCCAGAGCCAGAGCCCGTGGGCGAATTTCCAAAAAAGATTTACGTCGCCTCTGAGTCTCTCTACAGACATCCGGGAAGATTTGAATTGCTTGACCACAAAATTTCTCATTCTTTTTAGAAAAATAAACACGCAAAACCCTATCCTTATCCATCTCTGACACAAAATTAACCAAAAGGGTAGCTCCCAGAAGATACTGCATCTGTCGTTTCTCTCTGTCATCGGGGCTATCAGTTCTCCCACATGCCTCGTCCCACTGGCCGTGGTGGTGGTGTTGGGCTTCTTCTTCCTCCCTCTTGCCAATTCCAACCCCTCCTGCTGCCTCAGTCTCACTCCTTACCCTCTTTTGAAGTCCACTCCATCTGCCTTTTCACTCCACTGCCTCTCCGGGTAGCTGTTATTTATTGACCTCCTGACAAGTCTACTTGTACCTTTCTCACTGACTTTGACTCATGGCTTTCCTTCTTTCCAGATTCCTCTTCCCCCACACTTATTCTCTGGGATTTTAACATTCATGTTGATAGCCCCTCTGATCCCTATGTTTTAAAACTCCCTTACCACCTCATTTGACCTCCAGCTTTGCTCTACTGCCTCCACTCACCAGCATGGTCACTGCCTTGACCTGGTATTTTTCTCTAGTTGCTTACCCTCAAACCTCTGTAGCTCAGTTCTTCCCTTATCTGACCATCACCTTTTAAGTTTCACTCTTCATCACCCACCGCCTCAACCTCGTCCTGTCTCTTCCAGCCTATTTAGAAATCTTCATGCTATTGATCCTTTGGTTCTCTCTTCCACTGTTTCTTCATCTCTTTCTTCCACTATGTCATCTAAGTCTGTTGACGAGGCAGTAGCTTCCTATAACGCTGCACTCTCCTCTGTTCTGGGTGCTCTTGCTCTGCCCATGCAATGTCCTATGAGGTGTACTGCACCCCAGCCCTGGCTTTCATCCACTACCTGCTCTCTATATTTCTGTGCCTGTTCTGCTGAGTGTGCTTGGATTAAATCCCGCTCCCTTGCAGAGTTTCTACACTTCAAATTCATGCTTGTCTCCTTCCAGTCATTCATTGCTTTTGCCAAACAAGACTATTATGTCCATCTGACTAACTCTTTTGCCTCTGACTCTCATCATCTCTTCCTCAAAGTGCCTCCACCTCTGACCCCTCCTTCCCTTTCTGCCCAAACCCTGGCTGACTATTTCCATGACAAAATCCACAAAATCACTCTCCAATTCCTCACAAAGTCTGCTACTTACCCTCTTCCCCCTCTTCATTCCCAACTTTCCCCTTCTACCTCTGCTTCCCTCTCTTCCTTTCCTGTGATCTCTGAAGAGGAAACTGCACACCTTCTTTCTTCCTCCAAACTCACCACCTGCTCCTCTGATCCTATCCCCACCCGTCTCCTAAGCCCCATCTCCACTGTTGTCCCTTCCATCTCTCACGTTCTCAACCTATCGCTCTCCACTGCAACTGTTCCTGTAGCCTTCAAACATGCTGTAGTTCCACCTCTCCTCAAGAAACCCTCACTTGATCCCACCTGTCCTTATAATTATTGACCCATCTCCCTCCTCCCCTTCGTTTCTAAACTACTTGAACCGCCGCTGCCTTAACTTCCTCTCCACTCATGCCCTCCTGGATCCTTTACAATCTGGCTTTCATCCTTTACACTCTACTGAAACGGCTCTTGGCAAAGTCTCCATTGACTTGTTCCCTGGCAAAATCCAAGGGCCTATACTCTATCCTCATCCTTCTTGACCTCTCTGCTGCTTTTGACATTGTTGACCACAACCTTCTCCTCAATATTCTGTCCTTGCTTGGTTTTAAGGGCTCTGTACTATCCTGGTTCACCTCCTATCTCTCCCATCACTCTTTCAGTGTTAGTTCTCATGGACCCTCCTCTGCTGCTATCCCACTCATGATCAAGACTGAGCTTCTTATCTTTCCCCCTTAAACCTCCCCTCCTCTTCATTCTTTCTCAATCTCTGTGAATAACTCTTTATTCCTTCCTGTTTCCTCGGCTCACAACCTTGGGGTTGTCTTTGACTCCTCTCTCTCCTTCTCCACACACATCCATCTGACAGCTAAGACCTACCGTTTCTTTCTCTATAACATCAACAAAATCTACCCATTACTTTCTGAAATACTAATAAGACACTTATCCACTCCTTAATCACCTCCCGTCTTGACTACTGTAATCTACTCCTTGCTGGTCTCCCTTTGAATCATCTCTCTCCCCTTCAATCTGCTCAACATTCTGCTGTATGGCTAATCTTCCAACAGCCTCGTCATGCCCATATTACTTCTCCTCAAGTCACTTCAATAGTTCCCTTTCCATTTCCGTATCCAGTTCAGACTTCTCTTGCTGACCTATAAATGCATTCACTCTGCAGCTCCTCACTACCTTTCTTCTCTTATCTCTCCTTACACCCTCCCCCCCCCCTCGGAAACTCCGCTCTTCTGGCAAATCACTTCTATCTGTGCCTTTCTCTTCTATTGCTAACTCTAGACTTCGCTCCTTTCACCTTGCTGCACCTTACGCCTAGAACAAACTACCTGTGTCTGTAAGCCAGGCACCGTCTCTGACCCTTTTCAAATCCAGGCTGAAACCTCACCTCTTCGCTGCTGCTTTTGGATCTTGACTCACCTGATCTCCTTGTTCCTTTACCTTTCCCCCTTGTTTTATCCCTGTCTATACCTTCTGTGTTGTCTGTCTTGACTAGATTGTAAGCTCTGATGAGCAGGGACTGTCTCTTACATGTCTGTGCAGCGCTGTGTATGACTTGTAGCGCTATACAAATGCTCAGTAATAGTAGTAGTAGTAGCAGCTGTGTAGGGGAGGCAAAGAGGGGAGCATTAGGTACAGCAAGGGGAATGGCATTTACCAGGCCTTTTCTGAACACGTTGTCTGCTGACATCCATGCATATCCCAGCAGAGTCAGTATCAGGTACCAGTGTGTTCTGGCATTGATGTGGTTGGTCATGTGGTTGCCCTTGTTATGTGGTTAGTGGCAAAATGTGTGCAGCTGTCAGACCCATACGGTATATGTCCCGAGGGTAGGTTTGTGGTTGTGCACCCATTGATACTGGCCTGTAGGGCTGGCAGGGTCCCAGGTGGACATTGGGATGTGGGGAGCCTCTCTGCTCTTGCCTGAACTGCTTTGCTTTGATTAGCTGTCTTGCATTGTCTGGACATGGGTTGTGTGCAACTGGGAAGGACTGGGGGGCATCAGCTGTCACATTCCCATTATGTTGGTACCAGCTGTGGGGATGTGCTCCTCTGATGTGATTTGGCCATCTGGTACTCGGGCTCTGGGGATTGCATGGTTGTGCCTGCTGGGTGGCTATTTTGGGGATGTGATGCCCAGGTAGCTGCCTGCTGTATGTGGTCCAGTGCTTGGTTGGCTGACAGCTGTCCTCTGGAACATGTCAGCCTGGGGGGTTCAGTGTGGTGACATGTGCACCCCTTACAACTCTATGGGCCCTTGGTATGACAATCTGTGGGCGGTGCAGCAACAGGTGTCATCATCCCACCCCTGCTGTGCACATCTTGCTGTTCCTGGGATTGCCATATGGCAGGTACCTGCAGTGGTGCTGGCCAACACATGCTGTACCCATGTGCGTGATGTCTTCTGATCTGGATAGTGGTAGACCCCTGGCTGCACATCACTTCTCACACATGCTGCACTCTCATAAGGCATTTGTTGTGTGTCTGACTGAGAGTGGGAATCATTTAAAAAGGATGCTCTACTTGGGGCTCACACACAGCAGTCCTGCATTTTGGGGAATTGCTTCTATCTCCTGGCTCTCAGCCTCAATAGATCCTGTGCACAATGTGCGTACTGGACTGTGGTGGGTATGGTGTCACTATGTGACAGCTGGGCAGGGCCTATGGAGGGAATGGTGCACATTTGGGCAAATATATGGTGTGCTGTCTTCTATCTGCAGCTCTGTCTTGTATTGCCAGTTATGTGCCCACTATTGGGACATGACTGAGTGCATTCCCCATCTCTGCCCTATACTGCGGGCTGTCTACACATTACTGATACCTGTCTTGCTCTGACTATGCATACCTAAGGAGTGATGACGCCCATGATATGTACATACTGAAGCTGCATATGGGGAACACTCACCACAGTGATATTGGATAGGCCATGTCATTAGTGGCAGCAACATGTATGTCAATCCAGCACCTTGGTTATGGTCTGTCGCACTCCTGGGTCCACACAAGGACCTTATTTGTCATGATCCGGCCATGTGGATCTTTAGCTTCCTTCATCTGGCATTCCACATGTCACTCTCAGGCCCTGACCACACTCTTTTCACCATGCATCTTCTACAGCATGGGACACATCACAATTCCCACAGCATCCTGCACTTTCCCTGACCTCCAGACCCACCTGCAGACCACAGCTCCTGTCATGTCGCTTTACAGCTGGTCTTGACTGACACTGCTCCCCTCTCTGCCAGTGCACTATATGTCACTTCCCACAGTTTCACCCCCCCCCCCCCC
Source organism: Ichthyophis bannanicus (assembly GCA_033557465.1). Lineage (NCBI taxonomy): Eukaryota > Metazoa > Chordata > Amphibia > Gymnophiona > Ichthyophiidae > Ichthyophis > Ichthyophis bannanicus. Next base: position 1,732,129,373 of record CM066031.1, read on the forward strand.
AGTGTTGATGTGTTATTGGTCTGGATAAGATGGACAGGCCAGGTGTGTTTGACCTGTCTCGGACATCTGCATACAGTGGTGCTTATGCCTTGGGAAGATGTACTACACATTGTTGCTATGGGTGATGGTTGGGGGCATGTGTGTGGGAGGGCTACCTCAGGAATGTTCTAACCTTCAATATGGATGCTCACCTTGCTCCTGTTGTGACTGCTGCTGGAACCACAGGATCAGCCTGGGCCTCGTGCGTTGTGTGGTCCGGTAACGTACCCTGTAGGTCTCAGTGTCCCTCATGATGTGGAAGCATCTGTGGATGTGAGTGTATTTGCTATACCCTATAGGGTCAGAGGTGGTGGAGTGGCCAAGTGGTTAAGGCAACTGCCTGCTACCCAAAAGATTAAGGATTCAATTCCCACTGGTACTACATGTGACCTCAAGCAATCATAACACCACATTTTGACTATTGTAATTCCATCTATCATGGACTGCATAAGTCATACTACTTCCCCTTCATACAGAACTGCACTCCGCAGCACCCATAATTCAAGGAGCATCAAAGTATGATTATGCTTCACCTATTCTAAGATAGCTTCATTGGTTTCCATTACTCAACCATATACACTATAAAATCCTACTCCTGACCTTCAAATCATCAACAATCAGTCATCATATTGCCTACACTAGTGAATTCTTCCAACACAGGCAAGGCAAGAAGACAAAATACAATGAACATACTAAATACGCCACATGAGAAAATCAAAAGCACCCAGTACACCTGCATCAGGGCACTTCAATTATATGCTCCAACCAACTGGTACTCTTTTCCAGGAACTCTCCAATCTATCGATGAGGTCTCCACATTTAGAAAACTCAAAACCCATCTATTTAATGAACATTTTGGTTCTATCATATAATCCACCCTCCCTTCTATCTATCCCCTTCCTCCCTCACTCTCTTGGTAAAAGATAGAAAGCATGATCATAATCACAGTACTCCTTTCCCTTCTAACTCCCCTTGGCTATATAACTTTAATGTAAAACTTTAATGTTTAATGTAAAGTTATCTGTACATTCATTTAATGTAAAGTTAATGTTGTTCAAATGTAAACCATTTTGAGTACATGACAGAGTGTTATAGAAAACTTGTTAAATAAATAAATAAATAACTCATTATAGGGGTCATTTTGAGTAGCGACTAGCGCTATTCGGCCCCTCTACCAATCCTAACTAACTTTCCCATACACAATACTGGGAGGTTAGATGGGGGAGGGAAAGAGGCATTGCGGGGGTGGAGTTAGAGCAGGCGGTGGGCGGTCCATGGCCCTGAATGTACGTGACTGATTCCAATATCAGCTCTGTACGTCTGGGGTTGGCAGACTGAACAGGGTGAAGCATTTAAAATAAAAGGTTATATCACACTTTGCTCTAGCCTGGTGGCCTTGACTGAGTTAGCCAGATTAGGCCTGTACATACAGGTCGACTGGGATTGGGGTCCCGGCCTGCACGTACAGGCCTAGACATGATTCTGATTCTGTGGCGTTAGACGTGCCCCCTGGGATCAGAATCCCATCTAACTCTGTGCGTCCAGTTCCGACCGAGCGCACAGAAGGCCGGGACTTCCAGGATGGAATCGGGCCCTATGTAAATAAGTTCCCCTGTTCTATGTAGTAAGTTATTATTGCAAGTGTTCAATCTGTATATAAGTTCTCACTGTTCTCTGTACAAGCTGTTGTTGAAATGTACACCGTTTTGCCCCGATGAAAAGCGGTATAAAAAAAACAGTCAAATAAATAAATAAATCATATCTTAATTGATTTTCTGTCACTGCATATTGGTGTTGAGGTGTCATTTCTGTTCTTGTAGTAGATTCATAGAGTGGAGGGGTGGCCTAGTGGCTATGGCATTTGTCTACTACCCAACACAATCAAGGGTTCAAATCCCACAGTTATTACTTCTGACCTTATCTTAATTTCTTTTCCTGTCACTTCCTATTGGTGTTGAGATGTCATTTCTGTTCTTGTAATACATTTTTGGAGTGGAGGGGGTGTCCTTACAGCTCTCACAATGGCTTGGTGCCTGGATACACAGGTTCAGTTCCCACTTGCTCCCCTTGTGTCATCAATCATGTCACTTTACTTCCTACATTATATCTGATTAGGGTTATCTGCGTCCCTGTTTCATGTTGCTCACTGTGCCTTGCTTTCAGTGGTTACTTTTCTGCCAACATAATATTCAAATGTTGGCATCTTGCTTCCTACCTCCTTATTCAGAACCTTGTTTTAGATGTCCATTTGTTTTGTGATGTTGGTTAGCAATGTACGCTCTCTCTTGGCCAGTAGAATACACTGGGCAGTGGGGTTTATTTTGATTTTATCTTGCTGCTATAAAGGGATCCACTATGTCTATCCCATACCATTTTGAATTCTGTCACTGTATTTGCCCCCACCACTTCCATCATAAGAACATAAGATATGCCATACTGGGTCAGACCAAGGTCCATCAAGCCCAGTATTCTGTTTCCAACAGTGGCCAATCTAGGTCATACGTACCTAGCAGTTTCCCCAAGAGACACAGGTTCCACAATGCTTGTATTGGTTCAAGCATTGATATCCAGGGTCCCTTCTTAATAATGGTTTATGGACCTTTCCTCCAGGAACTTGTCCAAACCTTTTTTAAACCCAGCTACACTAACAGCCTTTACTACATCCTCCGGTAACAAATTCCAGAGTTTGATTACACGTTGAGTGAAAAAATATTTTCTTTTATTAGTCTTAAATAGTTTACCCTGTAGCTTCATTGCATGTCCCCTAGTCTTTCTATATTCTGATAAGGTAAACAATCGATCTACGTTTACCCGTTCCACTCCGTTCATTAATTTAAAGACTTCTATCATATCACCCCTCAGCCGTCTATTTTCCAGGTTGAAGAGCCCTAACCTTTTTAGCCTTTCTTCATAGAAGTATCCTTCCATCCCCTTTACCATTTTGGTGGCTCTTCTCTGAACCTTTTCTAAAATCGCTATATCCTTTTTAAGATACGGCGACCAGAATTGCACGCAATATTCAAGGTGCGGTCTCACCATGGAACGATATAGAGGCATTATAATATCTTTTGTTTTATTTTCCATTCCTTTCCTTATGATACCTAGCATTCTATTTGCTCTCTTGGCCGCCGCTGCACATTGGGACGAGGGTTTTAACATGTTATCCACAATGACGCCTAAATCTTTTTCCTGGGTGGTGGTTCCTAATGTGGAACCTTGCATCGTGTAACCATAGTTTGGGTTGTTCTTCCCTAGGTGCATAACCTTGCACTTGTCCACATTAAATTTCATCTGCCATTTTGATGCCCAGTCTTCCAATTTATCAAGATCCTCTTGCAATTTTCTACAATCCTCTTGGGTTTTAACAACTTTAAATAGTTTTGTGTCATCTGCAAATTTGATAACCTCACTCGTTATTCCACTTTCCAGGTCATTTATGAATATGTCAAAAAGCAGCGGACCCAGCACAGATCCCTGGGGTACACCACTATTCACCTTTCTCCATTGGGAAAATTGGCCATTTAGCCCTACCCTCTGCTTTCTATTTTTTAACTAGTTCCTGATCCACAATAGTACACTGCCTCCTATCTCATGACTCTTTAGTTTTGCCAAAAGTCTCTGATGAGGGACCTTGTCAAAGGCTTTCTGAAAGTCCAGATACACAATATCAACTGACTCACCTTTGTCCACCTGATTATGCACTCCTTCAAAAAAACATAACAGATTAGTAAGACAAGATCTTCCTTGTCTAAAGCCATGTTGGCTGTCTCCCATTAGGTCATGACTATCTACATGCTGAGTAATTTTATTCTTTATGATGGTTTCTACCATTTTTCCCGGTACTGATGTCAGGCTCAACGGTCTGTAGTTTCCCGGATCACCCCTGGAACCCTTTTTAAAAATTGGTGTTACATTGGCGATCCTCCAATCTTCAGGTATTAGAGATGATTTTAATGATAGTTCACAGATTACTAATAGCAGGTCTACAATCTCATATTTCAGTTCTTTCAACACCCTTGGATGTATACCATCCGGCCCAGGTGATTTGCTACTCTTCAGTTTATCTAATAGTTGTAATACATCTTCCCGATGTATCGATATTTCCTTCAATTCTTCCGCACCTTTAAATACCACTTCAGTCATGGGTAACATCCCTACATATCCTCAGTAAAGACTGAAGCAAAGAATTCATTCAATCTCTCCGCTATCGCCTTGTCGCCTCTTAGTGCTCCTTTAACCCCTTTATCATCTAATGGACCAACTGACTCTCTCACAGGTTTTTTGCTATGAATGTACTTGAAAAGGTCTTTACTTCGCATTTTTGCTTCCGCAGCAAGCTTCTTCTCAAATTCTCCCTTTGCCTGCCTTATGAATGCCTTGCATTTGACTTGCTAGTGCTTGTGCTGTTTCCAGGTTTCGTCGTTTGGCTCTTTTTTCCATTTCCTGAAAGATGCTTTTTTGGCAAAAACAGCCTCTCTGACCTCACCTTTAAACCATGCTGGCAGTTTTTTGGACTTCCTTCCACTTTTCTTAAAGCGTGGAATACAGCTGGTCTGGGCTTCCAAGATAGTATTTTTCAACAACAGCCAAGCCTGATGTACGTCTTTAACCTTTGCAACTGCTCCTTGTAGTTTTTTCTTAACTGTTTTCCTCATTTTATCATAGTCTCCCTTTCGAAAGTTAAAAGGTAGTACTGTGGAGTTCCTTACTATCCCTCCTCCACTAATTAAATCAAAGGCGATCATGCTATGATCACTATTGCCAAGTGGCCCCAACAACCTTATCTCTTGCACTAGATCTGGTGTTCCACTAAGGACTAGGTCTAATATGGCTTTCCCTCTGGTCGGTTCATGAACCAGCTGCTCCAAGAAGCAGTCATTTATTTCATCTAGGAACTTTATCTCCCTAGCATGCCCTGACATGACACTGACCCAGTCGATACTGGGGTAGTTGAAATCACCCATTATTATTACTGCACTGTAACTTTTGTTAGCTTCCTTGATTTCTTTGAGCATTTCATCATCCATTTGGTCATTCTGGCAAGGCGCTCGATAGTACACCCCCACTGCCGTTGCCTTCCCCCTTTTACATGGAATTTCAATCCATATAGATTCTACAGCAGATTTTGTTTCCTGCAAAACTTTAATCCTTTCTGACTCAATGCCCTCTCTAACATAGAGAGCAACCCCTCCACCAATTTGATCAGCTCTATCATTACGATATAGTTTGTACCCAGGTATCACAGTGTCCCACTGGTTGTCCTCCTTCCACCATGTCTCTGATATTCCAATCATATCTAACCTTTAATTTAGTGCTATATATTCTAACTCTCCCATCTTATTTTTTAGACTTCTAGCATTTGCATACAAGCATTTTAGAGAATGTATTTTATTCATATTAATTTGGCTATTGTTAGACATGGGTAATTTGGGATCTTTAAGCTCAGTCTGCTCCATACTTGAGGGCATTTGGGCTACTTTACTCTTTTGTGGAAACTCTCTGCTTTTGGTAGTATCCTTCAAAGATACATACTTCCGAACCATCCGCTCTTGGGAGACTGTCGGCTTTCCCCTAATATCTAGTTTAAAAGCTGCTCTATCTCCTTTTTAAAGGTTAATGCCAGCAGCCTGGTTCCATCCCGGTTAAGGTGAAGCCCATCCCTTCGGAAGAGCCCCTCCTTTCCCCAGAATGTTCCCCAGTTCCTAACAAATCCAAAACCCTCATCTCTGCACCATTGTCTCATCCACGCATTGAGACTCCGGAGCTCTGCTTGCCTTTTGGGTCCTGCGCGAGGAACAGGAAGCATTTCGGAGAACGCTACCCTGGAAGTTCTGGATTTCAACTTCCTACCTAAAAGCCTAAATTTAGCCTCCAGAACCTCCCTATCACATTTTCCTATGTCATTGGTACCGACATGTACCAAGACAGCAGACTCCTCCCCAGTACTATCTAAGACCTTATCGAGAGGGCATTCCAAGTATCCACCAATCTTTCAGTGATAAGGTATTTCTTGATGTTGCCTTTCAGTTTACCCCTTTGCAGCTTCATGTAATGCCCTCTAGTTTTCCAGCTTTGAAAAGGGTTTGTTTATTCATTAATACCTTTTAAGTATTTAAAGATCTGTATCTTTTCTCCCCTGTCCCTCCTCTCCTCTAGCGTCTACATATTCTACATTCATGCATCCTGCATATAGCTGGTCCCTCCTTTTTGTGCCCTCTCTCTGACCCTCACCTTGTGATTCCTTGTTTTCAGCTATCTATGTGTGCCAGCTTTACTGCTATTTCAGTACTTGCTGGGCAAGGGTGGCTCTTATCCTTTCCCAGCCCCTACGTGCTGCAGCATGGGCCTGCCTCCTGTGCCCTCTTGGGAACAGCACCTCCTCCTCCTGCATCACAAGCCTGCAGAGTAGGCGGGTCTCTTCCTTCGAAAAGTTTGGCTGCCTTGTAGCCATTATCTTTCCTCCGCGATATGGATTTCACTGTGGTGGGAGGGGGGCTCTACTCCATCCTGTTTCCTGTTGCACGTGGACATCTCTTCATTGAAGGTGATCTTTGGAGTTAGACATGGATGGCGGAATCACCGGACTCGGGTTTGGTTATAGGCGAGCAGTGCACATACACTACAGGGGTGGTTTAGATGGGCCTGTTGTGGGCCTGTCTGGCTGCCTCAGTAACTGGAGGCCTGGAATTTATTAAAGGAATCATGAAGTCAGAGGACTACTAAGGTAATTTGGAGCAAAATGTGTTATCTAGTGTCAGAAAGCTAGGTCTGGTTTGAAGGTCATGGATTCTCCAGTAGGACGATGACCCAGAACATACAGTAGAAAAGAATTGTTAAAAAAGAACAAATGGACTATTTTAAACTGGCCAGCAATGAGTTCTGATCTCAATCCAATGAAGACCTTTGGAAAGAGCTGAAATCTGCTATTAATAAAAGGAATCCTGGAAACATTCATGAGCTGGAGCAAATCACAGTTGAAGAGTGAGATAAACTACCAGCAGACAGATGTACAAAACTTATAGATGGCTACAAGAAACATTTGGAGGCTGTCATCATTGCCAAAGGTGTACAACCAAATGGTGAAGAATCTCATCAATCTTGTCCAAGTCATATTTTGTTTTGTTTTGTTTTCTCAGAAATTACCACACCTAAGTTGCACAGACATCTTTTTTTGTTGTATACTTTTGAACATACTATTAAAGTATTATGATGACAAACAGATGGAATATTTCCAATTATTTCTCAAGATATTATACACAACATACCTAAAATGCAAGGGTGCCAATAATATTGACCACAACTGTATAGCCCCATTTTTTCTTTTAGAGGCTGTCTGTGTTTATCAAACTTCCAGAATGTGTAGAAAAGAAAGCACTCTACTATCCGTAGTACTCAGCGGTCATCCATACGGTCCAGATACTGGCCAGGCATTCATGTCCCCTCTGAATTGCAGATGTGCACACCAGATCCTCCTCTGCAACCCTCACACACACACACACACACACACACACACATACTCTCTCACTTTCAGTCACAAAAAAACATATGTCTGCCAAAAAGATCCCCTGAACCTATAAATAACAGCTGGTATAACGTAATAGCATGGAGTCCCAAGACTCAAAATATGATCTACGTTTTTCACCCAAACACAATTCCTTTCCATACTCCCTCTCATACTATTCCTACATCAATAGTCCCATTTTTCAGGACACAGAAATGGTTAGGGTACCCTAGATTAGCTCCTTTAGCACAAACAGCAAATGTCAGCATGACTAGAAGAGTCACTATTGCTCTTCATAATATTTCTTTCAGAGTATTTATTAATGTCTCTTTAGCTTACAAGATTCCCACACCTCTGATTTCTATTCTTTATAAAAGCGTCTTGTGGTGTTTTTCCATACTGCAGTCCACCAGTTTAGAACAGACTAGTCACCAACTTTATACACTCCCAAACAGAACCAATTCCAGAATGAAGACAATGTGAATCTCACCAAACAAAACACTTCATTCAAATCTTCCACAGGAAAAAATGAGGGTTTTTTGGGTTATCATATAATATAATTGTGCTAATCCTTAAAATGGAGAAAAAGGGGATCTCAGACAAAATTGAGCTCAGTTTGCCTAGGCATAGAGTATTTCAACCCTAGGCTATTGCTCATTGCATCAATGATCCCCAAAATACTCCTTTAATATTTACTTCATTTTATTAATTTCCTCATTTTTTATTCTTTAAATTTTTTAATTTTATATCCAAAAGTTAACAGGTTTTCTTATCTCACATAGCATGTGCCAAACATTCCAAAAAAGATTCTTGGGGGCATGTTTACTAAAAAGCGCTAATTTGCGCGCCGCAAAATAGCGCACTAAAAGCAGCACTTAAGTGCTCTTAAACGCCCCGCAAACGTGCGATGAAGCCCTGCACACTTGCGCATCACAGTAACGGGTGCCGCACAAGTACAGGCCCGCAAATGTCCGATAGAGGCGTGGAAAGGCTAACAGAGGGCGGAGGAAGGCCCCGGAGGGGCGGAGAGAAGGGGTTAATGGGCGGGGAAGGGGAGGAGAGAGGCGCCCCGCACATTATCGGTGCTGAATTTCCAAAAAAAAATAGCGCGAGTGAATCACTCGCGGTAGAATGCATTTAAAGGGAAGAGAAACCATTTCCGTCAGCAATGTACAGCAAAACCGGGGAAACCTGAATAACGTGAGCAGTGTGATACATGTGCACAGCCCAAAAGTGGAAATAAAAATAGAAAAGGGCCACAACAAAAATTGTAAAAATAGGAATTCAGCTGGGGAACAGTTATAGTAATGGGCAAAACCAACAAACACACCCAGGAAAGCTCCAGCAAAAAGAAATGTTTTTTGGAAAGGTGTACGGAGCGGAGACTCTTCCAAAAACATTTCCTTTTTGTTGGAGCTTTCCTGGGAGTGTCTTCTATGGTTGCCCATTAATATCACTGTTGCCCAGCGTGGTGATATTGTGTCCCCCATTTGCCGTGGTCATTTCCGGGGTTTATGTGCCCGTTTGCCACCAGACAGGGTGCATGTGCCCACAGTAAAAATGCGTACAGCAGGGTTTGTGACTCCATCCTGCCAGGTTTACTACCTCCAGGGGCTGCACTGTCTCTGTGGCTATAGTGTGGTGCAGCAGACAGAGCCATTACCTCTAGAACTAGAGGGCCAGAGGTTCAAATCCCAGCTGGGGCACTTGCCAGCCCAGTCCCTATATTTTACCCACCACTAAACAAAGATAGCGCAGACACCCCTGTATTGCAGGGAACATAAGCATGGGGGAAACACCCATATTTTACCCAACACCGCACACACACCACAACAATGGGCATTACCTACAGCCAAGTCCCCCAAATGCAGACCCGTACTGCCACATTGCAATCAGGTCATCTTCTTTTTCTGAGGGAAGCTCATGCCAGCATGTTGGCGGACGAGTACATGTGGTGCAGGGGGCAGTGGCTGCTAGCCACAGAAGACAGAGGCCTAGCCATGTGCAGGCTGGCACAGTCCACTGCAACAGACAGGCCCTGCCGGATCCACAGGCATGGATGTTCCAGGGAATCCAGCCAATCTGTGGCTACACGGTGGTGCAGTGCACACAGACAGTGCATGCAAGAACATGAAGGTCACAGGTTCAAAGCCCAGCTGGGGCTACCACCAATCCTGCCCATACATTTTTCCCACAACTACACAGTGATAGTAAGGACAAACCTTTCGTGGCGAGGACATATGCAATGGTACTACGTCTATCTTTTACCCCACTGAGCACAGACACCATGTACAGGGGCAGTACCTAGAGCACAATCTCCCAAATGCAGTCCTGGTGGGCCACACACCAGTCAGGTTCCATGCTGCCACTCATACAAATGCCTGTGCTGTATATCTATGCACCACCCCCATGGCATGTAGATGTAGCTCATGCATATTCATGAGGAACAGCAGGAAAACCCGAACAGTGTGATGGAAACCTGGACTGGAGTTGGGAATCTCTGCCGTAAAGCAGCAGCCAACAGGACCAGACACACCCACACACACACACACAGGCCCCATTGGCCAATGTCTTCTGGAGAGGCAGAACATTAGACCCTGCGTGCATCTCCCAATACTAGCACCTGCATACCTTAGCAATGTCACCCTACACCTGAGGTATACGGTACACAGCTCTGAGACGCTTGCTAGGAGTACTGGCAGATAGATATCCATACGTTACGCACATACTGCTAGTTGACCCCATCCGAACAATCTGTTCAGTGTTTGCGGTGCGTGCTCCAGCCCTTGCCTCTGACGGTGTTTACCACCCTTGGGAGTGACCCCCAGCAGTACTGCATAGCATATCCATGCCTTGCCGTGCCCAGCACCGGTTTGGTGGGCAAGGCTAATTACCTCCTCAATAGTAGCACCATGATGGCATAGGTGTGGAATTGTGTGTCTGTCTATACCAGGGGTGGGCAAACCTGGTCCTGGAGGGCCGCAGACCAGTCAGGTTTTCGGGACATCTCTAATGAATATGCATGAGATATATATGCATTAGAGATATCCTGCCAACCTGACTGGTTTGTGGCCCTCCAGGGCTGGATCTGGAGACCCCTGCCTTACACCTCTGTCATTTAAGATTGTGAGTGGACAAGGTGCAGATGTCCAAGACATCAAAAAGGTTAGATAGAATTTGTCACAGTCCTCCTCACTTCTCACCACCACCAAAAAATTGTCTCATGCATATTCATTAGAGATGTCCCGAAAACCTGACTGGTCTGCGGCCCTCCAGGACCAGGTTTGCCCACCCCTGGTATAGACAGACACACAATTCCACACCTATGCCATCATGGTGCTACTATTGAGCACAGGCATTTTTGTCCACCCACTCAGGACACCCTACCAGGCCGAGGTGCTGTGTGGGTGCACACGGACACTTCCCCCTACCAGGCCGGGGAGCTTTAGGGGTGCATTTCCCATCCTGTGTTCAATCGTGGACAGCTGATTTGCATGTGCAGTGCATCATGGGTACGGGTGTTTCACAACAGCAGACTGTCAGTGAGGTGACGTACAGGCTATCTGCAGCCAGCCAGGGGCTGCTTACAGCTATAGAGCTGTAGCCCAATGGTTACGTCACTGCCTGTGCAGCCAGATGTCATGGGTTCAAACCCACAGTGGGGCCCTGTGATAGGGGTGTCCAAAGAGTTATTTTAATTTACTGTACATATGTTGCTGCCAGCAATAACACCCTAAGCGTACTGTACCCATAAGGTGCCTCTGAGGGTGCTTTATGGGGCGCCCTATAGGGCACGTTACGGTTGCCAGCCATATAGGGTGCACTATACATTATCCTGTGTCGCAACATACATGCTGCCCTATAGGGGACATTCTAGGGTGCCTTGGCGGATGGTGCACTGTAACATGTGCCTTATGGGCTGCCTTATATTAATATGCTGTGAGAGTGCGTTTGCTAGTAGTTATCACAAAATAAAATTAAAAAGCCTCCTACAGCACTCCATAACATATAACATACTGCCTCAGCTAGCCTTTTTCACTGGCCATTGTGAGGGATTGAACCCCTGGTCCCTGCACCATTGCTCAGTGTCTTCACCATTGTGCTGTGACTCTGGTCCAGTGTTTGAGCAGCAGCGCGCAGCCTTGTAGCCATCAGCGCGCTGTCTTGTGGCGCACAAAATTAACAGCGCGCCGCCATCTGCCGCCCACAATGAACAGTGCGCCGCCTCATGCCGTATAAAACAAGAGTGCACCGCCTTCTGCCGCCCATAATCAATATGCCTCCTACACCACTTTTGCCCATAAAAGTTGATGCCTCAGGTGGTCTTTTTTGTTGAGCGCAATGGGGGTTTGAACCCATGGCCCCTGCACCATAGGTCAGTGTCTTCACCGTTGTACTACGGCTCTGTTGTTTGGGTGTGCAGCATCGCCCCACTTAGCCTTCCCACGCGCTAATGTGGGCCTCGCACATTAGCGCGCCGCACACACGTACGGTCGGGTTTTTTTCTTTTTTCTGCCTGAACCGCCCACTCCTTATATGGCACACGCACACTAACAGGGACCCGCACAGCAACGGAGTTTAGTAAACATACCCCTTGGTCCCTTATATGCATATCAATATGACATCAAAGCAGATCACATATATAGTAACATTTAATAACATAGTATATGACGGCAGATAAAGACTAGTATGGTCCATCTAGTCTGCTCAGCAAGGCGGCAAGAGTAGGTGCACTTGCTGCTCCGTGCAGGACACCTCTCCCCATGCTTTTGTTTAGGGGTGTACCCACCACTCCGTATATCGTATTGCACTTATCTGCTTAAAAGATGGTGGCCCCAACGCCATCTATGATGACATCCTCGGCATTTCATCTGTGCTTCTTCAGGGGGCTAACCACACATTTTACAAAAACATGCTGTGAGGGACAGAAAGCATAATATAATTTAATGAACCCTTAGTATAAACCCTTCCTTAACCAAATCAGTTTCTACAACAAGAGAATCAAAATGTTTATTGCTACTCCCAAAGAGTAAACTAATATACCCAACTGATGTTCCCGATGGTAGCAAGCATTTTGCCACTGACACAAGCAATACAAAGTAAAGCTTATAAACCCGCCACATTGCATTCTTTAAATTTGTCGTTCCTAACCAGGGCAGACCACAAACTAAAGCCACATCGGAGAGGAAAAGAAGAACCCCTCCTCATCTAGCCAATATAGATTTCCCAACCCCACAGTTCTTAAATATTCTACCCTCTTTTGTATTTCAGAAAAACATTCATCCATACACATTCAAACTAGAATTTATGACCCACCTTAATTATCTCTGCCCTCCTTCTGTCCCTCACCTTGTGATTCCTTGTTTTCAGCTATCTATGTGTGTCAGCTTTACTGCCATTTCAGTACTTGCTGGGCAAGGGTGGCTCTTATCCTTTCCCAGCCCCTGCGTGCTGCAGCATGGGCTTGCCTCCTGTGCCCTCTTGGGAACAGCACCTCCTCCCCCTGCATTACAAGCCTGCAGAGCAAGCTGGTGGGTCTCTTTCTTCGAAACGTTTGGCTGCCTCGTAGCCATTATCTTTCCTCCGCAATCTGGATTTCACTGTGGTAGGAGGGGGGCTCTACTCCATCCTGTTTCCTGTTGCACGTGGACATCTCTTCATTGAAGGTGGACACATCTTTGGAGTTACACATGAATGGCGGAATCACCGGACTCGGTTATAGGCGAGCAGTGCACATACACTACAGGGGCGGGTTTAGATGGGCCACAGGGGGAGACGTTTTCAGTGTTCACACATACACAGCTCGCACAGGGACTGAAGAACCAGCACGAGCTGTCAGGAGGCAGCAATTCCCAACAGCTAAGAAACTCCACACGTGTTCTTTATCGAGGCAGACGTTTAAACAAGCCCACGCAATTTTAAAGAACCAACCCGCTGGAATCTAAAAGTTACTATGAAGGCAAAAACCCTAATATCCTCATTATTACCATACCGCAGAACCCACTTAAAACTCAGGCCCCATTACAAAAAGAGATTGCCGGAGCACAGCAATGGTAGAGAAAAGAACAGAAGGGACAAAAATGCCAGACATGAAACACATCGGCAGAACCTTTATCAGCATGAAAACTCAAAGTGCCAACCACCCATCCCTCAACACAATCTTAGCATCGATGCCAATCAATTTGGGCATTTAAACCATTCAGACTAACAGAATTTAGGCAATATATCTATTGTTGCTCACATCTAATTAAAGAGGAATTGCAATGTACTCCCCTGACACCATGTTCAACCTGATCAATGCAGAAACATTGAAAATCCAAAAAAGTATGTCCTACCTCTAGACAATGTTAAACCATACAAACACAGTAGAATATTTTCTAAGTACTGGCCTTATTCTACATCTTCAGCAGTTATAATGGGCATGTCTGCGGGGACCTCCCAAAGCATACATGGGTCTTTCCTGAATATGCTTTATACGTCTCCGTGGCAAACCCACCCCTATTCCGCCCTTATACTATGTTCTGAGATCCCCATGTCAGTGAGATAAATGTCCATGGGAGCTATGTACCAGAATACAATCATAGACGTTTTCAGGAGATAAACGTCCTTGGCACACGTAGAAAACCTTATTCACTTTCTGGAATGACCTCCATAGTCTGCAAGGTGGAAATCTCAGCATCCAGTTTATCAATCTGTTTTTACATTCCCTGCAAATGTACCACATGGCAGGTTCCTGCGAGAAATGTGATGCCTGATCCATGTAAACTGCAAAAGGTTGTTCCCTGGAAACCACTTTGATTTACAGATAAAGTGGTATCAAAAAACAAACAATAAATAAAAATAATAAATCCATTGTTCCTCTAGGTGGTATATTGTTTTGGGATACCATATTCCAGATATCCATAAGAGTAGCATCTGTAGCCAACTGAGGAATGGAAGATATGGCAGCTGGAACTGAAAATTGGATAGGCTTAGACAAAACATTTAATGTCTCTGAAAAGACGGCACCTACCAAGGAATGAGTGGAAGGCCTCATCGTAGGAGTTGACTGATCACTGGATTGAGTGGGTGGAGCCCTAGAAATTAAGTTTAAGGATGCTCTAGAGCAGTGTTTCCCAACCCAGTCCTACGGGGCACACCGGCCAGTCAGGTTTTCGGGATATCCCTAATGACTATGCATGAGATATATATGCATTAGAGATATCCTGCCAACCTGACTGGTTTGTGGCCCTCCAGGGCTGGATTTGGAGACCCCTGCCTTACACCTCTGTCATTTAAGATTGTGAGTGGGCAAGGTGCAGATGTCCTAGACATCGAAAGGGTATATAAAATGTGACACATTCCTCCTTGATTCTCACCACCACCAAAATATTGTCTATTAGACAACTTTTTGGTGGTGGTGAGAATCGAGGAGGAATGTGTCACATTCTATATACCCTTTCGATGTCTAGGACATCTGCACCTTGCCCACTCACAATCTTAAATGACAGAGGTGTAAGGCAGGGGTCTCCAAATCCAGCCCTGGAGGGCCACAAACCAGTCAGGTTGGCAGGATATCTCTAATGCATATATATCTCATGCATAGTCATTAGGGATATCCCGAAAACCTGACTGGCCGGTGTGCCCCGTAGGACTGGGTTGGGAAACACTGCTCTAGAGAGTGAAGTGGAGGAAGGGCTCCCAACAGCAAAAGATATTATCTGAGCATTAACAGCTCCAGATGTCATGTGTTATCGATAAGAAACTCCACACGTGGGTTCTTTATCGAGGCAGACTTTTAAACAAACCCACCCAATTTTAAAGAACCAATCCACTGGAACCTAAAGGTTACTATGAATGCAAAAACCCTCATATCCTCATTGCTACCATACCGCAGAACCCACTTAAAACTCAGGCCCCATCACAAAACAGATCGCTGGAGCACAGACGTTGTCCCAGTAAATGTCATAACCTTTACTTTGTTCTTCCACTTATTCAAGCCCTCGGGCAACTCAAATGAAGAAATAAACACAGGAAGCCCAAATTAAGACCGACCAATATTGAATGCGCCCGCGGCAGTAAGGCATGCAGCTTCAATTTTTTGGGCATAGCAGGTACTCTTAAATGTGTTAGAACAAGGGGTGTTACCTCCACCACCACCTCCAACAGCAGCATCTGGAGTCCCAACACAGCTGCACAACTCCTGCTGGCCCTTACTCAGTTTCCCTGAGATAATCGCTTCTCCCTGAGATGTACAAGTTTAATTTCTGGATGTGTAAGGAAATAAAAGAGAAATGAAGCCCCTTCCCCCAAAATATGTCTCAATACATTTCTACATAAAAAGTTGTTTCAACCGCCACAGCATACTAACACTAACAGTAACGTAGCAATTATGGAATTGCACCTTCTCCTGATCACAGACAAATAAATAGATATTAATACACCCCCATATACTTATGCTAACATGCCTACCCATGTACAGACACATACATCCAAACATCTACACATGCAGGCATGCACAGACACATATATAAGCACATATGCAGTGACCCAAATACATTTGCACATTTATACAATCGTGCAGATATACCATCCTACAAAGATACATAAACACACACACCAATACACAAGATACATGCACACACACACAGAGGCAATGCAGATACAAACAGACAAGTATGTGCATGCACACACACACACACACACACAGAGGTGGAAAGAATTCCATGAGCCATGCTCTCCCTGCTTTCCCCATTTGTTATTTATTGTATTCTTTTTGAACTCTGTTTATGGAAGGCCGTGCATAAGTTTAGCTTAGTTTAGTTAAGTTTAGTTTAGTTTAACATAATATTGTTGACTGTATTTCCAAAGATTATTTGGCAGATTTATATCCAAATGTAATTGCTGCATTGCCTTTACTGTTGACTTGCCACTAAAGCTGCATCGTCAGAAAAACCTCTCTCATTGCTAAACTGATCAAGAATTATCTGTAATCTACAATATGTCAAGAACACGTAAATGGTTTTGCTGAGATTATGATTCAGCATAAAATAGTGAGATTGATTTCATCTGACAGTATAACTAATGATTTTGCAGCTGCTTAATCCATCTAACTGTGGTATAATATGGCATAATAATAGCATCATGTTATTGATGATGCAGAAATAGTGCTTTGTCTGTTCCCTTCCATGAATAAATCACTGGATTTAAATTCAATATTTCTGCATGCCTTGCTTTTCAACATTTTTAAGAACATAGCTAAAGTAGCTTCATCCATGTTAGATAATTGAATATATGATAAATCTAGCAGCAAAAAATGTTTTAGAAGCAAAAGAGGACCTCCAAGGTAAGCATTGTGTCAGGATCTATGAAGAGAGGTGTGGTGGCTGCTTTGGAGGCACAACTGACATCAATCAGTCCACCGCCTTCAGATGTATCAACTCTTTTATTGCCTACTTGCTGATTACTTGCAGTATCCTTGCATGGAGCAGCAGAGGAAGGTTTTCTTTCAGATGGGGCTATCAATTACACTCATGGGGACTTGAATCTATAAACAGTAATATGCTCTGAACATACTACCAAGACCCTTAGCCACTCTCTAGACTATTTCAACCTGCTCCTCATTGGTCTCTCCCTGAATAGCGCCAGCGCCCGGAGATGAGGCCCCAGAGGTGAACCTCATCCCTTGCGCCCTTCCACTCTCACGCCCATTGCCACGGCTTACCTTGAAACTTTGGTACTTGGGAGCACTGGGCTGCATGCTTGGAGTCCAGGGCTTTCAGACAAGAAAAATAATATCTACTTTGAGATGGCGTTATTTTTTCAGGAATAACGCTGCTTGTGAAGTTCAATGCATGCTGCATTATTTGATTTACTTAATAATGAGGTATTTCGCATACATTTGCATGCTTTGCATCTCATTATTTAGCACATGTTGCCTTAAACTAGTGTGTGTTACACTATGGCCATTTCATATGCATTGAGGGACAATATTATGCATTGTTCACTTAATGCTGGCTAGTCACCACCCCCCTGAGTACGCTCTGCTGCGCAATTAATCTTCTGCCAGTCCCGTCATGCCCATATTACTCCTCTTCTCAAGTCACTTCATTGGCTCCCTATCCGTTTCCGCATCCAGTTCAAACTTCTCTTGCTGACCTATAAATGCATCCACTCTGCGGCCGCTCAGTACCTTTCTTCTCTTATCTCTCCTGACAACCCCCCTCAGGAACTCCGCTCTACTAGCAAACTACTTCTATCTGTGTCCTTCTCCTCTACTGCTAACTCCAGACTTCGCTCCTTTCACCTTGCTGCACCTTATGCCTGGAACAAACCACCTGTGTCTGTACGCCAGGAACCTTCTCTGACCCTCTTCAAATCCAGGCTGAAAACTCACCTCTTCGCCGCTGCTTTTGGATCTTGACTCACCTGATCTCCTTCTCTCTCCCACTTTCTTTCCCCCAGTTTTTATCCCTGCTTTCACCTTCTGTGCATTGTCTTGTGTTTTGTCTTATCTAGAGTGTAAGCTCTGACGAGCAGGGACTGTCTCCTACATGACTGTACAGCACTGCGTATGACTGGTAGCACTATACAAATGCTCAGTAGTAGTAGTAGTAGTGAGTGGGATATGTGGTCTCTTTAAAACCCAGACATCTCTTAATCTCATAATAGTAGTACATGTGATGATTGTATTCATTTTGCTTTTAAAGACTACAGAGCATGATATCTGGTAATGTTTGCCATGTAAGCATTTATTACATGTGCTATTGTTTTTCCCATTGATTCCAATGACGCTAAAGTGAGTAAGTGATTCAGAAAATATTGGTAAAGATTGTGAGGGGATTGGCACATGCATGGAAATGTTTTTGCATCCAGCCCTTAGGTTGGGTTGACATAGGCCACACATGCTCCACATGTTTTCCTTATCCAAATGCAAATCATGGTGATGTCACACTAGTAACTTTCCATATCAAAAGAGTGAGGCTCAGTCATAGGAAAATGAGGCAATTAATGCATTCAATGATATCGAATGGAGGGACTCAAAATGTTTCATTTTATGCCTATTTCCATCCAGTTTGCCTCTGTTCAGTCTCTTAAACATAACCTACTTTCTGGCTCTTAAAAGCAAATATTTTTAATCACTGGCTGGCACAAACAGTTATGTGCCTTGGCCTCTTTTACAATCACGTGCAGGGTATTTTTATAGTAGGGCTCCTAGGCACCTATGGATCTTTATAAAATATTTTAGCATTGATCCTGCAGAAATAGTACCTAGATTGTGGATGCCACACCTTATACCTTCTCAGGAGCAGGTGTAAATGTTAGTGCAGGCATTCTTTATAAAATACATGCATAAATCACGACTCCACTATTCTATGTGTGCTCCCAAGTACACCATATATACTTCTAGGCAAGGGCTAATTTTCCAAGAGGCCTTTTACATACATAAGCCAGCATAAAACATTTATAAAATTACCTCCAAAATGGATGAGGCAGATGTAAGGGTTTTAGGCAACCCTGGTGAGAATTCAGCCTTGCACCTCCTGGCAATTAGGTTTTAAACCCCTAGTGCCCCCTCCGAGATTTTGATTATTAAACTCAACTGTAATCATCTCGACACTATCCCTCCCAGAACAATCCTATAAAAGCACATATTTCAACATTACACAGTAATGGGTGATTTCAATTACCCTGGTACTGACTGGGTTAGTGTCATGGCAGGACATGCTAGGGAGATAAAGGGGTATGTTTACTAAACTGCGGTAAACGTGAATAATGCGCGTTGTACGATGTTAACGATCGTTAGCGCGCTATAGCGCATTAACGATCATAAACGCGTTATAGCACGCGTTATCACGCGCTAACGCGCGTGATGCTCCGCGGCGCGGTAAAACAACGCAGAAGGCGGAGAGAGGGCGGAGAGAAGGGGTCAGTGGGCGGAGAGTGGGCGGGGAGAGGCTCCCATTACACTAACTTGCTGAATTTCAGAGCTGAATTCCAACGCGAATGAAAACCTGCCGTTAAATGCACTTTAAAGGGGAGAGAAACCATTTAACTGTCAGCAATGTACAGCCTAGGCAGGGAAACCAAAAAAAGGTGATAAGTGTGATACATGTGCACAGAACAAAAGGGCACAGAAACACTGAAAATGACCCCAATAAACTGGAAAAAAACAACAACCAAGCTGGCCAATAGTGGTATCAATGAGAAACATCACCCCCCCCCCCACCGAGTAAGCTCCATTGAACAGATATTTATTTAGTTATATATTTTATTTATTTATTTATAAATCGCGGAAGGGTCCATGCCCCGTCCCCATACAAGGTGCATGGGCCCACAGTGAAATAGCACTGCTCAGGGATTTCCCCACCATCGGACAGGGTTTCTATGGCGTGCACATGTCCCGCAACATCAGGGCGGGCATGTCGGAACGGGCAACCGGACAGATGCTGGAAAAGGGGATACAGAGGGCTGCAGGCGGTACATGCAGTGGCGCAGCTGGGCTACAGTGGGGACTAGGGTGATGCTCAGTTGGCCCATAGGAATGCATAAACAGTAGAGCCAGACAGCAACTGATGAGGGCCCAACATGGGCACGAGTGTGTTTCCCAAAGCGTCACAGGGGAGAGTACCCAACAGCAACCCCCAAGGGCACGGAACACTGGCAGGCGGGGCTGGGGGGGAGCGTGGACATCTATGCAGGCACCCCTACCCCAGAACACGCACCATAGGCAGCCGCCTACCTGCACACTGGACGGCCTGAGACCGCGCACCACCAGCTCCACCAGCAGAAGGGCATGTCAGCATGGTGGCTGAGGGATACTGGTGGTGGAGGGGGCAGTGGCAGCTGCCCGGAGCAGACCGTGTCCTAACACTGTGTAGGTGGGTGGCATGCACTGCAACAGGCAGGCCCTGTCTGACCAATAGTCATGGTATCACCAGGGAATGCACCATCTCTGTGAGAACATGGTGGTGCAGTGCACAGAACCACTGTATTCAGAAGCAGAGGGTCACAGGTTCAAGTCCCAGCTGTGGTTTCTGCCAACCCAGTCCTCATATTATACCCACTACTATAACGTGCTAATACAGGCAGAACCATTCTTGCAGATGATGTTAACATGCCCAAAACACCAACATTTTACCCTACAGAGCACAGACACCATAAACATGCACATTACCTAGAGCAGAGCCTCACAAATGCAGTCCTGGAGGGCCAAACACCATTCCGGTTCCATGCTGCCTCTGATAAAGATGCCTGTGCTGCTTTTCTATGCGCCACCCCCATGGTATGCAGATGTATCTCATGCATATTCATGAGGGAAAGCATGAAAACCCGAACAGTGTTTGGCACCGCAGGACTAGAGTTGGGAACCTCTGCCGTAAAGCAGCAGCCAACAGGGGCAGACACACCCGCACCCACAGGCCCCCTTATCCCAAGCCTCCTGGAGAGACAGGACTTTGGGCTCTGCGTGCATCTCCCAATACTAGCACTTGCATACCTTAGTAATGCCACCCTAAACCTGGGAATATGGTACACAACTATCAAAAGGTTGCTATGATTACTGGCAGATAGCAATTCCTAGGTTAAGTACAATGGTCGGAGTGAGCTGCATCATAGCAACCCTTCTGATGTCTGTGGTGTGTGCTACAGGTCTTGTGTCTGACAGTGTTTACCAATCTGGAGGGGGGACTCCTACAGTATTGCGTACCATAGCCATGCCTGCACTGTGCCCAGGACTGGTGTGGTGGCCTGGGCTGCCCAACACCTCTATAGTTGCACAATGCTGGCATAGGTGTGGGGAGTGTGTGTCTGTCTATCCAGTGTGTGGCGGCTGCCAACACCCTCCACAGCCCACACTGCTAGCACTGTTGCCAGTATTGGCCTGCCAATGTGCATAATGAGGAGCAAGGTACTGTGGGAATAGCCTGGATAGGGTGGCCTGGCCTGGCCGCATCTGCACAGGGCATAGGGCAATGGCTCGGACATTGTAGTGCCCGGCCACCACCTGCACGGACAGCGTGGCCACAGCATGTCCTGCTGGGAGGTCACTCTCACCCTGACTGAGCAGTGACCATGGCATGGCTAGGTTCCCCCATAGTGCTATATAGCATTTCTTTTATGTGATATTTTTGGGTTTCCTTTTGGGGCCCAATCACTGACTTATCTGCTTGGTGTGTATGCTGATATCCCTGTTCTGGGTACATGCATCTCCTCCAGGACCATGCACTATGGACTAGCTGGCGGACTGTCTGCAGCTAGTATGTGTCTTGCTGGAACACCATGCAGGGTGCAGTGGCTGGAGGCTTGCTGCTGGAGAATGTCAGATAATGGTGGGGGGCAGCTGCACATTTCCAGACCTGCTGTCTGTCTGCTCTTGCCTTATGGATGTGTAGTGCTCTGCATTGCCTGCCCTGTAGGGTGTTTGAGCCCGAGTAGGACTGGGGTGATGGTCCCCTCTACTGCCACCATTGCAGGGGGTTGAACGTGGATCTGTGGGTGGGGGAATCCTGTCCCCCACCCTGAGCCCTAGAGGGTGTGTTGGGTGGTGGTATGTAATCTCCCTGGTAACCACAGCAGAATGTGGGTGTGGTGCCATGCAGTCCTCCTGTAGCCAGCCATGTGTTTATTAGCAGCTCTAGCCCACTGGTTACCTCACTGCCCATGGAGCCAGAGGACATAGGTTCACAACCCACAGTGGGGTTCATTGATAGGGCTGTCATAGGCATTGTCTATTTTTACTGTATATTAGTGCTGCCAGCAGAACCACCCTCAGGGTACTATCACCTTAGGGTAGCTCAAAAGGCGCCCTATAGGGTGCCTTATACGGCGCCCCATAGGGCGCGCCTTACGCGGCTCCCTATAGGGCGCGCCTTACCAGTCGCCCTATACGGAGCGCCTTCCACTTCTCCCTATAGGGAGCACCTAAATATTCCTATCACATGGTATATAATACATGACCATGTCAGAGAGAACGTCACTATTGGAACATATTGCATAAGACGGGTTCAATTTTCCAGACATATGCAAGCTGTAACCCACCTGCAGACTGTGGATTAAAATATTATAGTCGGCTTTCAAAGGTTGCCTCAGCCAGCCTTTTTCATTAGGCACACTGGGGAATCGAACCCATGACTCTTGTACCATCAATCTGTGTAGTAACCATTGTGCTATAGCTCTGTTTTTGTCTTTGGGTGTCTGCGCGCTGTCTTAGGCGTGCGCGCAGTGGTGCGCGCTGTAGCGATCATTGCTGCGCGGCACGTAATAACGCGCGTAACTGCGCGTTATCGGTTATGATGTCCCGCCCATGTTCTTTTTTGGCTTTCCTTCCACTAACGCGGCTCCTAACGCGAATTGCACTAACGCAGTTTAGTAAACATACCCCAAAGTTTCTAGATGAAATAAATGACTGCTTCTTGGAGCTGCTGGTTCATGAACCGACCAGAGGGGAAGCCATTTTGGATCTAGTCCTTAGCGAAACACAAGATCTGCTGCAAGAGATAAGGGTGTTGGGGCCGCTTGTCAATAGTTATCATAGCATGATTGCGTTTGATTTAATAAATGAAGGAAGGACAGTAAGGAAATCCACAGTACTACCTTTTAACTTTCAAAAGGGAGACTATGATAAAATGAGGAAAATAGTTAAGAAAAAACTAAAAGGAGCAGTTGTAAAGGTTAAAGATTTACATCAAGCTTGGGTGTTGTTTAAAAATATTATCTTGGAAGCTCAGACCAGCTGTATTCCATGATTTAAGAAAAGTGGAAGGAAGTCCGAAAAACATCCAGCATGGTTTGAAGGTGAGGTCAGAGATGCTGTTGTTGCCAAAAAAGCATCTTTCAGGAAATGGAAAAAGGAGCCAAATGACGTAAACTGGAAAAAACATAAGCACTGGCAAGTTAGATGCAAGGCATTGATAAGGCAAACAAAGAGAGAATTTGAGAAGAAGCTTGCTGTGGAATCAAAAATGCACAATAAAGACTTTTTCAAGTATATTCTTAGCAAAAAACCTGTGAGAGAGTCAGTTGGACCACTAGATCATAGAGAGATGAAAGGGGCACTAAGAGGGAAAAAGGCCATAGCAGAGAGACTGAATGAATTCTTTGCTTTGGTCTTTACTGAGGAAGATGTAGGAATGTTACCCATGACTGAAATGATATTTAAAGGAGTGGAGGAGTGGCCTAGTGGTTGGGGCAAGGTACTTCAGGCCAGAAGGTTGGGGGTTCAAATCCCACTAGAAGACAGCAACCTTGGGCTGGAAGGACTGAGGTTTCTAGTCCCACAGATGCTCCTTGTGGTCTTGGGCAAGCCACTTAACCCTCCATAGCCCATGTTCCCTGTAAATAGTTATCTCCAAGTTATAATGCCCTGTTTAATGTAATTTCAGTTTGTTCAATGTAAACCACACTGATGCAGAATAGCACAGTATATAAGAGAATATAAATAAAAAGGAGATGCTGTGGAACAATTGAAAGAAATATCAATACACCAGGAAGATGTATTACAACTATTTCATAAACTGAAGAGTAGCAAATCACCTGGACTGGATGGTATACATCCAAGGGTGTTGAAAGAACTAAAATATGAGATTGCAGACCTACTATTAGTAATCTGTGAACTATCATTAAAATTATCTGTAATACCTGAAGATTGGAGGATGACTAATGTAGTGCCAATTTTTAAAAAGGGTTCCAGGAGTGATCGGGAAACTACAGACCAGTGAGCCTGACGTCACTTCCAGGAAAAATGGTGGAAACCATCATAAAGAACAAAATTACTGAACATGCAGTCATGGATTAATGTGAGACAGCCAACATGGCTTTAGCTAAGGAAGGTCTTGTCTTTCTAATCTTATGCTTTTTTGAAGGTGTGAATAAACAGATACACAAATGTGAGTCAGTTGATGCAGTGTATCTAGACTTTCAGAAAGCCTTTGACAAGGTCCATCATGAGAGACTTTTGGCAAAATTAAAAAGTCATGGGATAGGAGGCAGTGTACTATTGTGGATCAGGAACTGGTTAAAAGATAGAAAGCAGAGGGTAGGGCTAAATGGCCAATTTTCCCAATGGAGAAAGGTGAATAGTGGGGTACCCCAGGGATCTGTGCTGGGTCCACTGCTTTTTAATATATTCATAAATGACCTGGAAATGGGAATAACAAGTAAGATTATTAAATTTGCAGATGACACAAAACTATTAAAAGTTGCTAAAATTGCAAGATGATCTTGATAAATTGGAAGACTGGGCATCCAAATGGCAGATGAAATTTAATGTGGACAAGTGCAAAGTTATGCGCCTAGAAAAGAAAAACACAAACTATGGTTACACGATGCAAGGTTCCACATTAGGAACCACCACCTAGGAAAAAGTTTTAGGCATCATCGTGGATGACATGTTAAAACCCTCCACCCAATGTACAGCAGCAGCCAAGAGAGCAAATAGAATGCTAGGTATCATAAGGAAAGAAATGGAAAATAAAACAAAGGATATTATAATGCCTCTATCGTTCCATGGTGCGTCCGCACCTTGAATATTGTGTGCAATTCTGTTCACCATATCTTAAAAAGGATATGGAGTGGAGGAGTGGTCTAGTGGTTGGGGCAAGGTACTTCAGGCCAGAAGGTCAGGGGTTCAAATCCCACTAGAGGACAGCAGCCTTGGACCAGAAGGACTGGGGTTTCTAGTCCCACAGGTGCTCCTTGTGGTCTTGGGCAAGCCACTTAATCCTCCATATCCCATATTCCCTGTAAAATAGTTATCTCCAAGTTCTAATGCTCTGTTCAATGTAATTTCAGTTTGTTCAATGTAAACTGTATGGTATATAAGAGAATGTAAATAAATAAATACATATAGGGTTATTAGAAAAAGTACAGAGAAGAGCCACTAAAATGGTAAAGGGAATGGAAGGATACCCCTATGAAGAGAGGCTAAAAAGGTTAGGGCTTTTCAACCTTGAAAAGAGATGGCTGAGAGGAGATATGATAGAGGTTTATAAATTAACAAATGGAATGGAACGGAATGGGTAAACATAGATTGGTTGTTTACACCATCAAAATATAGAAAGACTATGGGGCATTCAATGAAGCTACAGGGTAACCTATTTAAGACTAATAAGAGAAAGCGTAGTTACTCACCGGTAACAGGTGATCTCCGGGAACAGCAGGAATTTAGTCTTCACATATGGGTATCGTCGGTACCGACAGAGCCTGCGCGGGAAAGCTCCCCAGCAACCAATAGGAAAGCTTTTGGGAGCATCCCACAGCAACTGCATGCTGCCTTCCCGCCTTTCCCACTGTTCCTCTTCAGTTGGGTTTATAGCTGAGACAAAGGAGAGAGAGAGAGAAAGAGAGAGAGATAGAGAGACAACTCCTAGGGGAGGTGGGTGGGTTGTGAAGACTAAATTCCTGCTGTTGCCGGAGAACACCTGTTACAGGTGAGTAACCGCTATCTCCAGGAACAAGCAGGAATGTAGCCTTCACATATGCGGACTCCCTAGCTGAAGATGCCAGGGAGATGGCCCCAGGAAGCTGCAACCCATTGTGAGATGGGCTCTGCTTCCTCCCATGGATCTCTGGCATCCACCAGAGATGGTGGGTAGGAGTTGAATTAAGTCTGAAAGAGATGTTGAAGAACAGCCTGGCCAAGCAAGGCATCCTGGCGGGAGTCCTTGTCCAAGCAGTAGTGGGCTGTAAAGGTATGTACCGAAGCCCAAGTGGCTGCTCGACAGATGTCGTCGATAGATACAGAGTGAAGGTTAGCCACAGAGGCTGCCATGGCTCTCACATTGTGAGCTGTGACATGGCCTTCAAGAGGAAGACCCTTACTCTCATAGGCAAAGGCTATGCATTGTGCAATCCAGTTAGACAGAGTTCTTCTGGAAACCGGAAGTACCAAATGACTAGAATCAAAAGCAACCAAGAGTTGAGAAGACTTCGATGTTGCAGTGTTCTTTGTAGGTAAAAAGCTAAAGCTCTTTTACAGTCCAAGGTATGAAGGTTCCTTTCTGCATTGGAGGCATGAGGCCTCGGAAAGAATACAGGAAGGTAGACCACTTGGTTTAAATGGAAAGGGGAAACCACCTTTGGCATAAAGTGTGGATGAGTCCTACGAACGACCTTATCATGGTGAAATCTGGTATAGGGAGGATCAGCCAATAGAGCTTGCAACTCACTAATGCGGCATGCAGAGATGATTGCAATTAGGAAGATGACCTTCCAGAAAAGGAATTTCAGAGATGTAGTGGCTAAAGGCTCAAAGGACGGTTTCATGAGCTGCGCAAGAACAAGATTCAAATCCCATGCCACCGGTGGTGGTCTAATGGGAGGTTTTGTTAATAGAAGACCTCTCATAAATCTTGTTATAAGTGGATGAGAGGAAATAGGTTGTCCATTTAGAGGCTTGTAGGAAGCTGCAGTAGCACTAAGATGGACTCTCACTGAATTGGTCTTAAGACCAGCATTTGATAAATGAAGGAGGTACTCTAGTACCGATTCCATAGGTATCACAAGGGGGTTAAGTCCCTTTTGAGAACACCATATGGTAAACCGTTTCCACTTAAAGGCATATGATCGTTTTGTGGAAGGTTTTCTAGAAGCCTGTAGGATATCCTTTACCTGTTGAGAAAGGTTGAGATCCTGAAGGTCTAGGCCTTCAGCAACCAGGCCCTGAGATGCAGGGACTGGGGATTCGGGTGCCATAGTGTCCTGTTCTCTTGGGAGAGAAAATCTGGAGCACACCCCAACTCCCGAGATGCAGCTTGAGAGAGATGTAGAAGCAGAGGATACCACGTTTGCCGAGGCTAACGTGAAGCTATGAGAATCATACGACTTCTGTCTATCTGAAGCTTAAATAGTCTTTTGGGGATGAGGGGAATGGGTGGGAAGGCATAGAGGAAGTCTTGACCCCAGTGAAGGAGGAAGGCGTCCCTTGCCTGACAATCTCAAGCTGTAATTCTGGAACAGAACCGGGGAAGTCTGGCATTCAGTGGACTTGCAAAGAGGTCTATGTCTGTGGTTCCCCAGATTTGAAATATTCGGGCAACTTGAACGGAGTGGAGAGACCATTCATGTGGCAGCAGTACTTGGCTGAGTTTGTCTGCCCAAAGGTTTTGAATGCCTGGAAGATATACCACAAGGAGGTGAATTTGATGCTCTCTGGCCAGGGCCCATAGTCATAAAGCTTTGTTGCATAACGACAGAGAGCCGGTTCCGCCCTGCTTGTTCACATAGAACATGGCTACTTGATTGTCTGTCTGTACTAGGACTGTCTTGTAGCTGAGCTGGGCTTGGAGTACTCAAAGAGCAAGGAAGATCGCTCTGAGCTCCAGGAGGTTTATGTGAAGACAAGCCTCCTGTGTAGCCCAGGTACCCTGGGTAGAGAGATCATGCAGGTGGGCCCCCCATTCCACCTGTGATGCATCTGTTGTTAGAGTGATCTGGAATAGGGGTTGCTGGAAAGGAGACCCCACCAATAGCGATTCTCCAGTGATTGCCACCATTGGAGGGACGAAACAAGACGTTGTGAGTTTGTTATTTTGTCTGACAGGCGACCTGTAGCCTGTGTCCACTGAGTGGATAGGGTCCACTGGGCTGCTCGCATGTGGAGGTGAGCATAGGGAACTACAAGTACAGTGGATGCCATATGTACCAATAGTTGGAGCATTTCTCGAGCAGTCAGGTAAGTCTTTACTGCTGCTTGGGAAGCTAGCTGCACTATGCGCAGACAGCGATGCTCTGGAAGGAAAGCCCTTGACTGTCTGGTATCTAGGCGAGCTCCTTTGAATTCTAGGGACTGAGTGGGAGCAAGATTGGATTTTGGTAGGTTTATGACCAATCCCAAATATTGAAGGATTCGCATTGTGCGAGACAGAGCAGAGCTGGCTTCTGGAGCTGTGGGGGCTCGAATGAGGCAGTCATCTAAGTAAGGGAAGACGAATATCCCTAGAGTTCACAGGAATGCAGCTACTACCACCATGCATTTCGTGAATATTCTTGGTGCCGAAGCCAGACCAAAGGGAAGAACTTTGTATTGGAAATGTTTTCCCTGAAACAGGAACTGTAAGAATTTCCTGTGATCTGGATGGATGAGAATATGAATATATGCATCCTTTAGATCTACAGAACAAAGCCAATCCTGACTTTGAAGGTATGGCAGAAGAGTTCCTAGAGAGATCATTTTGAATTTCTCTCGGAACAGGTATTTGTTCAATTCTCTGAGGTCTAAAATGGGTCTGTGTCATCCTGTTTTCTTTGGCAGCTGCCAGACTGCGTTCGATAGCGAGAAACCTCTGATCTATCAAAGCTTGGGTGTTGGTACTGGTAGAAGCGGCTGGAACCCCAGAGCATGGCACCAGTAGTTCTGCTGAGGTGGAGGCCTCGAGAACATCCTGGAGCCCCGTTAATGCTTTGGAAGCCGAAGCCTCCCGCCGGGGAAGTTTTGCCGTTGAAGTTTCCTCAAGGGCAACACCAATGGCTTCTCGATGCCTAGAAGGAGATCTACCCTTTGAGGACTGGCTAGATTTGTGTTTAGTTACCTGAGATCCATGGGAGGAGGAGGAGGCTCTGGAAGACGTCGATGCCACGGACATCGCATCTGAAGCAAAAAGGGTGCCGAGTTTTGAAGCTCTATTCTCCAGGCCCCTTTTAATCATCTTCCTACAGGAGAGGCACTCCGATGGAGAATGGTCAGGGCCTAAACATTTAAGACACCAGTCATGGGTGTCGGTGACGGATATGGTACCGCCACGCTTAGAACATTTTTTAAAACCAGTAGCTGGTTTTTCCATTTTTAAGGAAAATGGGCCTAGTGCCCAAAATGGCGCCTAGCTCCGAGGGAAAAAGTTTCTGAAGAAAAATACCTCAGAAGTATATATTTTTTTTTTTTAGAAAAGAAGAAAGAAGAACCGCCGGTACCGGTAGGCGTTGAGCGAAGGCAGATGCGACCACAAAAAAATAAAGAATAAAGAAGGAATTTTCTGCGGTGACAAGATATGGGACCTGTCGGCTCTGCGGAAAACGAAGAACTAAAGAGGGACAGTGGGAAAGGCGGAAAGGCAGCACACAGGCGCTGTGGGATGCTCCCAAAAGCTTTCCTATTGGACGCTGGGGAGCGTTCCCGCGCAGGCTCCGTCGGTAACAACGATACCCATATGTGAAGACTACATTCCTGCTTGTTCCTGGAGATAATATTTTTTCACTTAACATTTAATCAAACTTTAGAATTTGCTACCGGAGGATGTAGTAAAAGTTGTTAGTGTAGCTGGGTTTAAAAAAGGTTTGGACAAGTTCCTGGAAGAAAGGTCCATAAACCATTATTAAAGTGGACCCAGAATATCCACTGCTTGTCCCAAAGCTATATATACCTCGACTCCTCAGTACCTCGCCAATCTCATAGCACTGTACACACCTTACCGTCAACGCCAGTCACTTCATGCAAATCGACTTTTCCTTCCATCCCCATCCCAAGCTCATTTAGAGCTAACTCTCCATGCTGCGTTTTTCTTTCTCAGCCCCTCACTCTGGAACGCCTTACCATCTTCACTCCGTCTCAAACCTTCTTACCAAAAATTTAAGACACTGCTTAAAACTCACCTGTTTCAACAGGCATTTGAGCTCCCAATTGCTAACCCTCCTTAATTGCTTTCCTTCTGTGCCTTTACTGCCGACTACTTTCCTATCATGTAAATGGCATTCTTTTCCTCTTTCTTGCAGCATTGATGGTTTTATTGTAAACCGCCCTAATGCCATGGCGTGGGCGGTATATCAAGTGTAAAATAAAGATAAAGATAAAGAATACAAGCATTGTGGAACCTGTGTCTTTTGGGGAAACTGCTAGGTACTTGTGATCTAGATTGGCCACTGTTGGAAACAGGATACTGGGCTTGATGGACATTGGTCTGACTCAGTATGGCATATCTTATGTTCTTATGTACATAAGGAGAGAGATTTCAAAAAGCCATTTATAGGGGTAAATGGACTATTTGTATAGCGCTCATTCTTCTGCAAGTAACATAGAAACAGAAACATAACAGCAGAAAAAGACCATATGGCCTACCTAGTTGTCCCTTCCATACCAACCAATAGAGTCCCTTTTTCTCCTTTAGAGATCTTCTGTGTTGGTCCCATGCTTTCTTGAATTCAGATACTGTCCTGGTCTCTTCTGCCTCCACTGGGAGACTGTTTGAAGCATCTATCATTCTTTCCATAAAGAAATATTTTTGCATATTACTCCTGAGTCTATCCCCTTTCACCTTCATCCCCCTTGTTGCAGAGCTTTCTTTCAATTGAAAGAGGCTCTCCTTTGCATTTATGCCATGGAGGTATTTTAACATCTCTATCATATCTCCTCTCTCCTGCCTTTCCTCCAAAGTATACATATTGACATCTTTAAGTCTTTCCCCATATACTTTATGACGAATTCCACAGACCAGTTTGGTAGCCACTCTCTTCACAGACTCAATCGTTGCTATATCTTTTTGAAAGTATTTGCCTTCAGAATTGCACACATTACCCCAAATGAGGTCTCACCAAAGACTTATATAGAGGCACTATCACCCAGCGCCGTACCTGGTGGTGGCAAAGGCAGCAGCAGAGCAGAGCAGCAATTGAAAAAAAAAGAAAACCGTGGGTCTTTCCAACTCTGTGCTTACATGCAGGTCTGATCCGTCCCTCCCCTGGCATATGTTTGCATCATAGGAGGGAGGGACCAGACCAGTCATTCAAGCGCAAAGTTGCAAAGACCCGCTTGTGAATGGCTGATCTGGTCTCTCCCTCCTCTGACGTGAACATATATCAGAGGAGAGAGAGATCAGACCTGCATGCAAGCGTGGAGTAGGAAAGACCCTTGGGGTTTTATTCAATTGAATTTTTCCTCTGCTGCTGCCATCACCGCCACCAAGGCAACATGAAAAGCCGGGTGTCTGGACAAGGGCAGGCAACAAGGGGTATAGCGGTTAGATATGGGGGTAAGATGGGGAGAGGCTGGGTATGGGGCAAATGAGAAACCTGTGATTGGGGGGGGGGCGCCAGATGTGCAAGTCGCACAGGGTGCATTTATGGCTTGTTATGGCCCTGCTATCCTTCTTCCTGCTGGCCATTCCTCTCCCCATTCACCCAAGAATCCTTCTGTATAAGCACACATTGATGACTGCCAGGACCCATTTCTGTCCTAGCCAACTATCTAGTTTGCCTAGTGGTTGGAATGCCCCTGAATATACCAATCTAACACTTTGGATTTGCAGTGAAAAATAATGAGCTTCGTGATGCTGAAATTTGCCTGAATTATTTGGCAGATCACAATTTAGCCCAAAGAGGGCACATCACTTATGAGATGTACAGTAATTTTAGCAAGTCACTCCTGCATTTATGTGGCCACATATGCATGTAAATGACCTCTTATAAAATACTAATGCGCAAAAGTGCACGTCTTTATAAAATAGCCCCTATATAGCACCTCTGTAGGTGCCTACCCATGGCACCCTGTTATAAAATTACCCTAAAAATGGGTAAATGATATATGACCAAAAACCCATGTTGAATAGGTCTTTGGTCATATACTAGGGTTAAATCTTCTGTACTGGAAAAAGACAAACCTTTATAATGTAAAAGAATAGATCTTTATCGTTATCTTTATTTTACACTTGATATACTGCCCACGCCATGGCATGTTGAGGAAGTTCAAATCCAGTGAAATGCAATACAAAAACGTCAGCAAAATTTGCCTTTTGTTTGAAGAAGTTAACAAGAGGATTTTTCCCACAATGGGTTTTACTACCATTTTTCTTCAACACAAATGTCTGATTTATCAAATATTTACCTGGACTACAAAGTAAAGGTATCAGCTGCAGGAATAAGGCAGTGCTATTACCTTTCCAAAGATCTCTAGGGACACCTCATCTTGAGTATACTCTCCAGAATATTCCTTCATAAGGACACTGAGAAGATGAAAGTAGTTTGTTTATTTTTATTAAAATTTGTACAACATTTGAAATCTAGCACATGTTTCGTGTCTAGCCTGCAATGCCCTCACCAGCTGACCTCTAAATTCCGAAGACCCCGTCCACAGAATTCTCGAAAAGGGATGAGCAATAGTGACTTGGATCTATAACAGCACTGCCAAGCCTTGCTGCAAGAATGTAACTGCTTGAAAATATTTACCAAGCCTGTAGGCTCTCACCCTCCTAAGCTGATCTCCCCCTAACATGTCACTAGCACAGCTGAGTTGCTAGGCCACAATAACTCCAACTGATTTGACGGCATCGGCAATCCTTGCACGGACCTGTGAATCTGATTCCCTGAGCGTCCGACCATAGAGACCTGTGAATATTCAGGGCCTTTGTCCTCTCCAATTAGCAGTGCTTTCCAGCCAAGTTCAGTATCAAGCTGTTACATGATACAAAGATGGCAACATTAGTCCTACAAAGAGAGGTTAAGACATCCAAAATGCACTTTCTGGAGGAAAGAGAGAAACTCCAGGGTATGACAGTAAGACTAATGCACTGTAATCCATTTGTGCAACATGTTTAATGAGTTATTCAACAAAGAGCTTGAGGCCTTTAGTGAATGCCATGTTAAAAGCAGTTCTACTGTGGTCAGTAACATGCATATGTTACTGGAGATGGCAATATAATATCTATCCGTGCTGCTGTTAGTGCATTTGCATTACCAGCTATGACAGCTTGATTTCCCACAGTAACTAAAGAACCCACTGTGGCCTGATTTATCAATCCCTTCCAAGAACTGAAGGAGGGGCTTTGAATCCTCGTATCAAACTCTAGACTCTTCAAACAAGCGAAGGGGCTCTGAGGTTCTGTAGAACTTTTTCTACCCATACGTCCCCAAACAAGTAAAGAGGTTCCATGATCCCATGCTCTCACCCCTACGTATCATAATCAATACCAGCCAAAATTAGTAGAGAGAAAGAGAAATTTCCAATTACTTCTGCCCTGCTCTCTCTGAGTCATCAAATTGTCCTAGCTGACTTGATGCTGCCCTTTAACCTACAGTACATATGCATAAGGTCAGCTGGCAGCATTTGAAATCTCAAAATAAGATGGGGCAGGAGTAACCAGGGTTTCTCCTTCTTCTACTGGCTGTGGTTACCCTCTGGTGGGAAGAGTCAGTAGGAAGGGAATTTGGTGCCTCAGAGTCTCTTTATCTGCTCAAAGTGGATGTAAAGGGGACTTGGGGGTATGTTTACTAAACCGTCTTAATGTGCGCTCTGACACGTTATCGCACGATAAGGCACCTTATCGCGCGATAATGGTGCATTACCGTGCGATAAGGCGCCCTTTCGCGCGCTAACGTGCGCAGCGGCGCTCAGAGGCGCAAACGAGCACTGAAGGTGGAGAAAAGGCTCCCTGAGGACGGAGGAAGGCTCCCCAGGGGCGGAGAGAAGGGGTCAATGGGTGGAGAGTGGGAGAGGAGAGGCTCCCCGCACACTAACAATGTGAAATTCGAGGCTCAAAACTAACGCCAGTGAAACCCTGGCGTTAGAGCTGATTTAAAGGAAAGAGAGACCATTTCTGTCAGCAATGTACAGCAAAATCAGGGAAACCTATAAAGAAGTGAAAAGGGTGATACATGTGCATGGAACAAAAGTGCAAATAAACATTGAAAATGACCCCAACAAAATATAAAAAAAACATAACCAAGCTGGGCAATAGTGATATTAATGGGAAATATCAAAAAGCACTCCCAAGAAGGTTCCAAAAAAAAGATATGAATTGTAGAAGGGTCTGCGCTCCGTCCCCATACAAGGCGAATGATCCCACAGTGCAATTGCGCTGATCAGGGTTTCCCTCTCCATTGGACAGGTTTCCTATGGGGTGCACATGTTCCACAACAGCAGGGTGGGCATGTCGGAATGGGCAACTGGACAGATGCTGGGAAAGGGGACACAGAGGGCTGCAGACGGCACATGCTGTACTGCAGCTGGGCCACAGTGCGGACTAGGGTGATGCCTAGGTGCCCCAAAGGAATGCTGAAACAGTAGAGCAGCCAGACAGCAACTGATGAGGGCCCAGCATGGGCACGAGTGTGCTACCCACAGTGTCACAGGGGATAGTACCCAGTAGGGACCCCCAAGGGCACAGAACAGTGGCAGGCGGTGCTGGGGGGAAGCGTGGACACCTATGCAGGCACCCCTACCCCAGAACCAGCACCATAGGCAGCCGCCTACCCGCACACTGGATGGCCTGAGACTGTGCTCCACCAGCACCACCAGCAGAAGGGCATGTCAGCAGGGTGGCAGAGGGGCACTGGTGGTGGAGGGGGCAGTGGCAGCTGTCCAGAGCATACCGTGGCCTAGCCCTGTGTAGGTGGGTGCCATGCACTGCAACAGACAGGCCCCGTCTGATGAACAGTCATGGTATCCCCAGGGAATGCACTGTCTCTGTGGCAACACGGTGGTGCAGTGCACACAGCCAGTGTGTTCAGGAGCAGAAGGTCACAGGTTTAAGTCCCAGCTGTGGTTCCTGCCAACCCAGCCCCCATTTTCTTACCCACTACTAAAACGTGCTAATACAGACAGAACCTTCATTGCAGATGACGTAAACATGCCCAAAACACCTACATGTTACCCTACAGAGCACAGACACCATAAACAGGTGCATTACCTAGAGCAGAGTCTCACAAATGCAGTCCTGGAGGGCCAAACACCATTCAGGTTCCATGCTGCCTCTAATAAAGATGCCTGTGCTGCATATCTATGCACCACCCCCATGGTATGCAGATGTATCTCATGCATTTTCATGAGGGACAGCATGAAAACCCGAACCGTGTTTGGCACACCAGGACTGGAGTTGGGAACCTCTGCCATAAAGCAGCAGCCAACAGGGGCAGACACACCCACACCCACAGGCTCCATTAGCCAATGCCTCCTGGAGAGGCAGGACATTGGGCCCTGCATGCATCTCCCAATAGTAGCACTTGCATACCTTAGCAATGCCACCCTAAACCTGGGAATACGGTACACAGCTATAAAAAGGTTGGTATGATTACTGGCAGATAGCAATTCCTACGTTAAGCACAGTTTGCTGATTGAGCTCCATCATAGCAACCTTTCTGCTGTCTGTGGAGTGTGCTTCAGGTCTGGTGTCTGACAGTGTTTACCACCCTGGGGAGTGACCCCCAACAGTATTGTGTACCATATCCATGCCTGCACTGTGCCCAGGACTGGTGTGGTGGCCAGGGCTGCTAAACACCTCTATAGTAGCACAATGCTGGCATAGGTGTGGGAGTGTGTGTCTGTCTATCCAGTGTGTGGTGGCTGCAAACACCCTCCACAGCCCACACTGCCAGCACTGTTGCCAGTATTGGCCTGCCAATGTGCATAATGAGGACCAAGGTACCATGGGTATAGCCCGGACAGGGTGGCCTGGCCAGGATGCATCTGCACAGGGCATAGGGCACTGGCTAGGACATTGTAGTGCCCAGCCACCACCTGCACAGACAGGGTGGCCACAGCATGTTCTGCAGGGAGATCACTCTCACCCTGACTGTGCAGTGACCACAGCATGGCTAGGTTAACCCATAGTGCTGTGTGGTATTTTTTTTATGTGATATCTATGGGTTCCCTTTTGGGGCCCAGTCACTGACTTATCTGCTTGGTATGTATGCTGACATCCCAGTTCTGGGTGCATGCATTTTCACAAGGAACATGCAGTATGGATTAGCTAGCAGACTGTCTGCAGCTGGTATGTGTCTTGATGGAACACCTTGCAGGGTGCAGCGGCTGAAGGCTTGCTGCAGGAGAATATCAGATAGTGGTGGGGTGCAGCTTAGCATATCCAGGCCTAATGTCTGTCTGCTATTTTTTTATGGATGTGTACAGAGCTGCATTGACTCCCCTGTTGGGTGTCTGTTCTCAAAAGGACTGGGGTTGATGGTCCCCTCTACTGCCACCATTGCAGGGAGGTAGCATGTGGACCTGTTGGTGGGAGACCCTGTTTACCACCCTCAGCCCTGGAGGAAGGGGGGGGGTTGGTGGTACATAATCCTCCTATGGGTCCATAAGGGCTAAACCTGACTGAGAAATACAGATATATCCAAGGTGTGTCTGCAGAAACTACCTATCTCACACATTAGTACTGCTGGGGACCTGCAGCATGGCTTATCTCTGCTTCGGACCTGGTGCTGGGCACACCACCTCACCCTCAGGGTGAGTGCAGTACCTGCACAATGTGACGGTGTGTAGCTACTCTGTGCCAGTACCACACACGGTCAGTTCCCCCTACCAGGCCGAGGTGCTGTGGGGGTGCATACGCCATCTTGTGATCATCTGTAGACTGCTGATTTGCATGTGCAGTGCATCATGGGTATGGGTGGGTTAACCCTATCCTGGTGACCACAGCAGACTGGTTGTGTGGTGACGTGCAGTCCTTCTGCAGCCAGCCAGGGGTTTGCTAGCAGCTATGGAGCTATAGCCCACTGGTTACTTCACTGTTTGTGGAGCCAGAGGTCATGGGTTCAAACCCCCAGTGGGGTATTTGGTAGGGCTGTCCAAAGCATTGTCTTTTTTTTAATGTACATTAGTGCTGCCAGCAAAACACCCTCAGGGTACTGTAACCATAAGGTGCCTCAGAAAGCGCCCTATAAGGCGCCTTATAGGGCACCCTATAAAGCACCTTCTGAGGCACCTTATGGTTACCGTCCGTATAAGGTGCCTTATAAGGTGTCCTATGGAGCGCCTTATAGGGTGCCCTATAGGGGACATTATAGGGTGCCGTGGCGGACAGTGCACTTTATAATGTGCCCTATGGAGTGTCTTATAGGGTGCCTTATGCGGCACCTTAGGTTACGGCACGTGAGGGTGTGTTTGCTGGCAGCAATAATTAAAATACACATAAAATGCCTTAGGAAACAATACTTACATATCAAAGCTGATGCCTTAGCCAGCCTTATGCATTAGGCACACTGGGGGATCAAACTCATGACCCCTGTAGCATCAGTCAGTGTATTAACCATTGTGCTACACTTCTGTTTCTATATTGGATGTCTGTGCGCCTACATAAGATTACCGCACGGTAACGCGCTTAGCGGTGCTCAGCCTGTTAATGTGCGCAGTAGCGCGTGTTATCGCACGATAATCCCGTTTTGCTACTTTAAGACTGAAACGCCCACTCCTTTTATGGCAGCCTGCACACTATCGCCGGGCGCACATTAACACGGTTTAGTAAACATACCCCTTGGTCTATAGAGCCTCTTCACTTCTTCAGCAGCAAGGAGAAGTGGGATCCAGAAACATTGGTAGCTATGTTAACTTCCTGCAAAACCATCAACAGGCAACTACCAATACATATTTATCTTTTTCCATTAGTCACTTGTTAACATATGTCATATGGCTTTCTTTTAACACACAGACAAGAAAACAGGTGTTTAATGCATTTTAAGATATAAATGTAACTTGGTAAACAAGCTGATTTGCGCTGGTATTTTTATTATAATTTCAATGAGTACCTGAGAGACCTAGGAAATATTAAGGTGAGTTGGTCACTGTGAACCTTGTATAGTTTGAATGTTTTAGGTCTGTAGACAGATGTGTTAATTTTATATGTGATAGTTTATAGTATAGCAAAATGAAGATTTGTAGTGTCTCTACATATTATGAAAAATCTTCAGAGATTTTCTGTGAAATGTAATAGGAAGCAAAGAATGTATCATAGTAATCCAAGTCTACATGGAAATACTGAAGATATATTCTGACAGAATACATCATTTAACTTTAAATGTGAATCAATAAGTTTTGCCAACAACCCATAGCTTTAATAATACATAGGGAGATGAAGATAAGAACATAAGATATGCCATACTGGGTCAGACCAAGGTCCATGAAGTCCAATATCCTGTTTCCAACAGTGGCCAATCTAAGTCATACGTACCTAGCAGTTTCCCCAAAAGACACAGGTTCCACAATGCTTGTACTGAGTCAAACATTGATATCCTGGGTCCCTTCTTAATAATGGTTTATAGACCTTTCCTCCAGAAACTTGTCCAAACCTTTTTTAAACCCAGCTACACTAACAGCCTTTACTACATCCTCCGGTAACAAATTCCAGAGTTTGATTACACGTTGAGTGAAAAAATATTTTCTTTTATTAGTCTTAAATAGTTTACCCTGTAGCTTCATTGCTTGTCCCCTAGTCTTTCTATATTCTGATAATGTAAACAATTGATCTACGTTTCCCCGTTCCACTCCATTCATTAATTTATAGACTTCTATCATATCTCCCCTCAGCCGTCTCTTTTCCAGGTTAAAGAGCCCTAACCTTTTTAGCCTTTCTTCATAGGGGTAACCGTCCATCCCCTTTACCATTTTAGTGGCTCTTCTCTGAACCTTTTCTAATAATGCTATATCCTTTTTAAGATACGGCGACCAGAATTGCACACAATATTCAATGTGCGGTCTCACCAGGGAATGATATAAAGGCATTATAATATCCTTTGTTTTATTTTCCATTCCTTTCCTTATGATACCTAGCATTCTATTTGCTCTCTTGGCCGCCGCTGCACATTGGGCCAAGGGTTTTAATATGTTATCCACAACTTTGCACTTGTCCACATTAAATTTCATCTGCCATTTTGATGCCCAGTCTTCCAATTTATCAAGATCCTCTTGCAATTTTCCACAATCCTCTTGGGTTTTAACAACTTTAAATAGTTTTGCGTCATCTGCAAATTTGATAACCTCACTCGTTATGCCCTTTTCCAGGTCATTTATGAATATGTCAAAAAGCAGCGGACCCAGCACAGATCTCTGGGGTACACCACTATTTACCTTTCTCCATTGGGCAAATTGGCCATTTAGCCCTAC
This sequence comes from Ichthyophis bannanicus, assembly GCA_033557465.1. Lineage (NCBI taxonomy): Eukaryota > Metazoa > Chordata > Amphibia > Gymnophiona > Ichthyophiidae > Ichthyophis > Ichthyophis bannanicus. Next base: position 1,732,168,696 of record CM066031.1, read on the forward strand.
CCTCTGCTTTCTATCTTTTAACCATTTCCTGATCCACAATAGTACACCTGGTTCAGAGAAGAGTCACCAAAATGGTAAAGGGGATGGAAGGATACCCCTATGAAGAAAGGCTAAAAAGGTTAGGGCTCTTAAACCTGGAAAAGAGACGGCTGAGGGGAGATATGATAGAAGTCTATAAATTAATGAACGGAGTGGAACGGGTAAACGTAGATCGATTGTTTACATTATCAGAATATAGAAAGACTAGCATTAAGTGCCTACAGCCCTTTTATAATACTTAATGCACATGAATTCATTAACACACGTTAACTTTTAGTAAACATGCCCCTAAATGGAACTCAATGAGCTTTATTAATAATAGTTTCATTTGCTAATTAATAATAGTGCTTGAAGTAACACAGATTTTATATTGGGATATGTTCTATGTGATGGAAATTATAATAATTTATATATAGTTCTTAAAAGATTACATCAAGGAGTCTGCAAGTTTGATCTAAAAGATTCTTGGCAGTACATAATGAAATAGCCTTATTATATAAAGGAATAAGCTAAGGGGGTTATTTTAGAAGCCTTATTCAATATCTGCTCTTTCAATTCCATCTTTCCTCTGGTCTGGTAGATAATCAGGAAATTTTCAAAATTCCTGAGAAACATACACAGAATAAAGATTTCTATTTTTAAGGTTCTGCATCCTTTCAGACAATCATGTCCTTGGAGGAAGATGAAGTAATATGAAGCTGCTTCTTTCTGTTGGGGTAAGTTTTAAAGAAAAGCTCAAACCACAAACAATACAACCAGCTTATTCCTTCATCATTTTTCAATTAAATGTACTCTATCAGCAGGTAACGCCGCCTGTACAGAGACCAGGAACATTAGAAAGGATGCCTTTTGTAAAATAAAAAAAAAAGATTATGTAGACAAAAATAATTAATTCCCCTATCCTCAGAAGCAAAACAACTAAAACACTGTTGCAAGAACCATCTTCCAAGTCTCATGGAAGACCCACATCATTCTCATCCTCAAACATCTCCATTGGCTCCCCATCAACTCAAGAATACAGTACAAAGATCTAATCCTCATCCACAAAACTCTGGACAGGAAATCAGCAGAGCAACTACATGCCTTAATTCACAACTCGAACTCTCACAAGCCAAGGAGAAGGAGCACATAGAAACTCCTCAGTATCCCACCAAGCACTCACAATTGCAAGCAGGCTACAAGAGCAAGAGCATTCTCACTATACCCCCAGCAATTCGAACCATCAAGTCTTCAAAGGACTTTCATAAACAACTCAAGACGCCTATTCCAGAAGCATTTTGGCAATGAGCAACGAACAATGTAGAATCAGCAGAAAACCATGCCCACAAGCACATCCTCTCCCTGTCCCACCCTCATGAAACCCCTATGACCCCACTCCCGCCACCCTCATGAAACCCCTTTGACCCCACCACCCCCCATACTCGCCAACCCTTCATCCCTTTTTATATAGTTTTGTTTGTTCTCAGCTTTAAAAAATGTTCATTGTTATGAGTTCACTGAATTACTCTCCATATTTATTATACAAGTTCTAATGCTCTTCATAACTTGTTCATTGTAAAAACTTTGTAAACTGTCCTGACTTGTAGAAAACTGGTATATCAAAATTTGTTAAATAAATAAATAATATTGTGTGCAAAGTTAAGAGTTAAATGTATCAACTGTCTAAAATATAAAGAAGATATATTGCAAAAAGCTCAGCTACTTTTATTCACATGGGGTGTGTTACGCACTTGGTGCGTATTTTACCGCACACTAGCCTTCAGCGCAACCCAGGCTAACAGTTACCATGCATTTAAAGCATTGCTGTAGTAAAAATAAGCTGCACTAAGCCAGGTTCGGAGTGGGCCCTAGACTGAGTACCAGTGCTAACTAGCATGCAGTATGTTACTGAGCACTAGCAGTGCAACCCAATCCCCACTGATCACACTCCCTGCCCTTATTAACCCCATCTGATCACACCCCTTTCTCTGATCAGCACACATTCCACAGGACAGTACCCCCCACCCTGAACTGAAAGCCCCCAACAAACCCTCTTCCCCCTTTTCCCCAAGATCAGATTACCCCCAAAAGAGAAACTTCACCAAAATCAACAGTCCCCATCAAAACTACCTCAAGCAGATGTCCCCCTAAAGGAACCTCCCCAGAAGAAGCCATGCCCACAAACCATAACATGACTCTTCCCGCCCTAACCTCTCTGGGACTCAGCTGGGGATTCCTCTGATGTCTAGTAGTCCCAAGTTAGAGCAATCCACCTCTTCTCCCACCCAGTAGTCTCTGAGTTCCAAAATAGTAGTGATGACCCCTAGCGGTAGTCTCATATTACTACTGCTAGGGATCAGTCTTTGATATAAGTAGTAGTACCATGAGACTACCTCTAGGGGTTATAATTATCATATTGGAATTTAAAAAAAAAACCCTAGTGAGTCCTAGGGGAGTTGTGGTGGGAGAAGAATCAGGTTATGGACTGTGTGAGGGGAGTTCCTTTTCAGGGGATTCAGTTTTAGAGGAGATCCTGTTGGGGGGCTTTCTGTTGGGTGGTCTGCTTTATGGAGGGGTCTGCATTAGAGGCAGCATTGAAGTCCAGACAGGGGGTGCTGATTGTGGAGATCAGATCAAGTGGGAAATGCTGTACAAGGATATCATATCCAGTAGAGGGATGCTCCTCAGGGGTTGTGGAGAGCCTCAGGGGGAATCAGAGAAGGAGGGTTCTACATAGGGGACTGCATAGGGAAGGGAATCGGATAAGGTTGTAGACTGTTTGTTAGGGATCAGATCTTGAGCAAAAGTCAGAATGGGGAAGAAATGCTGTTCAGGGGGATTAAGGGTTGCACCACTGAGGAAGCAGAATTTTTTTTTTTAGCACTGGGGCCTGATTGAATGCGTTGGAATCTACCAACACCAACACAAATCCTTCTCTCCTAGCTGTTGAATTAGGGAGACTCTGTGCAAAACAGTATAAAATTCTCATTCAAATTTAACAACCACATCAAAAATATATGGAAAAGGTAATAGGAACCATCTGAATGGAGCCGTGCAGACATGTGCACTGGCTTAGGAACCAAGAGACCAGGGTTTGATTCCCACTAGCACTCTTGTGACCTTGGGCAAGTCACCTAACCCTCCATTGCCTCAGAAAAATCCAAGTTATCAATGTCCCTGTTTAACGTACATTGCCAAGTTTAAATTACAACATAAACAACTTTGACTGAAATGATAAAGCGGTATAAAAAAAAACCTGTTAAATAAATAAATAAAACTAACAGGTTAAATGGTTATAGCAGAAAATGTTAAACAAATTAAAAAAGAAATTCTCCACTCATTAGTGAAGACATTATTGCTAGGAAGATTACATTTTCAAGTCTTCTGCAATTTTATAGGCATGGAAAGCCTCCCCTCTTTAAACATCTCTACGAACCGTAGCATTATTCAAGAAAAAGAATCCCTAAGAAATGTATAGTTATTCTCTTACATCTCTTTAAATTGTTGAGGTCTTCTAAAAAAATATTTTGAAAAATACAAACGTAAAGCAAGTTTTCACATGTTGTGTGAAATATATCGTAAAGATATTTTGGGGGCCAGTAGTGCTAAAGGGTTTCTCCCTTCTTTATGTATTACAAAAAGAGGTTAGTACATTTGGCTCTCTATGTATGAGAAAGATATTTACTCAATAAAGTAGCTTCTTTGTTGTAAGCTGTTTTTCATTTTGACAGCCAAATGAATCTACTGTAATAGCAGAATGTCCAGAGATACCCACAGCAGCCTAAGATTAAGAAAAATCAAACAGCAAATACGTTTCAGCTTCCACCACTAAATCATATGGACATAAAGGAAATACACATACAGCCTATGACAAATTATGTAACTGGTGCAAAAGACGTATTTATTGTATTAGTAAATGTAACATAATTCATATTTATTATATATCAAAAGATCTTAGGGTCAAGATATTTCTGGGTCAGTATTCAAACCTGGCCATGGCATTTAAAAAAATACATATATTAAGCAGCTATATGAACAATTATGCAGTTTAATTTAGGATGGCTTTCTTTTCTGCCATAAATTAAACCACTTAGCTATGCATAGCTAAATATTGTTGCTAAACATAAAGCTGGGTATTTTGTCCTCACTATGCCTTATTTCTGCCTGGTACTAACTCTATAGTACCACAACAGTTAGAGAGATTTTTGGAAGCACTATCTGAATAGTGGTACTGAAAATCCATGGAAAAGGGACTACCACATTTAGCGCTGACAGCTAAGGGCCCGATATTGAGTAGGACGAGCTATGCGCTACGTCAGTGCACAGCCCTGCCCACTCACTCTTAACCCCGGATATTCAAGGCTATGCTGACGGCACTGAATATCCAGTTTGGATGCCCTGGGGAAACTGCCACACAGCCTAGCCAGGTAGCAGTGATATTGGACTGCTACCCAGTTAGCATCCACGGCTAAGACTTGGCGAGCCAAAAGCTTGCCTAGTTTTAACCGTGGAGTGCTAACCGAGAAGAGGTCCAATATTGTCGCTACCCGGTTACCACCATTCTCCGCCCCTGCTCTGCCCTGGTACGCCCCCAACACGCTCCTATAGCATCAGGGCACATAGGGGGCATAGACGGGGATATTCGATGGCACTAACCATGTAGTTGCCATCAAATATTCCTGTTTAAGGCATTTAAATGGTTTACTGGGCTGTAAACCGTGTAAATGCTTTTCAAATATGAAGCCCTAAATGTCTAAGGCCCCAATATTCAAAAGGCATTTACATGGTTTACAGCCCAGTAAACCATGCAAATGCCTTAAACGGGAATATTTGATGGCACCTACATGGTTAGTGCCATCAAATATCCCTGTCTATGCCCCCTACATGCCCCAATGCTATCCAGTTAGCATCGGGGTGTGTTGGGGAAGAAAATGGCAGTAAATGAGTAGTGGCAATATTGGACCGCTACCTGGTTAGCACTCCACTGCTAAAACTAGGCAAGCTTTTCGCTCACTTAGCCTTAGCCATGGATGCTAACCGGGTAGCTGTCCAATATCGCCGCTAACTGGTTAGGCTGTGCAGCGGTTTCCCCAGAACGTCCAAACCAGATATTCAATTCTGCGCAGCATTGAATATCCGGGGTTAAGGGAGAGGGGGCAGGGCTATGCACCGACATGGCGCATAGCTCGCCCAACTCAGTATCGGGCCCTAAGTCCCTTTGAATATTGATCCCTTCATGTTTTAAAATAAATATTTTTTATCTAGTTCAATAAGTAATGGCAGCCAACTACAATATCCTCTCTAACCTCAGGTTTCCCTTCTTGACTCTAGCCTATCACTAGAGTTCTTTGTCAAGGCTGCATTGAATTAAAAATTGTTCCCAACATCTCTGACCCTCCCTCGTTTTCTTCATTATATACTCCTTCCTCTTCCCAGTTGCATGAGAATGAAGGAAAACCAAACAAGGAGAAGTTTGTCTTCAGAAACACTAGCATTTCCACCAACTCCAGTGCTAGCATGAATGATGGGGAGCCATGGAAAATATATGTTCACTGAACACACTGGTTAGAAGGTAGGACAGGAAATGCTGAGTAACTTTGGCCAGGTCTGGCCAGTCTGCCAACTTGTGTGCCCAGTATAACAAGGGATTTGTATGCATGGCCTTAAAGGGCACTGCAAGGTAGTGTGTCACTGAAATCCATTCAGGAAACTGACTTGTAGTAGGCTGATCTCTACAGCTTAGCATCACCACCACTACCCCACCCCAGTTCACTTTCCTCTACCTCAGTCACCAACTTTTTCTTTCAATAAGTTGGTGAGCTGCAACGCAGAGTGAAAATTCCTTTTATCAGTGGGTCACAGAGGCCAACTCACATATAAGCGTTCTACTTCATAAGGAGTTCCAACCTTTTTTTATACGTGACCATGCCAGAAGTCCATCATCACCAAAATATTTGCTGTGAATCCTTGTTGCTGCCAAAACATCTCTAACCTGGCCTGTAAAATATTCACTACTGGAAAAAGAAGGCTCAGGATAGCCCTTGTGGAACTCAGTTCCTTCATGGCATCCTTAAAGGGCTTTAGGACTTCCATCATCTGTGTGATATTTGTCCAGTCCCGATGACCAAGGGACCTGTCTATGCCAATCTCAGTCTATTATGGCATTTGATGCAGGTTCGCCCATTGCTCCACTTACCTCTGCAGCATGTCATACGTGAACTTCCACCTGGTGCTAACATCCTTTTTGAGTTGGTGTGCAGGTGCCTCTGTTGTTTCCTGCTTTTCATGCAGCTCACATCCATACTTCATACTCTACTGAAAATACCCAGCTATTTTCAGCACTTCTCAATCAGTTCCCTCAGAATGGGTCTGCTATTTGCCATGCTGCCCAGACCTAGGGAGCTTCGGACAGCAAGTGTGCAAAGCATCTGATCCCACAAAAGCCTCTCTTCTTCACTGCCTTGATCATGTTTGTTCTACTCTCTGTTATAAAGAAACCTGGATGTTTGGTGTTCTATTTGTGCTCTATGTGACAGCCTTGCAGCATAGTGATATTGCAGAAGGGCTGACGGGTAAGGTTTCTTTGCGGATGATACCAAAACTTGCAATAGAGTAGACACCCACGAAGGAGTAGATAATATGAGGAGGGATCTATCTAAGCTTGAAGAATGGTCAAGAATCTGGCAGCTGAGATTTAATGCTAAAAAATGTAGGGTCGTGCATTTGGGCTGCAAGAATCCAAGGGAGCGGTACAGTGTAGGGGATGAAGTACTTCTGTCCATGAAAGAAGAGCGGGACCTGGGTGTGATTGTTACTGATGATCTTAAAATGGCTAAAAAGGTAGAAAAGGCAATGAAGAAAGACAGAAGGATGCTTGGGTGCATAGGGAGAGGAATGGCCAGCAGAAAAAAGGAGGTGGTAGTGCCTCAGTATAATTCTCTGGTGCGACCTCATTTGGATTTCAGTTTGAATATTTCAGTTTCCATTGTCTGTTATAAGCCTGCTTCACAGGGTGGGGCTAATTGAATCAACTCTGCAACTGACCTAATTCCTGAACCAGTCTGCTCATCAGAACATCAAGAGACTACACACTCAGCTAAGGCTTTTAAACTTTACAATTGCCTGTTTTTTGATAAACATTAACTATTGAATATAGATTTTTTAGGAATCTTCAGCCTGCCTATATTCTTTGCATTGCCTTTAAATCAGATATCTGAGTTTACCCTCAGTTCATAGAAGGTCTACTGACCTGGGACACTTAACTTCCCACCCACCCTACCCCTCATCCTACCCACCCCATGGTTGCATATAGTCATCATATTTATTTTATTTATTTAACATTTCTTCTATACCGCGCTATTTAGATCAGTGCGGTTTACATTCAACATCAACTATACAAGGCAGGCGCGCTGCGTTGTATTTACAATGAACGGGGTGATCAACTTGTATATAACTGGGGGAAACTATCTACATCATATTTACACTGGTACCTACTTTCAGACGGTATCTATCTACATCTTATTTACACTGGATGCCTAAATTCTATTTCAGGGTGTACCATTAGGGAGACCGAGCTGATTATCCTTTTTCATGCTGGGTCTGATTAACCGAGTGCATTGGGTGATTGGCTAAGGTGCTCCATGCTTGTTTACTAAGGCTGGTTTCAGGGTAGTATCTAGTAAACAGATGATGCTTTAATGCCTTTCTGAAATGGGTTAGGTCGGTGATGTTTCGGATATATATGGGGAGGGCATTCCAGGCTCTAGGTGCCTAAATCGTGAAGGCCCTATTTGTTGTTGCTTTTGTGCATTTTGTCATTGCTTTTGGGACCTCTAGGGTGTTTTGCATTGTGGTTCTTCTGTTTCTGTTATGTGGTACGCTGTGTATCATCTTTCTGATGGCTGTGGGGGTCTGGTTGTTCAAGGCTTTGAAGGTCAGGGTTAGTACTTTGTAGTGGGTTCTTGCTTGAACAGGTAACCAATGGAGGTTCATCAAGACTGGAGTTATATGATCCCTCCGTGAAGCTCCTGTTAGTACTCTCGCAGCAGTGTTCATTGCAAGCTGGAGCGGGGCTAGTGTTGCCTGAGGGAGACCATGCAGAATTATGTTGGTGTAGTCGAAATGTGGTAATATTAAGGCTTGATAGATTGATCGATAGTCGCTGAGGTCGAATAGTGGTCGTAGATGTTTTAAGGTCCTTATTTTCAGATATATTGTTTTCACGGTGTTTCTTATATGGGTTTTCAAGTCTAGCTGTTGGTCCAGGGTAACGCCAAGGTAGCGGATTGTGGGCTTGGTTTTCAGTTCTGTATTGCTGATTTTTAAAGAGGGTGGTGGAGTGAAGTTCTGGTTCCTCGAAATGAAAAGGACATCTGTTTTGCTGTAATTGATTCGTAGATTTTGCATAATGAGCCAGTCTGCTACTGCTTCAAAACATCTTGTTAAAGGGGAGAAGTCTGGTCGGTCCGTCCTGAATGGGATGTATAGCAAGATATCGTCTGCGTAGGCCAGACAGTTGACCTTGAACGAGCGTACTAGGGTGCATATGGGCTGCATATAGATGTTGAACATCAATGCAGATAGTGACGATCCCTGTGGCACCCCATGGTCTTGCAAAAATGGCTCTGAGGTCGTGGTGCCAGACCTCAAATGTTGCCACCTATTAGTCAAGTAGGATTTGCACCAATCTAGAGCAGTTCCTTGTATTCCTTTCTCGTAGAGGCATTGTATGAGGATCTCGTGACTCACCGAGTCGAAGGCAGCTGCGATGTCCAGGAAAATGAGAGCGAATCCTTGGTGAATGTTGTCAGTTCCAGAGACTAGGTTGTCGAATAGGGTGGTGAGGAGGGTTTCCACCCCATGTGCTTCTCTGAACCCATGTTGGGATGGGTCTAGTGGGGCTTCAGTGTCAATATGCTGTTGAATTTGACGTTGTACTATCTTTTCAATTACTTTGGCAAGCATGGGGATACTTGAAATTGGCCTGTATGACTCCACTTTCGCTGGGTCCAGCCTGTTATTCTTCAGTAGTGGTCTGATTGATGTTTGTTTCAGGCTCTGTGGGAATGATCCCGTTGTAAGAGATTGATTTACTAACTTGCTCAGATATTTATTTATTTATTTATTTATTTAAAATTTCTTATATACCGCGCTATTTGTCATCAGTGCGGTTTACATTGAAACAATATAACACTGGTCAGATATATCAGACCTATTTTACAAATAACAGGAATATTAACATATTGGCTTAAGTCACAGCGTAACTCCTTTATCCAGATAGCTGGGCATGGGTCGTTGGGCGTGGTGGTGGGGTTGATTGCAGCAATAGTGTCTTCAATCTCTCTGCGCGATACTTTGTCAAATTTGGATAGTGGCGATGGTTGAGACAGATTATGCGGTAGGGTGTTGTCTGTGGGGCTTGAGGTTACACCGGTCCGGATCATTTTTGATTGTAGGTAGTCAGAGTATGCCTGTGGCTGTGGCATATGTGATTAGTCTGAAGGTGGTTCTCTTGTAAGAGATTTTACGATATTGAACAAGTCGTGGGGCTTGTTTAATGATCGCTTCAAGATGTCTGTATGATATTGTTTCCGCTTCTTCATTAATTCATCTCGGTGTACTCTTAAGTAAGCGTTGTAATTACTTTGTGCTTCGGTGGAGCGTGCTCGACGCCATTGTCTCTCGAGCTTGCGCAGGTACAGGAGTGATGCTCGGAGCTCTTTAGTATACCATGGTGCATGTTCTCGTTTCTTTGATTTTTTGTCTGTGGCTGGGATGCAGGCGTCGGATTTGAGGCTATCGTCCCAGTTGGATACCAGAGCATCTAGGTCGTGTGCTGTATTGTTGAGGAGTGGGAGGTCCTTCTCTTGAATTTCTTCTTTATCAAAGGGGCGGAAGCGCTTCAAAGATGTTCCGTGAACGGCATTGGCCTTGTTGGAGTTTCGGTTGTAGGTGTTAATAGGTATGTGGAATTTGAGCAGGCTATGGTCAGACCATGGCACAGGAGTTATGGTTGGTATCATTTTTTGGGTAGGTTCTGCGTCTGTTTGTGGGGCAAAAATCAGGTCCAGTTTATTTCCCTTGATGTGTGTGGGCCTGTCGACCAGCTGTGAGTAACCCAACTCGTGTAGTGCTTCTGGGAAAACAGTGGCTTGGGATTCTTGCAGAGTAGGCAGAGTAGCCCTATATGTCATATACTTTGACATCTGTCCTTTAATTAGGTGTTAACACCCACTTTTTCTCCTTTTTTCCTCCTAGAACAGCTGAATCAAAATGTCATGTATTCAATGCAATAACTGTGGTGCTTTCATTCTGAGAAGAATCATTTGGAACCTAAGAGCTTGCCTTATATGCCTCAAGTTAGCTGCTATGCATAAAGAATTGATTCTACTAAGGGAAGAATTAGCTGCAATTAAACACACCTCTAGGTTACAAACTGAACAAAATCCACCACCACTCCCACAAAGAATCAAACAGCCCAGAAACAAATGGATCACAGTGGGCTGTAGTAGGTTGTGACCTGTAACACAGAGACACCCTATACATCAAGAGATATCCCTGCATAATTCCTTCTCTGCCTTGGAATAATGAGGGTGCCCAATCCGTGGAAATTGAAGTGCCCTTAAATGAAAGACTTCATGCCAAATCTACTGATAATGTACTAAATAGGAAGAAAAAAATGACAAAACAGAAAACTACTACTACTTGGAGATTCCATCATCAGAGGAACCAACTTGGGAACATGGTTCAAAGGAGACAGGATGATCAAATGCCTCCCAAGCTCTTTAGTCAGCAGGAATACAAACCAAATTGTTGGTATAGTTAGTGCAGAAAGTGAGCCCTCCAAAACTAATATTGTCATCCACTTGCATACAGATGACTTGGCTAGAAACAGTACCTCTGCAGTTCAAAGGGACTTCCAGACTCTGGGAGAGAAACTCAAGTCCATTGCTAACACTATAGCATTCTCAGATGTTCATGGTAAGGGGGGGCAGAAAGACTGCATTGCATAAACAACTTTAATACATGACTCCAAACCTGGTGCAAACAGGAAGGATTTAGATATATAGGCAACTGGGGAACAGATGGATCAACAAGGCTATACTGTGCTAATAGACTACATCTCTCTATCACAGGGAAAAATGATCCTAAATGAAAAATTCAGGCAGTATGTGGACAGGCATTTAAACTAGGGAAAGGGGGTGACAGATGGAAAAGGACAAGTTCAGCAAGTCACTCCCAACAAAAGCCAAACAACATTGGAAACAGCCACACTTTTGAACGACACATCAATGGCAAGCAGGAAGGGGCTTGTAGAACAAAATCAGTGCAAAACACAGGCAGGTCAGTCAACAAATGCTGGAAAGCAATGAGCACAAATGCTTGAAGCCTAGCCAACAACGTTGCTGACCTGGAAGCCCTATTTATTTATTTATTTATTTAGCTGTATTTATATACCGCTTTTCACCGGGTCAAAGCGGTGTTACATAGGGGCTGGGGGAATTAAGTACAAGGGTGGGGCCATCACCGGGGAGGCAACATTGATGATTTTGACATAGGACAGACTTTGGACATAAGACAGACGTTGGACATAGACAGGTTAGAGTAGCTTTGAGTTAGAGGTTCATTGTGGGTGAGATCATGGGTTGTGGGTTTTTCGGTGGGAATCGAGTTGAAGTATTCCTGGAAAAGGATGGTTTTTAGCTGTTTTCTGAAAGATAGTAGGTCGGCATTGTTTCTGAGATAGCTCGGTAGAGAGTTCCATAAGGATGGAGCATAAAGTTCAAAGGCTCGATTGCAGGTCCGTTGCGAGCATTTGGTTCTTTTGTGAGGGACGGTGAGGGAAATGCTGGAGGCTTGTCTAGTAGATCTGCCATGGGCTGGACGAGCCAGTAGGGTGCGAAGCTGGGTGTCCTGTGTTTGATGGATAGCTTTGTGGGTGAGTAGGATGGCTTTGTATTTTGTCCGTGCTTCAAGGGGGAGAATGTGTAGTTCTTTCAGAATTGGGGTGATATGGTCGGTTTTCTTTGCGCTCTGTATGATTCTCGCAGTGGTGTTTAATGCAGTTTGGAGGGGGTTGGTGTGTGTGGCTGGAAGGCCATGGTAGATTATGTTGCAGTAGTCCAGATGTGGGAGTGTCATGGCTTGCATCACTGTTCGGAAGTCTTGATGTTCCAGGAGGGGTCTGAGACGTTGCACTGTTCTTGCCTTATGAAATATAGTTCCGGAGGTTTTAGTGATCTGTTGCTTTAAGGTGAGGGCTTGGTCAATAATAATGCCCAGGTATCTTATCTGTGGTTGTATTTGGATGCTTGTAGTTCCTATGTTGAGGTGTGTGGGTGGTGGGAAGTCTGGGTCCTTTGTCACTATGAGGGTTTCAGTTTTCTTTATGTTGATGGATAGGTTGTTTGTTTGTAACCAGTCAGATACTGCGGTGAAGCATGCTGATAGGTGGGTGTTTGTTGGATTTGTGGTTGTAATGGGGGCGTAGAGCATGATATCATCAGCATAGATGTGGAAGCTGACGTTGTGGGAGCGTATGACTGTGCAGAGTGGCTGGAGGTAAATATTGAAGAGCATGGCTGATAGTGTGGATCCTTGGGGTACTCCCTGGTGTTGTTGGAATGGGGGGGGAGGTTGAGGCGCTGGTGCAGATTAGTTGTCTGTTAGTTAGGTAGGATTGAAACCACTTCAGCACGGTGTCCTTGATCCCAATAGTCTGTAGTCTGTAGAAACAGCCACACTTTTGAACGACACATCAATGGCAAGCAGGAAGGGGCTTGTAGAACAAAATCAGTGCAAAACACAGGCAAGTCAGTCAACAAATGCTGGAAAGCAATGAGCACAAATGCTTGAAGCCTAGCCAACAAAGTTGCTGACCTGGAAGCCCTAATGGTGGAAACGGACTTGGACATTGTGGTCATTACAGAAACATGGATTAACGAGTTGCATGAATGGGATATAGTCATAGCTAGCTATAATCTATTTAGAAGAGTAGAGAGGGTAGAAAAGGAGGAGGAGTAGCCCTATATGTCAAAAGCAATATTAAAGTTGATGAAATGCAGGGAACATGGGAAAAAAGAAGAAGAACTATGGATTGTGTTGGAAAGAGGAGATGGCACTGTCATCCATATTGGTGTGGTCTACAGGCCTCCAACTCAAACCGAAGAAATTGATAGCAAATTGATTGTTGATATTGCAAAGATAGCCATGAAGAGGAAAGTGATCATATTGGGTGACTTTAATCTACCTGATGTGGATTGGAGTCAAATCTGGAAAGAAGAAAAAAAAATTGTGGATGCCTTCCAAGGTGCCTTACTTAAACAAATGGTGATGGAACCAACCAGAGAGAGCTCCGTGCTGGATTTAGTGCTCACCAACAGAGATAGCATTTCGAATATCCAGGTGGGTGCTCACATGAGCAGCAGCGATCATCACATGGTGTGGTTTGAGATAAAAACCAAGGTAGAATCCAATCACAGCAAGCTCAAAGTCGTAGACTTGAAAACACTGACTTGGAACCTAAGAGCTTGCCCTATATGCCTCAAGTTAGCTGCTATGCATAAAGAATTGACTCTACTAAGGGAAGAATTAGCTGTAATTAAACACACCTCCTCTAGGTTACAAACTGAACAAAATCCACCACCGCTCCCACAAAGAAGTCCCACAAGAAGGCCAAGTACCTGAAGGAGAAGTTGGCAGGGTAGGAGGGGATTAGGGAAGTGGAATTGCAATGGGCTAAACTAAAGGAGGCAATAAAAGATGCAACAGATACATACGTAAGGAAAGTAAATAAAAACAAGAGGAAAAAGAAACCAATTTGATTCTCCAAAGAAGTGTCTGCACAAATAAAGGCAAAAAGCACAGCTTTCACAAAATTCAGAAGCTCCAAACCTGAAAAGAATACAAGATCAAACTAAAAGAGACAAAAAGAGAAATAAGGATAGGAAAATCAAAGGCAGAAGAAAAGATGGCTAAAGATGTGAAGTGTGGTGACAAAACTATTTTCAGGTATATTCAGGAGAGGAGGAAATTCAGAGGTAGAATTGCAGGACTCATGGAAAGTGACATTGAAAAAGCAAAAATGATAAACAAATATTTCTGCTCTGTTTTTACTAGAGAAAATCCTGGAGAAGGACCATCTGTGATTGACAACTATACAAATGGGAATGGAGTAGATACCACACCATTCACAAAAGATGATGTGTAAGAACAGCTTGTAAAACTGAAAGTGGACAAGGCTATGGGACCAGATGGGATACATCCTAGGATACTGAAAGAGCTCAGTGAGGTTCTTGCAGGGCCTTTAAAGAATGTTTTTAATAGATCCTTGGAAACAGGAGAAGTTCCACAGGATTGGAGAAGGGCTAATATTGTACCTCTTCACAAAAGTGGTAGTTGGGAAAAAGTGACAAACTACAGGCCAGTAAGCCTTACCTCGGTGGCGCGAAAAGTAATGGATGCGCTCCTGAAAAAGCGAATAGTGGACTTCCTCGAAACCAACAGGATGATCTTGCCAAACAAATCTGATTGTGTTGTTTGATTGAGTGGCCAGAAACTAGATAAAGGGCATGCGATGGATGTGATCTACCTAGATTTCAGCAAAGCCTTTGATACAGTTCTTCATAGCAGGCTTATCAACAAACTCAACAGCTTGGAGATGTGTCCCAAGGTGGTGAACTGGATCAGAAATTGGTTGACTGTTAGGCGAAAGAAGGTGATGGTAAATGGAACTCACTTGGATGAAAGGAAGGTGATTAGTGGTGTGCCCCAGGGTTCGGTCCTGGGACTGGTACTGTTCAATATATTTGTAAGTGATATTGCTGAAGGACTGAATTGAGAAATCTGTCTTTTTGCAGATAACACGAAAATTTGCAAAAGAGTGGACTCCCCTGAGGGAGTGGATAACATGAGGAAAGATCTACAAAAGCTGTAAAAATGCTCTAATGATTTAATGTGAAGAAATGCAGTGTCATGCACTTGGGAAGCAGAAATCCAAGGGAATTCTATGCAATAGGAGGTGAGAGGTTGGTGTGCACAGATGCTTGGGTGGTGAATGCTTGGAATGCCCTCCCGATGGAAGTGGGAGGGGCAAATACCGTGACAGAATTCAAAATGGCATGGTACAGACACAGTGGATCCCTTTATAGCAACAGGATAAAATCAAAATATACATATCTCTTATTTTTTAACAAATAGGCTACACTGAGTGGTGGGTTCTGCTAAAGAAAGGCATGGGAAGGGGTGACCTGCAAGGAGCGGTAGCGCACCTACTCTTACTGCCTTGCTGGGCAGACTAGTTGGACCATACTGGTCTTTATCTGCCGTATGGAGTATTGTGTGGATTTTTGGAGACCACACCTTCCAAAGGATATAAACAGGATGGAGATGTTGCAGAGGGTAGCTACTAAAATGGTTAGTAGTCTTCATTATAAAGCATATGAAGACAGACGTAAAGATCTTAATATGTATTCGTTAGAGGAAAAGCAGGATAGAGGAGTTATGATAGAGAAGTTTAAATAAATCTGTGCCATAAATACACAAGAAGAGAGCCTCTTTTGTTGGAAAGTAAGTTCTGCTACGAGGGGACATACGATGAGGGTGAAAGGGGATAGACTCATGAGTAATATGCAGAAATATTTCTTTACGGAAAGCATGGTAGATGCGTGGAATAGTCTCTCAGAAGAGGTAGTAGAGACAAGGACAGTATCTGAATTCAAGAAAGCATGAGACAAATACAGAAAATCTCTGAAGGAAAAAAGGGAAGTATTGTAGATAGGCCATGTGGTCTTTTTCTGCTATCATGTTTCTATGTTTCTGCTAATTATAGATCCATGTATGACTGCAATACATTACTTGGCTGTGTAACCTAGCCCATCAATACCTTCCTGCTGTTGCTCCCTCATTAGACCCACAGCCTTTTCTTCCTCAGTCGACTGCCACAAATATGATATCTGGAAGAATTGGGCATGTGTAGAGCTCTGAGTAGTCCAGATATCAGTAGTGAAATGAGTGCAACCAGCCTTTGCTTTTGCCAGCTCTGCCTGCAGCTGGTGGCACAACTAATTATACAGGCTGGGGTCACATCACATGCCTCTTAAAAATTAACCTGCAAGTCACTCAATAAGCAGGAGCTCAGAGATGCAGCAGTCTCTTAAACCCTACTTAATCAATCATATTTCAGGGGATAGTGATCCAGGGATACCATTTCCCTATGCACCAGGTCACCACCCTCATGCTGCCTGCTCAATGACAGTGCTAACAAACATCATCCCTTGTCTTCCATGATAGCTTGCTTTGATGTGTGTTGGGCCTGCCACATTTCATCTGCCTGAGGGAAGAGGATAGCAGCTCTGCTTGCTAAAGGGGTTTTGTTTTTCCTGTTCCTTTCCCACCACTGTTATTTCCAATCCTGGATGGAGTCTTCAACCTAGGATCAGCCCCCTCCTTTGGACCAAGCTGGAAAGGGGACCATTTTTCCAAATGATGCAGCATGCCACTATTTGTAAGATGACCCGTCAGCTTTCTTCTGCTAATGTGCTGCCTACAGGAACTGCATTCTGCATGCTGCTGGGCATGATGGAAGAGGGAGCGCTGCTGGACCATGGCTGGAGGCGAAAGAGAGGATGAAAGGTCAGCGACATCCTTCCCACTCTCCATTGTCCTCTCTATCTGTGTGGTGCTCTTGCCAGGATCACTTTCTACCTTCTCACCAGGTGGCATGCTAACAGCCTCTTCAATAGCATCTTCAGCCAGTGCACTTTCAACATGTGATGATTCAGATGTAAATCCCACCCATGTGGATCACTCAGATTCTGTATCTGCCAAGACCATTTCCACCCTCTTTCAGCAGGGAATATGGTGCGCCTGATGCAAGTTTGATTTGCTTTTTTCTACTGCTTCTCTAATGTCCCCCTACTTTGCACCATGTCAGTCTCCCTTTGCATGGAGATGATACTGGACACCTGCTTTTCTACATTTGCACCAGAAACTGCAGCTCTTTCTCTTCTCCTTATAAAGACATCTCCTTAGCTTGGGTGGCGTCGCAGAGGTGTCCATAATCATACCCTAGGAATGCCCTGTTTCCTTCTGCACACTTGTGTCATTACTGCTCTCGCCTCCTTTCTTTCTTTCTATAGTATTTTAATTTTACAGGCATTCCCTTCCCTAGCACAATGATATGCCTCAGCGAGGCCCTGCAGTGCCCAGTAAGACTGCATGCCTCTGCAGACACTTTTGAAAGGACTGGGAGGGAGGGATGATGGGACAGATATTCAAAGGCATTTACATGGTTTACAGACCTGGAGAGTGGAGGAGTAGCCTAGTGGTTGGGGCAAGGTACTTCAGGCCGGAAGGTCTGGGGTTCAAATTCCACTAGAGGACAGCAATCTTGGGCCGGAAGGACTGGGGTTTCTAGTCCCACAGGTGCTCCTTGTGGTCTTGGGCAAGCCACTTAACCCTCCATAGCCCATGTTCCCTGTAAAATAGTTATCTCCAAGTTATAATATCCTGTTCAATGTAATTTCAGTTTGTTCAATGTAAACTGCACTGATGCAGAATAGCGCAGTATATAAGAGAATGTAAATAAATAAATAAAATAAATAAATAAATTTACCTACCTGAAATTTCTAGGAAATTACACGAAAATACACAAATACTGAAATATGTTTAAGTGCTCTCATAATATTTTGTATGTGTTTGCATTGCATATTAATGCCTTTTGTGCTTCAATTATCAATTTATCTTACTTATTTACCCATATTGACACTAACACATTAGTTTAATTTTCTCATTCACAGGTTTTCAACATAGCATTGTCATAGCGATAATCTTATATTGAAAATGTCCAATAGAAAAACAAGACTGCAAGTTTGGACTCATTTACATCATTTGGTGGGATCAGGCAGAGAACTACCTGTAACTGAACTACCAACTGTCAGGGATCTCATTAGATATGGGTTGTATTTGAGAGACCTCAGTGATCAAGCCAGACGAAATTGCAGCACTGCTAAACTGATCAGACACCACCGTTCGTCTCCTCACTCATACTCCTCGCTTCAATCACATCACTCCCTCCTTGATCCACCTGTACTGGCTCCCTTCCCCTACCGCATTACCTTCAAACTCCTAATCCTAACACACGGGGCCCTGCATCAGCACACCCCTCAGTATCTTGCAGACTCAATACACTTTCGTACAGTACCTCATAGCCTCTGGTCCCTACACACCCACCGCCTTGACCACCCCTTTCCTGCCCGTGCCCATCTGGAGCAAACCGGCATTCCACCTTCTGTCTTCTAGCCCCATCATTGTGGAATTCCCTTCTTCCTCTAATCCGTCAAGAAGACTCATTTCCCAAATTCAAGTCTCTCCTGAAAACCCACCTCTTTTGTATTGCCTATGACCTCCCTTTCCCTGACCCCCCTGTTTCCTCTTCTCCTTCCACTTAGGCTCTTTTCTCTTTAGTCCTGCATGGGTCTATACTTCCTGTCTGGCACTGTAGTTCCTTTTCTGTTTCTGGCTTTTTTAAAATATATATTATTGTTATTGTAAACTGCCCAGATGGCTCCTGATAGGTGGTCTATCAAATGTTTTAATAAAGATAAAGATAATGACTGGATTACTTGCTCGGTGGTATAAAGCAAATCTAAAATTCAGTGGTGCTGTTATAAATAGCCACATTATGATTAAAGCAAAGTTGAAATCCATGTGTGAACAAGTCAGCAAAGTTTGTGGGCAGAGCAAAACTGGAGGAGAAAGACAAATTTATGGAGAAGCTCGACAGACTGAGACATACTTACCTGCAAGTTTGAAATAAAGAGTTGCACTGATGTGGGATGCAATTCTGCCTGTGTCAGTGGAATAAACAAACTTTGTATCTGCAGCAGAGAGAAGAAGATTCCTATGATTGAGTTAGCCTTTATAAAAGGTCAAAGAGAGAAAGTTGGGAGTGTTGGACCTCAGCAGATTGGACCAGTCGACCTCCCTGAGATCAGAAGACAAGAACTACAGAAGGAAAGGTAGACAAAAAGGAAAGAGAATGAAGAAAAGTGGAGAATGAAGGGTAAAAAAAGAACAGCAGAAGACCAAGAGATGATGGAGAGATCTGTGCTTGAATTAGAACAGGGAGATTTGGATGACATGGCGGAAGAACCAATGGAGGAAGCTCCTGTTGTTCTACAGAAAGCTAGGAAGAAGCCAAAATATAATACTGAGGATATAACCAACATAGCACTTGCCAGTTTAAGATACCATACTGGACTGAAAGAAACAGAAGGGATTGCTACTGTTGCCTAGATTGAAGCAGGGCTCATCACTCACTTGGACACTATTTTGGTGATTGATCACAACAAGGTGAAGAGGGCTTAAGCGAGAATCACAAAAAAAACGGTGGTACAATTTCAGGAGGAACTGCAGCAGAATGGCATTGGTTGCGTTTTCTTTGATGGTCATTGTGATGATACCAGGCTCATGTTAAAGGCAGAAGAGAATGGCAAAATGAATCCAAGGGAGGAGTGGCTCAATGGTTGGGACAGGTTACCTTGGGCTGGAAGGCTGGGGGTTCAATTCCCACATGGGGGCAAGCAACCTCAGGCTGGAGGGACTGGGGTCTCTAGTCCCATGGCCACTCCTTGTGGCCTTGGGCAAGCCACTTAACCCTCCATTGCCTCAGGTACACTTAGATTGTGAGCCCTTCAGGGACAAGGGAATAAAAAAAGTACCTGTTAGTATACATGTAAACTGCACTGATTCTAAATAGTGCGGTATAAAAAAAAACCCAAATAAAATAAAAAATAAGTATGGTGAAAGAGGAACATTACACAGGTTGTATTGCACCAAGAAGCAGATATCTGTAGCATTTTGTTCCTGCAAGAGCAACTAAAGAGAAGACTCATGCAGAAATAATTGCTGATAATTGATTCTATTATGTTGAGGAGAAACTACAAAGGACTTGTTAGTGGATTGTCTGTAACCTGCACACATGCGAACTGCCGTTGAGGCACTTGGTGACTACTTTAAATGGCATTACATTAAGCAACAACAAATGGGCAGGTCCCATAGGAAAAATGCTGGATTCTGCTATTGATTTGGAAATAAATCCTGATTCTACTAAGATCTCTATTGACCCTGAACTTCCTCAGCTCAGCAATGAAGTGATCAAATACTTAAGCACAGATCAAAGCTATGGGGGTCATATTGGGACATCCATCCCTGCTATTCACCCCCCTGCTGGCCCCGGCAAAAGCCTCCCCATATGAACAATGCATTTGTATGGGGAGGCTTAGATGAGGGTGGAAGGGAGCGTTGCTGATGTGGAGCGAGGGCGGGCAGTGGGGGTCTATGACCCCGGACATACAGGGCCGATCCTGAGGTCAACCCTGTACATCCAGGGCTGTGAACATAGACGGGGGACTTATTCCACCACAGAGGTGGAATAAGTCCCCCTGGACATCGGGAGATCCTACTGCTAGGCCACGGAAAAAAGGTAGGGGTGCAGTAAGTTCCCCATAGCCAGACCCTGGCCATAGGAGGCTGGATTGAGGGTCCGGCTGCGGGGAATGAAGAAAATTGGATGCACAGGGGTCTGGATAGCCACAATGGAATGTGCCTCCATGGCTATAGAATTGTAACTGCCGTTAGAATAGGTGCCTTGCCAAAGGATCTGGCTCTGCTGGAAATAGGACCTGTGTCACATAGCAGATTGCTTACAACAGCTCTAAGGTTCATGAGAATATGAATTTTCAAGCATAATCTGAAAGGAAAAAAATCTGAAAAACTTAAGAATGATTATTCCGTGTTTGGGTTTACAAGATGAACTGATTCAATATAAAAATAAATAGCAATTGGACACAAGGTCCCAGGCATCTCCTTTTTCAGCTGCAACTGTTGAAAGAAAAGTGTGAGGAGGTAAGGAAGATAGTCATGCCTACAGTGAGAAGGTCAGCTTGGTATGATCACAATGAGTCTGTTCTGCAAGCTATGTTGTTCAGTGAAGAGGAACAGGAGAGAGGAGTTACAGTGAAGAAGATATTGAAAATCAGAGGTGAAAGACATGAGAAGACTCAGCTTGGAGACAGCATTGTCAGACCCAGGAAAACACCATCCATCAACACTGAGGCAACTACACTCAGTCTCTGAGCTTCCTCTTACCCGTATCATGACAACCGCAGAGATCAAGGCATTTCTGAGCAAGCCCATGGTGGTTCCAGACTGGCCATCACACACCCAGTGCATAAAAAGGTGTGTAAAAATGACAACTGTGGCTGCTGGTCATGTGTACATCAGGAAAGGAGGGAACATTATATTAGGGGTCAGATGGTCAGCAGGGAGCTCATGAGCCAAAACAGAAGCAAACAAAATATGGCTTCTTTGCTGGATTTTGTTAAATAGCATTAAATTAACTGCATAAATGACATTTTAAAGACAATTATATGGCTACAGGTGTTGTTCAAACTATTTGTACATTCAAATAAATATTACTTAATTTCCACATATTTCAACTGTGGGGCATGTTTACTAAACATTCCTAATGTGCGGGGCCGCGGTAGTGTGCCTGTGCCATATAAGGAGTGGGCGGTTCAGGCCGAAAAAGGAAAAAAAACGACCGTACGTGTGCGCGTCGCGTTAATGTGCGGGGCCCACATTAGCGCGTGGGAAGGCTAAGTGGGGCGCAGCGGGGCACATATAGGAACAGAGCTGTAGCACAACGGTGAAGACAATAACCAATGGTGCAGGGGCCACGGGTTCAATCACCCAGTGTGCGCAACCCAAAAAGGCTGGCTGAGGCACCACCTTGAATGTGGAAAAGTGTGTCAGGAGGCAAAGTAATTTTGTACGGTATAAGGCGGCGCACTGTTCAATTTGGGCGGCATAAGGCGGCGCACTGTTCATTTTGGGCAGCATAAGGCGGCGCACTGTTCATTTTGGGCGGCATAAGGCGGCGCACTGCTAATTGTGGGCAGCAGGATGCGGCGCACTGATGGGCACAAGGTGGCGTGCTGATGCTAAAGCAAAGGAACACAGCCACAGCACAATGGTTAACACACTGACCAATGGTGCAGGGACCAGTGGTTCAATCCCTCGCAATGCCCAGTGAAAAAGGCTAGCTGAGGCAGTATGCTTTATGTTGTGGAGTGCTGTAGGAGGCTTTTTAATTTTATTTTGTGATAACTACTAGCAAACGCACTCTCACAGCATGTTAACATAAGGCGGCCCATAAGGCACATGTTACAGTGCACCGTCCGCCAAGGCACCCTATGTATGTTGTTGTATGTATGTTGCGACACAGGATAATGTATAGTGCACCCTATATGGATGCCAACCATAAAGCACCCTCAGAGGCACCTTATGGGTACAGTACGCTGAGGGTGTTATTGCAGGCATCAACATATGTACAGTAAATTAAAATAATGCTTTGGACAACCCTATCACAGAACCCCACTGTGGGTTTGAACCCATGACCTCTGGCTGCACAGGCAGGGACATAACCATTGGGCTACAGCTCTATAGCTGTAAGCAAGCCCCTGCCTGGCTGCAGATAGCCTGCACGTCACATCACAGACAGTCTGCTGGTGTAAACAGGATAAGGTTAGGCCACCCGTACCCATGATGCACTGCACATGCAAATCAGCTGTCCACAGATGCACACAAGATGGGAACTGCACCCCTAAAGCTCCCCGGCCTGGTAGGGGGAGGTGTAGACATTAGGCCTGGATATTCACAGATGCACCCCACCACTATCTGATATTCTCCTGCAGCAAGCCATCAGCCACTGCACCCTGCAAGGCACTCCATCAAGACACATACCATCTGTGCACAGCCTGCTAGTTGGTCCTGATGGAAATGCATGCACACACAAGCAGATAAGTCAGTGAAGATGCCCCAACAGGAAACCCATATATATCACACGAGAGAAACACACTACAGCACTATGGGTGTGCCTAGCCATGCTGCCGTCACTGCACACTCAGGGTGAGAGTGATCCCCCAGCAGCACATACAGAGGTCACCCTGTCTGTGTAGGTGGTGGCCGGGCACTACCATGTCTCTGTTAGTGCCCTATGCCCTGTGCAGCTGCATCCTGGTCAGCCCACCCTGTCTGAGATGTACCCATGGTCCCTTGCTACTCATTATGCACATTGGCAGGCCAATACTGGCAACAGTGCTGGCAGTGTGGGCTGTGGAAGGGGCTTGCAGCCAACACCCCCTGTATAGACAGACACACACTTCCACACCTATGCCATCATGGTGCTACTATTGAGGCAGTAATTAGCCTTGCCCACCAAACCGGTCCTGGGCACGGCAAGGCATGGATATGGTACGCAGTACTGCTGGGGGTCACTCCCCAGGGTGGTAAACACCATCAGAGGCCAGGCCTGGAGCACGCACCGCAAACACCTAACAGATTGTTCTGATGGGGTCAACTAGCAGTATGTGCGTAACGTATGGATATCTATCTGCCAGTACTCCTAGCAAACGTCTCAGAGCTGTGTACCGTATACCTCAGGTGTAGGGTGACATTGCTAAGGTATGCAGGTGCTAGTATTGGGAGATGCACGCAGGGTCCAATGTTCTGCCTCTCCAGGAGACATTGGCCAATGGGGCCTGTGGGTGTGGGTGTGGGTGTGTCTGGCCCTGTTGGCTGCTGCTTTACGGCAGAGATTCCCAACTCCAGTCCAGGTTTGCATCACACTGTTCGGGTTTTCCTGCTGTCCCTCATGAATATGCATGAGCTACATCTACATGCCATGGGGGTGGTGCATAGATATACAGCACAGGCATTTGTATGAGTGGCAGCATGGAACCTGACTGGTGTGTGGCCCACCAGGACTGCATTTGGGAGCTTCTGCTCTAGGTACTGCCCCTGTTCATGGTGTCTGTGCTCAGTGGGGTAAAAGATAGACATAGTACCATTGCATATGTCCTTGCCATGAAAGGTGTGTCCTTACTATCACTGTTTAGTTGTGGGGAAAATTTGTGGGTAGGATTGGTGGTAGCCCCAGCTGGGCTTTGAACCTGTGACCTTCTGTTCTTGCATGCACTGTCTGTGTGCATTGCACCACTGTGTAGCCACAGATTGGCTGGATTCCCTGGAACATCCATGACTGTGGATCCAGCAGGGCCTGTGTTGCAGTGGACTGTGCCAGCCTGCACATGGCTAGGCCTCTGTCTTCTGTGGCTAGCAGCCACTGCCCCCTGCACCACATGTACTCGTCCGCCAACATGCTGGCATGAGCTTCTCTCAGAAAAAGCAGATGACCTGATTGCAATGTGGCAGTACGGGACTGCATTTGGGGGATGTGGCTGTAGGTAATGCCCATTGTTGTGGTGTGTGTGCGGTGTTGGGTAAAATATGGGTGTTTTCCCCATGCTTATGTTCCCTGCAATACAAGGGATTCTGCGCTATCTTTGTTTAGTGGTGGGTAAAGTATAGGGACTGGGCTGGCAGGTGCCCTAGCTGGGATTTGAACCTCTGATCCTCTGGTCCTAGAGGTACTGGCTCTGTCTGCTGCACCACACTATGGCCACAGAAACAATGCAGCCCCTGGAGGTAGTAAACCTGGCAGGATGGAGTCGCAAACCCTGCTCTACGCATTTTTACTGTGGGCACATGCACTCTGTCTGGTGACAAACATGCACATAAACCCCAGAAATGACCACGGAAAATGGGGGACACAATATCACCATGCTGGGCAACAGTGATATTAATGGGCAACCATAGCAAACACTCCCAGGAAAGCTCCAACAAAAAGGAAATGTTTTTTGGAAGAGTCTCCGCTCCGTACACCTTTCCAAAAATCATTTCTTTTTGCTGGAGCTGTCCTGGGTGTGTTTTTTAGTTTTGCCCATTACTATAACTGTTCCCCAGCTGACTTACTATGTTTAAAATTTTTGTTGTGGTCCTTTTCTATTTTTAATTCCACTTTTGGGCTGTGCAGATGTATCACACTGCTCACGATTTGCATGTTTCCCCGGTTTTGCTGTACATTGCTGACGGGAATGGTTTCTCTTCCCTTTAAATGCCCTCTACCGCGAGTGTTTCACTCGCGCTATTTTTCCCTTGTAAATTCGGCAACGCAACTGTGCGAGGGGCCTCTCCCCTCCCCTTCCCCGTCCATTAACCCCTTCTCTCCGCCCCTCCGGGGCCTTCCTCTGCCCTCCGTTAGCCTTTCCACGCCTCTATCGGACATTTGCGGGCGCGTACTTCTGCGGCACCCGTTACTGTGATGCCAAAGGGTGCGGGGCACTTAAGCGCTCTTAAATACGCTTTTAGTGCGCTATTGTGCGGCTGCGCACATTGGCGGTTTTTAGTAAACATGCCCCTGTGATTTGATGTAGGTAAGACTCACTTTGAGCAGTTTCTGAAGATAGCTTTAGATTCAGCATGCAAAATTGCATAACTTGGTAGTTTATAAAGTTTGGAAAAATAAAAATCTACTCCTAAAATTGGCATGCCCTAATACTGCATGCATTTGCATTTTGCATGTTGTCTCAAACTAATATGTACTGGTGGAAAATAACCTACAATATTGCTGTGAGGTATTCCTTTAACGCACATTTGTAACTATATATATCTTATATTTAATTTTAAAACTGGTTGAGATACAATTATACCAAAGATGCTTAACAAAATGGCAATTGTTGAAAGTAACTTGAAGTGAGGTACCAGGGCCCTCTGAAAGGGTTAATATGGAGAATGGCTTGGAATGTTGCTGACAGTCTGAAGCCTAGCAGCCTGGAGAGAGATGTGTTATAAAAGCCAAGGTTGTACTTTGGGATGACATTATTTGTGAGAACAAGACAGTGGAAGAGTGTGTGTAAGTGGTTGGAAAAATGGAAGGAAGAATGAGTGGGAGAGCTAGAGAAAATATGAGAGGGATTTTATACAAAATTTAAATAAAATTTTACTGGAAGGATAAATGGTGTTTGGGTGAAAGGAGAGAGGATATTAATTCAATAATGGATGAGGATGGATGAGCGTGGGAGGGTGGGAGAGTGTGGTTAGAAAGGGAATTATATAAAGAGTATTTAGAGTAATATATGAATTAATAAATAGAATATATAATTGTTAATAAATACAAATGTTGTGGGAAGCTTGATACATAAATGTTATGTGTAGTTGGATACATGTTAAGTGATGTTTGTAATGATACTAAATACTTGATAAAATGATCAAATGGAAAAAAAAGAATACTGGAGCTGAGAAATTTCTGTGCTCTGACCTATAAATTTAGATAAATAAAGCTTGACGTAGAGCTGAATTTGTACCATGTAACAGTTTTTTCCCTAATAAAAGGAGGTGCAATGGTCTAGCTTGGGGAGGGAATCATGGGAACTTGCACAAACGTGCACACCTGTGAATTCCTCACTTAAGTTGAAGTTTTATATAACTTTCTGTGTCTGTGTGCTTCCTTATTTGCAGCTGAATTTAGAGAATTGAATCCAAGGACCAAGGTTAGGTTTTGCTACCTGGTCAGGGGTAGCACAGGCTAAGAAATCCATTCAGCAATGTCCAATGTATTTTAGATATTTTTATTGACAAACCCATCATATGTCAGCCGCTAAACCTTGTCCAGTTAAACAAACAGTATAAAGAAAATAAACATGCTAATAAAACATTCAGTTGTCAGTAGATAAGAACAGCTGTCAAATAAAGCCCACTCACATATAAATCTTGTTACTGGTAGTGTTTTTCATCCTGAGATCACAGACTGCTCCACAAATACCCTTGATGTGATGTTCAACCACTCACTGACTTTTTTCTTCTGAAAAATGTCACCTTGTACACCACACAATCGCAGCTACTGTAGTTTGCATGACTCATTTACCTCAATGTTGGTTTTCTGCATATTTTCCCACAAAACCAATCCCAGTGCAACCATTCAAAACTAATTTCACATAAATTTAAAAAGATGGAAACCAATTAGTACACAATAAATAAAAGGCATATTTTTCAGCTGGCATATTATATATGCAATAAGGCACCTACAGAGGACTGTGTTTTAGTTTAGCTTGGGTGACAGGATATATGAGAGTTTGATAGAGGGAAAGAGATCACTGTTGTCAGCAATTATAACAAAATTTTGACTTTGAGAGGGCAAAGGAAGATAATCAATGCCCCTCATCACACCCCCATTATCAGGCACACCGATGAACTTACTGGAGTTAGTTTTATAAAGTCATTTGCATGCTTATGTGGCCACATACTCACATAAATAACCTTACATAAAATGCTACCCACTATGGCTACAATGCCCTGAGTATGCCTAATCTTGCCTGATCTTAGAAACTAAACAAGATCATGCCTGGTTAGTATTTCAGTGGGAGACCATCTTGGAATACCAGGTGCTGTAGGCTTACTGCATGGAAAAAAGGCCTGGTAATCAACATTTGATTTTAACAAATTACCAGAAATCCCAGCCTATTAAATCAACCCAAGAAAATAAAGCCAGAAATTTAAGGAGAGTCTACACAACAGACGAAAGATAAATAGACCTCTTTTTTTGTCGGAAGCTTTGGAGAAGCGAACTGCTCCTCTTGAACAAAAGTGTTCCTATTTGTTCTCATAAAAGAACGCCACCAGACATTAGATATGTGAGATCACTACCAAGAGAACCACAGAGACCATAAGAAAAAAACACTGCACTTAGTTTGCAAAGTCCAGGTAATCTATCTCCTAAGGGTTTATACGGTAATTGCAGCTGCCATAGCAGTAGTCAATAGTGATAATCATAGCAGGAAAAGTAATGGAGGTACTACTAAAAAAAAGAGAAGTGAGCTTTCTAGAATCCAATGGGTTGCATGATCCAAGGCAACATGATTTTACCAAAGGATAATCATGCCAAACAAATTTGATCGAGTTCTTTGACTGAGTGACCAGATAATTAGATCAAGGGAATATGATGGATGTGATCTACATAGATTTCAACAAAGCCTTTGATATCATTCCTCATAGAAGGCTTATCAATAAATTGGACAATCTGGGGATGGGTCCCAGGATGACAAACTGGATCAGAAATTGGTTGACTGACAGACGACAGAAGGTGGTGGTAAATGGAATTCCTTCAGAAGAAAGGGAGATGGATAGTGGAGTGCCACAGGGATCGGTCCTGGTACCAGCACTGTACAATGTCTGTTGTTAAGTGCCGTCGAGTCAATATTGCTCATGATAGTTTCCTGAAGTCTGTTCAGTCTTTAGTCATAGTCGATAGAGTGGCATCCATAGCTGCTGTTATTATATCAATCCATCTTATTGTTGGCCTTCCTCTTTTGTGTTGACCTTTAACCTTGCCATGCATGATGTCTTTCTCTAATAATCTCTCTCTTCGCATGATGTGTCCAAAGTATGAAAGTCAAAGTCTTGTCATCTGAGCTTCTAAAGAAAGCTTAGGTTTGATTTCCTCTACCACTGACTACTGACTGACTTCGCCAGCACCATAATTCAAAGGCATCAATTTTCTTCCTGTTTGTCTTTTTCACTGTCCAACTTTCCAATCCATATGACGTTATTGACAATACCATGGCTTGGACAAGTTGATTCTTTGTATGGAGAGAGACATCTCCATTCCTGATAATTTTGTCTAGGCCCTTTATAGCCATTCTGACAAGAACAATACGTTGTCACAATTCTTGACTGCTTGTCATTTCTTTATTAATTATTGATCCAAGCAGGTTAAAGTTGTCCACTATTTCAATTTCTTCACCATCAATGATGAGTTTATTGATTTTGCCAGTTGTCAGGATCTTTGTCTTCTTTACGTTAAGGTGCAGGCCCATTTTAAGGCTGTTCCTTGATCTTCAGAAGCAAATATTTCAGATTGTCTTCATATTCAGCCAGTATTGTGGTATCATTAGCATAGCGAAGATTGTTGATGATTCTTCCACAAATCTTCACATCTCCTTTGTTTTCGTGCAATCCTGCTTCTCTGATGATTTGTTCCACATATAAATTAAACAGGTAGGGGGAAAGTATGCAGCCTTGTTGTACACCTTTGCTGATTTTAAACCATTCTGTTTTTCCTTGTTCTGTTCGAACTGTTGCTTTTTGATTAATGTAAAGGTTGTGCAAGAGAACTATCAGGTGTTCTGGTATACCCATGCTGCTTAATGTGGCTCAGAGTGTTCAGTGTCTATGTGAATGATATTGATGAAGGATTAAAGGGAATACTTTGCCTTTTTGCAGATGATACAAAGATTTGCAACAGAATGGACTTCACAGAGGGAGTAGACAACATGAGGAAAGATCTACAAAAACTGGAAGAATGGTCTAATGCTCAGCAGCTGAGATTTAATGTGAAGAAGTGCACAGTCATGCACTTGGTATGCAGAACTCCAAATGAATTGTTTGCATTAGGGGGTGAGAGGCTGTTGTGCATGGACCAGGAGAGGGACCTTGGATTGATAGGGCCTGATATTGAGTTGGCGAGCTATGCGCTGCATCAGCGCCTAGCCCTGCCCACTTACCCTTAACGCAGGATATTCAATGCTACACTGACAGCATCAAATATCTGGTTTGGGCACCCTGGGAAAACCGCCGTACAGCTTAACCAGGAAGCGGCGATATTGGACCGCTACCCAGTTAGCATCCATGGCTAAGATTAGGCAAGCCATTCTCTACCCCCGCTCCATCCCGGAACAACCCCCAACATACCCTGATGCTAACCAGATAGCATTGGGATTTATTTATTTATTTGTACAGCTTTTATATACCGCTGCTTCCAAGGATCAGCAGCAGTTTACATTACAACAAAAATCAAACGATACATAGAACCTTATGGAACTATATTACATTATAACAAGAATTGCATAGAACAAGATGCGTAGGCGGCACAGATGGAGATATTCAACAGTACTAACCATCTAGGTGCCGTCAAATATTCCTGTTAAGGCATTTGCATGGTTTACTTGGCTGTAAACCGTGTAAATGCCTTTTGAATATCAGGCCCATAGTGTCTGAGGATCTCAAGGTGGCGAATCAATGTGACAAGGCAGTAGGCAAAGCAGAAGGATGCTGGATTGCATACAGAGAGGAATAACCAGCAGAAGAGGATGTATTAGCACCCCTGTGCAAGTTGTTGGTGAGGTCTCACTTGGAGTATTGTGTTCCATTTTGGAGACTGTATCTCACAGGGATATAAAAAGAATTTAAGTAGTTCAGAGGAAGACAACCAAAATGATTTGGAGCCTGCACCAGAAGACGTATGAGAAGAGACCTGAAGACCTAAATATGTATACCCTAGAGGAGAGGAGGGACAGGGGAGATATGATACAGATTTTTAAATACTTAAAGGGTATTAATGAACAAATAAACCTTTTTCTAAGAAGGGGAAGCTGCAGAACTAAACTGCATGAAATGAACTGCAAGGAGATAAACTTAAAAGCAACATCAGGAAATAGTTTTTCACTGAAAGGATGGTGAATGCTTAGAATGTCTTTGTGATGGAGGTAGTGGGGCAAATACGTAATGGAATTCAAAATGGCAAGGGACAGACACAGTAGTTCCCTCTATAGCAAGAGGATGAAATCAAAGTAAACTTAAATATCTTTTATACTTCAACAAACAGAGGGAGTGACCTGCATGCAGCAGTGGATACAACACTAAACAAAGGCACAAAGGGGGGGTGATCTGCATGAAGTGGTGGTTACAAACACTTTGGTCACCTTACTGGGCAGACTAGATGTACCCATACTGCTCTTTATCCACCATCATGTACTATGGGCCCAATTCTGTCCCACGAATAGTGGGGATGGACGTCCCATCGGGACATCCATCCCTGCTATTTGTGCCCTCTTCACGGCATCTAATCTCCCCTCCAGATGTACGGAGAGGTTAGATAGGGACGGGGAAGGGGCGTGGAAGGGGTGGAGTAAGAGCGTGCGGTGGGCTGTCGCCAGCCCTGGATGTACAGCGCCAATTCTAATGTCGGCCCTGTACGTCCAGGGCCGGCGACTTGTGCGGTGAAGTTATTCCACCTCTGAGATGAAATAACTTCCCTGAACGTCTTTTTTCGGCAGGCCCAGGGCGCGAATGGGGCAGGGGGGCCCAAGGACATTCCCCGCAGCCCGACCTTGGCCTTTAGAGACCGGATCAGGAGTCGAGCTGTGGGGAAAGCCTTTGTTCAGCCAGCAGCTGGGATTGTGGCTTTACAATAGAGCTGCGGTGCCATGGCAATTGGATGCCATGGCGCCGAAGATCCATTGTAAAGCCCTGACTGAGTTAGTCGGGCTTTCCTTGTACGTGCAGGATGGGTTGAATCGCAATCCCAGCCTGCACGTACATGACTGTTCGCGATTCTGGTCCCATGAGGCTAGATGTGCCACACGGGATCAGAATCGCAACCCCCCTCTGTATGTCCATTTCAAACCGGATGTACAGAGGGGCTGTACATCCAGAATGGAATGAGCCTGTATATGTTACTATGGTTAAACCTGCCCTGACAACTATCCACAGAGTCACCAGCATTTGATATCCACTTAAAAGAAATCTCAACCAGAGTGAAAGTATGTGCTTTTTGGCATCAAGGTGTATACTATGCTGGTGGGTGGGCAAAACCTGTAAGTACAAGCTGGCGTTAGAGCTGATTTAAAGGGAAATCATTTCCGTCAGCAATGTACAGTAAAACCAGGGAAACCTACAAAAAGTGATGTGTGATACATGTGCACGGAACAAAAGAGCAAATAAACTCTGAAAATGTACAGAAGAAAATGTAAAAATAAAATAACCAAGCTGGCAAATAGTGATATCAATGGGAAACATCAAAAAACACTCCCAAGAAAGCTCCAAAAAAAAGATATAATTTTTGGAAGGGTCTATGCTCCGTCCCCATACAAGGTGAATGAGCCCACAGTGTAATTGCGCTGAGCAGGGTTTCCGACTCCATTGGCCAGGTTTCCTATTGCGTGCACATGTTCCACAACAGCAGGGCGGTCATGTCGGAACAGGCAGCTGGACAGATGCTGGAAAAGGGGACACAGAGGGCTGCAGGCAGCACATGCTGCGGTGCAGCTGGCCCACAGTGCGGACTAGGGTGATGCATAGCTGGCCCATAGGAATGCTGAAACAGTAGAGCAGCCAGACAGCTGAGGGCCCAACATGGGCCCGTGTGTGCTTCCTACAGTGTCACAGGGGATAGTACCCAGCAGGTATCCCGACGGGCACGGAACATTGGCATGCAGTGCTGGGGGGAAGTGTGGACAGCTATGCAGGCACCCCTACCCCAGAACCCGCACCATAGGCAGCCGCCTACCCGCACACTGGATGGCCTGAGACTGCGCTCCACCAGCATCACCAGCAGAAGGGCATGTCAGCATGGTGGCAGAGGGATACTGGTAGTGGAGGGGGCAGTGGCAGCTGCCCAGAGCAGACCGTGGCCTAGCCCTGTGTAGGTGGGTGCCATGCACTGCAACAGACAGGCCCTGCCGGACAAACAGTCATGGTATCACCAGAGAATGCACTGTCTCTGTGGCAACACAGTGGTACAGTGCACACAGCCAGTGTGTTCAGAAGCAACAGGTTCAAGTCCCAGCTGTGATTCCTGCCAACCCAGTCCCCATTTTTTACCCACTACTAAAATGTGCTAATACAGACAGAAACTTTATTGCAGATGACGTAAACATGCCCAAAACACCTACATTTTACCCTACAGAGCACAGACACCATAAACATGCGCATTACCTAGAGCAGAGTCTCCCAAATGCAGTCCTAGAGGGCCAAACACCATTCAGGTTCCATGCTGCCTCTAATAAAGATGCCTGTGCTGCATTTCTATGCGCCGCCCCTATGGTATGCAGATGTATCTCATGCATATTCATGAGGGACAGCATGAAAACTTGAACAGTGTCTGGCCCATCAGGACTGGAGTCGGGAACCTCTGCCCTAAAGCAGCGGCCAACAGAGGCAGACACACCCGTACCCACAGGCTCCATTATCCAATGCCTCCTGGAGAGGCAGGACATTGGGCCCTGCGTGCATCTCCCAATACTAGCACTTGCACACCTTAGCAATGCCACCCTAAACCTGGGAATACGGTACACAGCTATCAAAAGGTTGCTATGATTACTGGCAGATAGCAATTCCGAGGTTAAGTACAATTTTCTGAGTGAGCTGCATCATAGCAACCTTTCTGATGTCTGTGGAGTGTGCTACAGGTCTTGTGTCTGACAGTGTTTACCACCCTGGGGGGTGAACCCAACAGTATTGCGTACCATAGCCATGCCTGCACCGTGCCCAGGACTGGTGCGGTGGCCAGGGCTGCCAAACACCTCTATAGTTGCACAATGCTGGCATAGGTGTGGGGAGTGTGTGTCTGTCTATCCAGTGCGTGGTGGCTGCAAACACCCTCCACAGCCCACGCTGCTAGCACTGTTGCCAGTATTGGCCTGCCAATGTGCATAATGAGGAGCAAGGTACTGTGGGAATAGCCAG
Source organism: Ichthyophis bannanicus (assembly GCA_033557465.1). NCBI lineage: Eukaryota > Metazoa > Chordata > Amphibia > Gymnophiona > Ichthyophiidae > Ichthyophis > Ichthyophis bannanicus. The sequence continues at coordinate 1,732,202,137 of CM066031.1, forward strand.
GATACGGTGGCCTGGCCTGGATCCATCTGTACATAGTATAGGGCAATGGCTCGGACATTGTAGTGGCCGGCCACCACCTGCACGGACAGGGTGGCCACAGCATGTCCTGCTGGGAGGTCACTCTCACCCTGACTGAGCAGTGACCACGGCATGGCTAGGTTCCCCCATAGTGCTATATCTCTCATATGATGTTTATGGGTTCTTGTTTGGGGCCCAATCACTGACTTATCTGCTTGGTGTGTATGCTGACATCCCAGTTCTGGGTACACACATCTCCTCCAAGAACGTGCACTATGGACTAGCTAGCAGACTGTCTGCAGCTAGTATGTGTCTTGCTGGACCACCTTGCAGGGTGCAGTGGCTGGAGATTTGCTGCTGGAGAATGTCAGATAGTGGTGGGGGGCAGCTGTGCATTTCCAGGACTACTGTCTGTCTGCTATTGCTTTATGGATGTTTACAGCTCTGCATTGCCTGCGCTGTAGGGTGTCTGTTTCCCAGCAGGACTGGGGTGATTGTCCCCTCTACTGCCACCATTGCAGGGAGGTAGAATGTGGATCTGTTGGTGGGCGATCCTGTTTCCCACTCTGAGCTCCAGAGGGTGGGTTGTGTGGTGATACATAATCCACCTATGGGTCCAAACACCCCCCCTTCACCTACATCATGTAACCATGGTACCAACACAGGATATGCACTATTCTGGGTGCATCATAGCCCATAAGGGCTAGACATGACTGAGAAATAGAGAAGAACACAGATGTATCCTAAGTGTGTCTGCAGGAACTATCTATCACACACAGTAGCAGTGATAGGAACCTGCAGCATGGCGTATTTCAGCCATGAAAAGTGTGCTGTGGACCTGGTGCTGGGCGCCCCACCTCACCTTCAGGATGAGCACAGTACCCGCACAATCTGACGGTCTGTAGCTACTCTGTGCCAGTACCACACACAGTCGGTTCCCCCTACCAGGCCGAGGTGCTGTGGGGGTGCATACCCCATCTTGTGTCCATCTCTAGACTGCTGCTTTGCATGTGCAGTGCATCATGGGTACGGGTGGGTTAACCCTATCCTGGTAACCACAGCAGACAGTTTGTGTGGTGACATGCAGTCCTTCTGCAGCCAGCCAGGTGCTTGTTAGCAGCTGTAGCCCACTGGTTACTTCACTGCCTGTAAGGTCAGAGGTCATGGGTTCAAACCCATGATGGGCTTACTTAATAAGGCTGTCCAAGGCATTGTCTATTTTTAATGTACATTAGTGCTGCCAGCACAAATACCCTCAGTGTACTCTAACGATAGGGCGCCCCATAAGGCACCTTATAAGCGCCTTATGGTTACAGTACACTGAGGGTGTTTGTGCTGGTGCCCTATAAAGCACCTTATAAGGTGCCTTATCAGGTGTCCTCTAAAGCGCCTTATAGGGTGCCCTATAGGGGACATTATAGGATGCCTTGGCGGACAGTGCACTTTATAATGTGCCCTATGGAGTGCCTTATGCGGCACCTTAGGTTACGGCACGTGAGGGTGTGTTTGCTGGCAGCACTAATTAAACTACAAATAAAATGCCTCACAAATCAATACTTACACATAAAAGCTACTGCCTCAGCCAGCCTTATGGAATAGGCACACTGGGGGATTGAACTCATGACCCCATACCATCAGTCAGTTTATTAACCATTGTGCTACACCTCTGTTTCTGTGGTTGCATGTCTGCGTGCCTACTTAAGATTACCGCACGTTAACGTGCTTAGCGGCATCTCGCCTGATAATGTGCGCAGCACACGTTATCGCGCAATAATCCCGTTTTGCTACTTTAAGACCGACACGCCCACTCCTTTTATGGCAGCCTGCATACTATCGCCGGACGCACGTTAAGACGGTTTTGTAAACATACCCCATAGATGCTTAATTCAAACATCTAGTTTCTTTTAACATGGCCTCCTAACATACTAGAGCTACTAAACCTGCATTTCAGATCCGTTTCTATGGCATTAACAAGTTCCTCTGCTTTTCAGAGGAAAGAGCTTTCTTACTCCATCAAAAATCTGCAAGATAGCATTGAACCTATTTTGTCAGGAACAAAACTGTATATTAATTTGAAACAAGTAATGATCTTTCTGACCAGATCAAAAACAGCTTAGCATGCTGTTTTGCAGAGAAAAAAAATGTCTTGGCTTCCTGTGAACTTGCATTAAAATTTCAATTACTTTCACTATTCAAAAATGGTTTATAATCGATGTTCTCTTTCACAGCCATAATGTAAAGTTCATCCTCTAATATATGCTTATCTGCCTTTTCATGACATGGTCCAATAACAAAGGTTTTACAGACAGTAGTTCTGAAGTGCTTGTGAGCCTTGTAGATCCTTCAGTTCTTTTGTGCAAAGTGGGCTGCAACTACACACTTGGTGAATCATTTTAGAAGCCCTATTTGTGCTTTGGACATCCGAAAAAGGGCATAGAGACATCTAAAGCACATAGATTTAGCCAAGGAAAGTCTTATATTTTTTTGAAGCTGTGAATAAAAAGGTAAATAAAGGTCAGCCAATTGATATAGTACAGTGTTTCTCAACCCCGTCCTCCGGGACCCCAGGCCAGTCAGTTTTTCAGGATATCCACCATGAATATGCATGAGATAGATCTTCCTATCTCTGTGCGCCAGGAGTCCTCACTAGCCATTTTCAAGTCCAGACTAAAATCCCACCTCTTCACTATTGTTTTCCGTTCCTGTCTTACCCTATCTTGATCTTTCTATCAACATTTGCTTACTTTGTCCTGTAAATTTTTGTTATTTGTATTATATAACTTATTTTGTGTTCTGTCTTATTAGATTGTGAGCTCTGATGAGCAGGGACTGTCTCTCTTCTATGTTTGTACAGCGCTTTATATGTTGTGGCGCTTTATAAGTCTTTAATAATAATAATGATAATAATAATCTCCCATGCATATTCATTGTGGATATCCTAAAAAGTCATGGAATAGGAGGCAATGTACTATGAGAAACTGGTTAAAAGACAGAAAACAGAGAGTAGGGTTAAATGGCCAGTTTTCTCAATGGAGAAAGGTGAATAGTGGAGTACCCAGGGATTTGTGCTGGGTCCACTGCTTTTTAGCATATTTATAAATGACCTGAAAATGGGAATGATGAGTGAGATGATCAAATCTGCAGATGACACAAAATTATTCAAAGCTGTTAAAACACAAGAGAATTGAGAAAATTTGCAAGAAGACCTTGAAAAAGTGGGAGACTGAGCATCCAAATGGCAAATGAAATTTAATGTGGACAAGTGCAAAGTCATGCACTTAGGGAAGAACAACCCAAACTACGGTTACATGATGCAGAGTTCCAGATTAGGAACCACCACCCAAGAAAAGGATCAGGGCATCATCATGAATAATACGTTAAAACCCTCTGCCCAGTATGCAGCTGTTAGTGTAGCTGGATTTCAAAGAGATTTGGACGAGTTCCTGGAGGAAAAGTCCATAAACCATTCTTATAGAGGACCAGGGTTATCCACTGCTCATCCCTGGAATAAGTAGCATGAAATCTGTGTACCTCTTTGGAAATCTGACAGGAACTTGTGACCTGACTTGGCTACTGTCGAAAACAGGATACTTGGGGCTTGAGGGACTCTTGGTGTGACCCAGTATGACATTATGTTCTTAAATGTCATATGACTTCACCGATCTTTATATTATCTTTCTTATCTAAACTCTAATATTATTCACAGTTTGTATTGAGCTCTAGAGGCCAAGTCGTATGGGACAATATTATAACAGGATGCCTGTGTGAAAAGTCCAAAAAGGTTCCTGTTTTATAAAGGCAACATAACTGCCTAGGCGTCTTAATTTATTTATTTATTTATTTTATTTATTTATTTATCTTTCTTATATACCGCGCTCTTTGTATCAGTGCGGTTTACATCAAAACATAACTGTCCAGCACAGGTGGTCTGCACTGGATTTACAATATAACGTGGGTATATGTACAGGTAATAACAGGGTAACTATATACAGCTATATACAGGTAACTTAATAAAATAGAATCCCAGAATCAGCCCCCATAGCACACAAATTTATTTATTTACATTCTCTTATATACTGTGCTATTCTGCATCAGTGCGGTTTACATTGAACAAACTGAAACTACATTGAACAGGGCATTATAACTTGGAGATAATCCTCCATAGCCCATGTTCCCTGTAAAATAGTTAAGTGGCTTGTCCAAGACCACAAGGAGCACCTGTGGGACTAGAAACCCCAGTCCTTCTGGCCCAAGGTTGCTGTCTTCTAGTGGGATTTGAACCCCTGACATTAAGTACCTTGCCCCAACCACTAGGCCACTCCTCCACTCCAAGCACTCCAAGGGGTATGTTTACTAAACCGTCTTAAAGTGCACTGCGTGACGTTATCCCGCGATAAGGTACCTTATCGTGCGATGATGGCGCTTTTTAAGGCGCACAGGTACCATATCGCGCAATAGCGTGCGCTGCGGCGCAAACGAGCGCTGAAGGCGGGGAAAGGCTCCCGGAGGGCGGAGGAAGGCTCCCCAGGGGCGGAGAGAAGGGGTCAATGGGTGGAGAGTGGGAGGGGACAGGCTCCCTGCACACTTACGCTGTGAAATCCGAGGCTCAAAACTAACGCCAGTGAAACCCTGGCGTAAGAGCTGATTTAAAGAGAAAATAAACCATTTCCATCAGCAATGTACAGCAAAACCAGGGAAACCTACAAAAAGTGATAAGTGTGATACATGTGCACGGAACAAAAGTGCAAATAAACATTGAAAATGACTCCAACAAAATAAAAAAAAATCATAATCAAGCTGGGCAATAGTGACAGTAATGGGAAACATCAAAAGACACTCCCAAGAAAGCCCCAAAAAATAAATATGAAGTTTGGAAGGGTCTACGCTCCGTCCCCATACGAGGTGAATGATCCCACAGTGAAATAGCACTGATCAGGGTTTCCCTCTCCAGTGGACAGGTTACCTATGGCATGCACATGTTCCACAACAGCAGGGCGGGCATGTCGGAATGGGCAACTGGACAGAAGCCGGGAAAGGGGATACAGAGGGCTGCAGGCGGCACATGCTGTGGTGCAGCTGGGGCACAGTGCGGACTAGACAGATGCCTAGGTGGCACTTAGGAATGCTGAAACTGAACAGCAGCCAGACAGCAACTGCTGAAGGCCCAACATGGGCACGAGAGTGTTTATCACAGTGTCACAGGGGATAGTACCCAGCAGGTACCCCCAAGGGCACAGAACATTGGCAGGCGGTGTTGGGGGGAAGCGTGGACGCCTATGCAGGCACCCCTACCCCAGAACACGCACCATAGGCAGCCGCCTACCTGCACACTGGATGGCTTGAGACTGCATACCACCAGCACCACCAGCAGAAGGGCATGTCAGCATGGTGGCGGAGGGGTACTGGTGGTGGAGGGGGGCAGTGGCAGCTGCCCAGAGCAGACCACGGCCTACCCTCTGTAGGTGGGTGCCATGCACTGCAACAGACAGGCCCTGCCGGACAAACAGTCATGGTATCATCAGGGAATGCACTGTCTCTGTGGCAACACGGTGGTGCAGTGCACACAACCAGTGTATTTGGAGGCAGAAAGTCACAGGTTCAAGTCCCAGCTGTGGTGCCTGTCAACCCAGGCCCCATATTTTACCCACTACTACAACGTGCTAATACAGACAGAACGTGTATTGCAGATGACGTAAACATGCCCAAAACACCTACATTTTACCCTACAGAGCAAAGACACCATAAACAGGCGCATTACCTAGAGCAGAGTCTCCCAAATGCAGTCCTGGAGGGCCAAACACCATTCAGGTTCCATGCTGCCTCTAATAAAGATGCCTGTGCTGCATATCTATGCACCACCCCCATGGTATGCAGATATATCTCATGCATATTCATGAGGGACAGCATGAAAACCCGAAAAGTGTTTGGAACACCAGGACTGGAGTTGGGAACCTCTGCCGTAAAGCAGCAGCCAACAGGGGCAGACACACCCACACCCACAGGCTCCATTAGCCAATGCCTCCTGGAGAGGCAGGACATTGGGCCCTGCGTGCATCTCCCAATACTAGCACTTGCATATCTTAGCAATGCCACCCTACACCTGGGAATACGGTACACAGCTATCAAAAGTTTGCTATGATTACTGGCAGATAGCAATTCCTACGTTAAGCACAGGTCTGGTCACTGACAGTGTTTACCACCCTGGGGTGTGACCCCCAACAGTATTGCGTACCATATCCATGCCTGCACTGTGCCCAGGACTGGTGTGGTGGCCAGGGCTGCTAAACTCCTCTATAGTAGCACAATGGAGAATATCAGATAGTGGTGGGGTGCAGCCACATCAGGAACAACGGTGAGCTCCCATCATTCAAAAAGCAGCTAAAAACCGTCCTATTCCAAGAACATCTCTGAATAGGAACCCCCCCTATTCCTCTTAAAGAACTCCAGACCAGTAACTATACTATCCTGTCAGTCTCTATGTTCGCCCCAAAATCATCAATGTTGAACCCCCGGTGATGGGCCCCCCCCCCCCCACTATTGATTATCCCCCCCCCCCTGTTATACGTTCCACCGCTTTGACCCGGTGAAAAGCGGGATATAAATATAGTTACATAAATAAATAAATAAATGCTGGCATAGGTGTGGGAGTGTGTGTCTGTCTATCCAGTGTGTGGTGGCTGCAAACAACCTCCACAGCCCACACTGCCAGCACTGTTGCCAGTATTGGCCTGCCAATGTGCATAATGAGGAGCAAGGTACCATGGGTATAGCCTGGACAGGGTGGCCTGGCCAGGATGCATCTGCACAGGGCATAGGGCACTGGCTGGGACATTGTAGTGCCCGGCCACCACCTGCACAGATAGGGTGGCCATAGCATGTCCTCCTGGGAGATCACTCTCACCCTGACTGTGCAGTGACCACAGCATGGCTAGGCACCCCCATAGTGCTATATAGTATTTCTTTCATGTGATATTTATGGGTTTTCTTTTGGGGCTCAGTCACTGACTTATCTGCTTTTTGTGTATGCTGACATCCCAGTTCTGGGTGCACACATTTCCACCAGGAACATGCAGTATGGACTAGCTAGCAGATTGTCTGCAGCTGATATGTGTTGTGATGGAGCGCCTTGCAGGGTGCAGTGGCTGAAGGCTTGCTGCAGGAGAATATCAGATAGTGGTGGGGTGCAGCTAAGCATATCCAGGCCTAATGTCTGTCTGCTATTGTGTTATGGATGTGTACAGAGCTGCATTGACTGCCCTGTAGCGTGTCTATTCCCCAGCAGGACTGGGGTTAATGGTCCCCTCTACTGCCACCATTTCAGGGAGGTAGAATGTGGAACTGTTGGTGGGAGACCCTGTTTACCACCCTCAGCCCTGGAAGAGAAGGGTGGTGGTACATAATTCTCCTAGGGGTTCATAGAAGCTACACCTGACTGAGACATACAGATATATCCAAGGTGTGTCTGCAGAAACTACTTATCTCACACATTAGCACTGCTGGAGACCTGCAGTATGGCCTATTTCTGCTATGGAAGGTGCTGTGGACCTAGTGCTGGGCGCCCCACCGCACCCTCAGGGTGAGCACAGTACCCGCACAATGTGACGGTGTGTAGCTACTCTGTGCCAGTAACACACATGGTCAGTTCCCCCTACCAGGCCTGTGCTGTGCTGTGGGGGTGCATACCCCATCTTGTGTTCATCTGTAGACAGCTGATTTGCATGTGCAGTGCATCATGGGTACGGGTGGGCTAACCCTATCCTGGTGACCACAGCAGACTGTTTGCGTGGTGACATGCAGTCCCTCTGCAGCCAGCCAGGGGCTTGCTAGAAGCTATAGAGCTGTAGCCCACTGGTTACTTCATTGCCTGTGGAGCCAGAGGTCATGGGTTCAAACCTACAGTGGGGTTATTTGATAGGGCTGTCCAAAGCATTATCTATTTTTAATGTACATTATTGCTGCCAGCAAAAACGCCCTCAGCGTACTGTACCCATAAGGTGCCTCAGAGGGCGCTTTATAGGGCGCCCTATAGGGCATCTTATGGTTACCGTCCATATAAGTTGCACTATACGGTATCCTATGGAGCGACTTATAGGGTGCCCTATAGGGGACATTATAGGGTGCCGTGGCGGACAGTGCACTTTATAATATGCCCTATGGAGTGCCTTATAGGGTGCCTTATACAGCACCTTATGTTACAGCGCTTTGAGAGTGCATTTGCTAGCAGCAGTAATTAAAATAAAATTAAAATGCCTCATAATGCAATATTACACATAACAGGTAGTGCCTCAACCAGCCTTATTCATTGGGCACAGTGGGGATTGAACCCATGACCCCTGCACCATCAATCAGTGTCTTCACCATTGTACTGCAGCTCTGTTCCTCTGTTTGCACATCAGCGCTCCTGCTTATGCTTCCCGCGCGCGTTGCTCATGCGCTACTGTGCGCGGTGCACAGTAGCGCGCAGCGCACATTAGCGCGCGATAATCCCAGTTTGCTATGTTAAGACTGAAACACTCACTCCTTATATGGCATCCTGCACACTAGCACCGGGCGCACATTAGGACGGTTTAGTAAACATACCCCCAAATGTCCAAGCGCTAATTTAAACCTGCTGGAAAAAAGGTATAATGTGTACCCGTACACGATGCGTGAAGCCGCGCACTTTATGAAATACATGGGTATAGCTCAACTCTGCTTCTGTTCCCCCCAGACTATACCCCCGAAAATATCTACATGTGGTCCACACAAAAACATGCCTGATCTTTCGGCAAATATACAGCTGTGCAGTTTTATAAAATAACTTTTACACATGTAAAACAGGCTTCACGTGGTCAGAATCCTTTAAAAAATGACTCCCTTAGTGGCATCTAGTTGCACAAGCATCTCACCGAAGTCCATGAGAAACCTGAGATGATTCAAGACATCTTGTATTAGTTTCACTACGAATACCAAACTGTAACAATGAACAGAAGTTGTGGCAGAGAAATGGGAGAAAGACTAAATTTTTACAAGTGCCAAAAAGTATTGAAGTGACAAATATGAGTTCTCTGGAAACAGCTGTAACAGCAAAGTGTCCAAAGTAGCCCTTGCAAGTGCTGTGTCCTTTGGGGAATTTTATGATGTAGTCCAGGTTTGCATCTTAAAAGACTGACAGAGATAAACTGCACAAAGAATTTGGGTTATATGTTCTCCTGAAATAAAAACTGCCAGATGGGGAAGGAAAACTTTTCAATAAAGCCTAGATACTCTCTTAAAGATCTGTATATGTGTTTCCTGATGAACAAAAAAGATCTGAATGATGCTATGAAAAAAAAAATAGGCCCTATAATGTGGCATTTTCTGCCTTTAGAATCGTCCAATCTGACCTCCTATTTGCAATTTTGTCATACTTGGATGTTTCAGAATTATTTGCTTAGTTAATCTTATCTTGCCATCTGGAAAATATTTTGATAAATTATTGTAGGATTGGTTGTATTTGAATTTTCTAATTATTGTATTCAGCATAACTTTCTTTTTAATGCATTCTATTTTGAATTGCATGGATAATGTACTGATATTTATAATATATTTAGTTATATATTTCTTTTGTTTAGACAGTGTTGTGTTTATGCTTTTATGTTATGATTTTATATATGGTTTTGGAATCTATGAGCTGTTAGGTTTAAGCGGACTATAAATGACCATATTAAATTAAGCATTAGTCACTCTTAGGGGTATGTTTACTAAAGTTTCTTAACGTGCGCACCGCGTTAGTCTGCAGGATGCCATATAAGGAGTGGGCGGTCCGGTCAAAAATAGCAAAACGGGATTAGCGTGTGCGCTTTTGTGCGCCGCGCACATTAGCGCATGAGTAACGCGCGCGGGAAGCATAAGCAGGCGCGCTGATGTGCAAACAGAGGAACAGGGCTGCAGTACAATGGTGAAGACACTGACAGATGCTGCAGGTGTCATGGGTTAAACCCCCACTGTGCCCAATGAATAAGGCTGGCTGAGGCACTACCATTTATGTGTAATATTGCATTATGAGGCATTTTAATTTTATTTTAATTACTGCTGCTAGCAAACACACTCTCTCAAAGCGCTGTAACATAAGGTGCTGCATAAGGCACCCCATAAGGTACCCCAGAGGGCACATTTTAAAGTGCACTGTCCGCCACGGCACCCTACAATGTTGCTTAAAGGGTGGCCTATAGGGCACCATATAGGGTGCCCTATGAGGCACGGCAAGGTCATAGCACTGTTTTTGATGGCAGCACTGTGCATTTAAACGCATGGACATCTTAAGTAGGTGCGCTGACATGCAAGGAAGAACAGCAGTGTAGCACAATGGTTAAAGCACTAACTGATGATACAGGGGTCTTGAGTTTGATCCCCAGTGTGTCTAATACTTAAGGCTGGCTGAGCCATCAGCTTTGGCATGTAAGTATTGTGTCCTGCCGCACTTTATTTGTATTTTATTAATTGCTGCCAGCAAACACACCCTCACGTGCCGTAACCTAAGGTGCCGCATAAAGCACCCTATAAGGCACTCCATAGGGCACATTATAAAGCGCACTGTCCACCACGGAACCCTATAATGTCCCCTATAGGGCACCCTATCAGTCGCTCCATAGGATACTGTACAGTGCACCCTATATGGACAGTAACCATAAGGTGCCCTATAGGGCGCCCTATAAAGCGGCCTCTGAGGCACCTTATGGGTACAGTATGCTGAGGGTGTTTTTGCTGGCAACAATAATGTACATTAAAAATAGATAATGCTTTGGACAGCCCTATCAAATAACCCCACTGTGGGTTTGAACCCATGACCTCTGCTTCTACTGGCAGTGAAGTAACCAGTGGGCTACAGCTGCTGGCAAACCCCTGGCTGGCTGCAGAAGGACTGCAAGTCACCACACAAACAGTCTGCTGTGGTCACCAGGATAGGGTTAACCCACCCATACCCATGATGCACTGCACATGCAAATCAGCAGTCTACAGATGATCACAAGATGGGGTATGCACCCCCACAGCACCTCGGCCTGGTAGGGGGAACTGACCGTGTGTGGTACTGGCACAGAGTAGCTACACACCGTCACATTGTGCAGGTACTGCACTCACCCTGAGGGTGAGGTGGGGCACCCTGCACCAGGTCCCCAGCAGTGCTAATGTGTGTGATAGGTAGTTTTTGCAGACACCCCTTGGCTATATCTGTATGTCTCAGTCAGGTGTAGCCCCTATGGACCCCTGGGAAGATTATGTACCACCACCCTCCTCCTTCAGGGCTGAGGGTGGTAAATAGGGTCTCCCACCAACAGATCCACATTCTACCTCCCTGCAATGGAGTCATTAGAGGGGACCATCAACCCCAGTCCTGCTGGGGAACACATACACTACAGGGCAGTCAATGCAACTCTGCACACATCCATAATGCAATAGCAGACAGACATTAGGCCTGGATATGCTAAGCTGCACCCCACCACTATCTGATATTCTCCTGCAGCAAGCCTTCAGCTGCTGCACCCTGCAAGGCGCTCCATCAAGACACATACCAGCTGCAGACAGTCTGCTAACTAGTCCATAGTGCATGTCCCTGGAGGAAATGTGTGCACCCAGAACTGGGATGTCAGCATACACATCAAGCAGATAAGTCAGTGACTGGGCCCCAAAAGGAAACCCATAAATATCACATGGGAGAAATACTATATAGCACTATGGGGGTGCCTAGCCATGCTGTGGTCACTGCACAGTCAGGGTGAGAGTGATCTCCCAGCAGGACATGCTGTGGCCACCCTGCCTGTGCAGGTGATGGCCGGGAACTACAATGTCCCAGCCAGTGCCCTATGCCCTGTGCAGATGCATCCTGGCCAGGCCACCCTGTCCGGGCTATACCCATGGTAGCTTGCTCCTCATTATGCACATTGGCAGGCCAATACTGGCAACAGTGCTGGCAGTGTGGGCTGTGGAGGGTGTTTGCAGCCACCACACACTGGATAGACAGACACACACTCCCACACACCTATGCCAGCATTGTGCTACTATAGAGGAGTTTAGCAGCCCTGGCCACCACACCAGTCCTGGGCACAGTGCAGGCATGGATATGGTACGCAATACTGTTGGGGGTCACTCCCCAGGGTGGTAAACACTGTCAGAGACCAGACCTGAAGCACACTCCACAGACATCAGAAAGGTTGCTATGATGGAGCTCAATCAGCAAACTGTGCTTAACGTAGGAAATGCTATCTGCCAGTAATCATAGCAAACCTTTGATAGCTGTGTACTGTATTCCCAGGTGTAGGGTGGCATTGCTAAGGTATGCAAGTGCTAGTATTGGGAGATGCACGCAGGGCCCAATGTCCTGCCTCTCCAGGAGGCATTGGCTAATGGATCCTGTGGGTGTGGGTGTGTCTGCCCCTGTTGGCTGCTGCTTTACGGCAGAGGTTCCCAACTCCAGTCCTGGTGTGCCAAACACTGTTCGGGTTTTCATGCTGTCCCTCATGAATATGCATGAGATACATCTGCATACCATGGGGGTGGTGCATAGATATGCAGCACAGGCATCTTTATTAGAGGCAGCATGGAACCTGAATGGTGTTTGGCCCTCCAGGACTGCATTTGAGAGACTCTGCTCTAGGTAATGCACCTGTTTCTGGTGTCTTTGCTCTGTAGGGTAAAATGTAGGTGTTTTGGGCATGTTTACGTCATCTGCACTAAACGTTTTGTCTGTATTAGCACGTTGTAGTAGTGGGTAAAATATGGGGATTGGGTTGGCAGGCACCATAGCTGGGACTTGAACCTGTGACCTTCTGCACCCAAACACACTGGTTGTGTGCTCTGCACCACCGTGTTGCCACAGAGACAGTGCATTCCCTGATGATACCATGACTGTTTGTCCGGCAGGGCCTGTCTGTTGCAGTGCATGGCACCCACCTACGCAGGGATAGGCCATGGTCTGCTCTGGGCAGCTGCCACTGCCCCCTCCACCACCAGTACCCCTCCGCCACCATGCTGACATGGCCTTCTATTGGAGACAGCATAAAACCTGAATGAGTTGTGGCCCTCCAGGACTGCATTTGGGGGACTCTGCTCTAGATAATGCGCATGTTTCTGGTGTCTGTGCTCAGTGGGGTAAAATATAGGCGTTTGAACCATGCGTATGTTCTCTGCAATAAAGGATTGTCCTTACTATCACGGTTTAGTAGCAGGTAAAATATGGGGACTGGATTGGCAGTAGCACCAGCTGGGACTTGAACTTGTCACCTTCTGCTCCTGAACACACTGGCTGTGTTCACCGCACCACACTGTGCTCACAGGGATAGTGCAGTCCCTGGAGATACCATGGTTGTTTGTCAGACAGAGCCTGTCTTTTGCAGTGCATGGCACCCACCTACACAGGGCTAGGCCATGGTCGGCTCTGGGCAGCTGACACTGCCCCCTCCACCACCAGTACCCCTCTGCCACCATGCTGACATGCCCTTCTGCTGGTGGTGCTGGTGGTGTGCAGTCTCAAGCCATCCAGTGTGCAGGTAAGCGGCTGCCTATGGTGCGTGTTCTGGGGTAGGGGTGCCTGCATAGGCGTCCACGCTTCCCCCCCAACACCGCCTGCCAATGTTCTGTGCCCTTGGGGGTACCTGATGGGTACTATCCCCTGTGATAGACACTCTCGTGCCCATGTTGGGCCCTCATCAGTTGCTGTCTGGCTGCTGTTCAGTTTCAGCATTCCTAAGTGCCACCTAGGCATCTGTCTAGTCCGCACTGTGCCCCAGCTGCACCACAGCATGTGCCGCCTGCAGCCCTCTGTATCCCCTTTCCCAGCATCTATCCTGTTGCCCATTCCGACATGCCCGCCCTGCTGTTGTGGAACATGTGCATGCCATAGGTAACCTGTCCAATGGAGAGGGAAACCCTGATCAGTGCTATTTCACTGTGGGATCATTCACCTCGTATGGGGACGGAGCGTAGACCCTTCCAAAATTCATATTTATTTTTTGGGGCTTTCTTGGGAGTGTGTTTTGATGTTTCCCATTACTTTCACTATTTGCCCAGCTTGATTATGATTTTTGTTTATTTTGTTGGGGTCCTTTTCAATGTTTATTTGTACTTTTGTTCTGTTCACATGTATCACACTTATCACTTTTTTGTAGGTTTCCCTGGTTTTGCTGTACATTGCTGACATAAATGGTTTCTCTTCCCTTTAAATCGGCTCTAACGCGAGGTTTTCACGCGTTATTTTTGGCCTCGAATTTCACCTCGTTAGTGTGCGGGGAGCCTCTCCCCTCCCACTCTCCACCCATTGACCCCTTCTCTCCACCCCTGGGGAGCCTTCCTCCGCCCTCCGGGAGCCTTTCCCCGCCTTCAGTGCTCATTTGCGCTGCTGCGCACATGAGCGCGCACTAGAGCGCATTTTTGCCCCATAAAGCATCATTAGCGTGCGCTAAGGTACCTTAGCGCGCACTAATTGCGCGGCGTGCATGTTAAGAAAGTTTAGTAAACATACCCCTTAGAATTCTGAGTAAACATATGGAGGGGGAATAATTTTATAACTGTGCATGCATGAAAAATATGCCCACATTTTTTGTATCTTGTGTGCACTTTGGCAATTTTCAAAGCCAAATTGTGTGCATACGTCAACTTTGAATAATACTTCAGGGAATTTGTGTACACACATTTACATCTGCTCATGACTAGACACAAATTTGCTGAGGTAATTTGTGTGGATATGCATAGATTTGTAAAATCTGCATGGGAGCACTAACCACACCCCAATCCTGCCCCCTATTTCTGCACTTAGGCAAGCTTGCTAAAGCATGCTACTGGGTAGCACAGGATTCAGCACGCACCAAGTGCACATTGCTGACATTTAGATCAACTTAGCTAAAAGTCCCATGCCAACCAGGTAGCATATGAGTGAGCATGGGCAGAGCACATTAGGGGCATAATGTGGATGTTGAACAGAGTGGAACAGGTAAACGTAGATCGATTGTTTACGTTATCAGAATATAGAAAGACTAGGGGACATGCAATGAAGCTACAGGGTAAACTATTTAAGACTAATAAAAGAAAATATTTTTTCACTCAACGTTTAATCAAACTCTGGAATTTGTTACCGAAGGATGTAGTAAAGGCTGTTAGTGTAGCTGGGTTTAAAAAAGGTTTGGACAAGTTCCTGGAGGAAAGGTCCATAAACCATTATTAAGAAGTGACCGAAGATATCAATGCTTGACCCAGTACAAGCATTGTGGAACTTGTGTCTCTTGGGGAAACTGCTAGGTACATATGACCTAGATTGGCCACTGTTGGAAACAGAATACTGGGCTTGATGGACCTTGGTCTGACCCAGTATGGCATATCTTATGTTCTTATGTTCTTATGTTCTTGATGGCACATCACGGTTAGTGTGGGCACCTTATGGGCATGCACTAACCACAACTGTTTCCAAAATCAGTAAACCAAATGGAATCAACCTAAATATCCCAAAGACCAAAAGATTCCAACGCTCAATATTCCCAGAAAACACTATTCTTTTTGTCGGAGCACGCCAACCCAGTGCCGGGAAACCACTCCAGGCACCACTGTGGCAACTCCTTTTATTAAGACGTTTTTATGTGGATAAAAAAGAGAAATCCAAAACTTAGCTTATGAAGAATGCCATCCAACGCAGCTTAAATATGCCAGTGATTCAACAATGACGACGCGGCTCACGTTTCGGGTTCTTCAACAAAAATGTTGCAAAACCCTGCTTCAGGTCCATCCACAACTGGCAAGAAGAAAAGCATGAATGAGAAACCACGGAGGTGTAGCACACCAAATAGACATCGGCGCCTGACGTCAGCTTCCGTTGAAAAATCGAAGCCACCAATCACAAAGCAGAGAAAACCCAAGATGTTGCCGATGTCTATTTGGTGTGCTACACCTCCGTGGTTTCTCATTCATGCTTTTCTTCTTGCCAGTTGTGGATGGACCTGAAGCAGGATTTTGCAACATTTTTGATGAAGAACCCGAAACGTGAGCCGCATCGTCATTGTTGAATCACTGGCATATTTAAGCTGCGTTGGATGGCACTCTTCAAAAGCTAAGTTTTGGATTTCTCTTTTTTATCCACATAAAAAGTCTTAATAAAAGGAGTTGCCACAGTGGTGCCTGGAGTGGTTTCCCGGCACTGGGTTGGCGTGCTCCGACTAACCACAACTGTTGCCATTTGTGTGAGTGTACTTGATGCCGCTTTAATGGACGGCATTAAGTGCACACATATGCCGGTTAACATAGTGCCGCTCGATTGCAACACGCTGTCGGCATGGGGGAAGGAGACACATGCCCACAAACATTAGTGTAGGCCTCCAAGCTGATATCACACTGCAATCGTGTGCTACCAGTGCTGCCTTTAGTAAACATGCCCATTAAAGCATTGGTGGCAATGTGCAAGGTTATGCTGCAGGGTACCACCTGCACTGGTACTTATGTGATATAATAATGTGGGATTGAATATGCAGATACCTTCCCCATTCGGAAGACCTGAGACAAGGAGATGAGGTGCTCTAGGTGACCCTCATCGCTTGTGCCCCTCCCCCATGCTGCTGCCCCTCTCCAGGACATGTAGCACCAGCAATGGCCGCAAACAGCCTCACGGCACTTACCTTTAAACTTCAGAGCCATGGGGATGTTTGATTCTGCCCCTCCGACACCCAATGCCAACTTCCTGTGTGCGCTGGAGGGTGTAGAAGCAAACAGCCCTATGGCACTGAAGTTTAAAAATAAGCACCACAGGGCTATCTGCGAGCTGTAAGTCCCAAGAGAGGAGACAGTGGCGGCAATAGGCAGGCCTGAAGGGCAACCAACTAGTTTGCCTAATGATAGCACCAGCAGAGAACCCAAAGAATCCAGAGCACAAGGCCACGAGGGACTAGATCCTGAAGTATCTAACAGGTTTAGGATTGAAGTAAAAAAAAGAGAAAGATTCCTTCATTTGTGGTGGTGGTGATGCCCAGAGAGGAAGAAGTCCCAGATTTTGGGAAGTGTTTTCCATGTCACACAGTGGAGTTCCCGAATGTAGGATGAGAGCGGATTTTGGTGTAGTGTCTTGCAGCTCAGAAGAGGAATTCCCTGCCTGTGAGCAAGTGAGGTTAAAAAGAGGGACATTCCTGACAATGGAATCTGAAACTAAGAGGAGTCTTAAGATAGCAAAAGAAGAGAAGTTGTTTCGGGTGTCTCTCTTCTTTTATGGCTGTAACAATAATTTTTTATCCTGATTTTGATCACCCAATAAAGACTCTGCACCCAGCATTGAACATCCAGATTGCCCGGATAGCAGACCAGACAGCAAGGATACTCAACTACTGCCCGCTTAGCTTCAGCGGTGAAATTTAGGCCAGCTTTTGCTGCGCCTCACTTTTGCCGCTTTGCGATATCCAGTCAGCGGCTCAATATCGCTGCCCCCAAAACGCCCTGATACTAACTGGTTAGCACCAGTAAATATTAAATGGCACTAAGCGTGTAATGTTACAAAATCATTCTGAATTTTCTAAGAAAGATTAAAATTTGGGAGCATTTCTAAGGGACTCCATGCCTCCTATGATGCTTAACTATGTTTGCACTGTAAGGAACAAATGAAATTTCAGCTTAGGTTTTTGGAGAAGGATGTTTTGACAGACTCTGAATATATTCCCATAGGAACATAAGAACATAAGATGTGCCATACTGGGTCAGACCAAGGTCCATCAAGCCCAGTATCCTGTTTCCAACAGTGGCCAATCCAGGTTACAAGTATCTAGCAGTTTCCCCAGAAGACACAGGTTCCACAATGCTTCTATTGGGGTAATTTCCTGGGTCCTCTTTAATAATGGTTTATGGCCTTTCCTCCAGGAACTTGTCCAAACTTTTTTTAAACCCAGCTAACTAATAGTTTTTACTACATCCTCCGGTAACGAATTCTAGAGTTTGATTAAACATTGAGTGAAAAAAGATTTTCTCTTATTAGTCTTAAATAGGTTACACTGTAGCTTCATTGCATGTCCCCTAGTCTTTCTACTTTTTGATGCCATAAACAAACGATCTATGTTTACCCGTTCCACTCCATTCATTAATTTATAGACCTCTATCATATCTTCCCTCAGCCATCTCTTTTCCAGGTTGAAGAGCCGTAACCTTTTAAGCATCTCCTCATAGGGGTATCCTTCCATCCTCTTTACCATTTTAGTGGTTCTTCTCTGTACCTTTTCTAATTCCGCATATCCTTTTTAAGATATGGCGACCTGAATTGTACACAATATTCAAGGTGCAGTTGCACCATGAAACAATACAGAGGCATTATAATAACCTTGACTTTATTCACCATTCCTTTCCTTGTGATACCTAGCATTCTATTTGCTTTCTTGGCCGCCGCTGCACAAAGGGTAGATGGTTTCAACGTGTTATCCACGATGACGCCTAAATCTTTTTCCTGGGTGGTGGTTCCTAATGTGGAACCATGCATGGTGTATCTGTAGTTTGTGTTGTTCTTTCCTAGGTGCATAACTTTGCATTTGTCCACATTAAATATCATCTGTCATTTGAACGTCCAAACTTCCAATTTATCAAGGTTCTCTTGCAATTTTTCACAATCCTCTTGGGTTTTAACAACTTTGAATAATTTTGTGTCATCTGCAGATTTGATAACCTCACTCATTATTCCCATTTCCAGGTCATTTATGAATATGTTAAAAAGCAGCGGACCCAGCACAGATCCCTGGGGTACTTCACTATTCACCTTTCTCCATTGGGAAAATTGGCCATTTAGCCCTTCCCTCTGCTTTCTATCTTTTAACCAGTTCCTGATCCACAATACTGCCTCCAATCCCATGGCTTTTTAATTTTGCCAAGAGTCTCTCGTGAGGGACCTTGTCAAAGGCTTTCTGAAAATCCAGATACACTATATCGACCGGCTTACCTTTGTGTACCTGTTTATTTACACTTTCAGGTCCTGGGTATGTGTGTGGCAAAGTAAAAGTTTCATTGCAGCCTGGTTTTTCATGGTTTAAAAGCAGAAATTATATTTGAAGAAAATCCTACAGAGCAAAATGATTACCTTCATTTCCTGTATCAATCATCACAGTAAAATGCCTCATGAGATCATTCCTGTAAATGAGACTTCCAAGGTATCAGAAGAAAATCTACATACTCTATATCTGTACATTAAAGTCTATTTCAAGCAAGTTCTACATGACTTAGGTAAGTGACAATGATATATATAATAGCAAAGGATGTCTTTATATCACTTGTACAGTGTAATGGATCTAATACCCTGGAACAGTTATTTAAATGCCTTCACATGGGAAAATAGGCTCCAATTAGCTGAATGATTTAATGTTGTGGAAAAGATTGCGCAGTTTTCGACAATGTAAACAATGGCCATATTGCATTCATGTCATTTCTGTTTCTCAAAGTATACAGCAGTCAAATAGCTGCAGTAGGTTGCAATTATTGTGTTCTTCAATGCCATCTTTGTAGCAAAATTGCATGTGGTAATTTTCCACCACTGACAAAAAAAACATTTCACAATATTCAAAAATACTCCTGAGCACTCAACCTGAAGTCTGTGAGAGCTGCAAAACAACCCAATATCTTTTGAAGGCCCTTACTATCATCTCAGCACTAGAGCATCACAGTTATTTATCAAGACATGAATCAAAATCCTCATTCATTTCTTTTTTCAAATGCATTCTGTTAAAAATAAAAGGAAGTATATTGAGATCACAGGAATCCAAAACCCTACTCTCTCTCCATTGATTCTGAGGAATCCTGGGCACATCTGCAACTGCATCTTTTTTATGTCTGATGTTCTCATTTATGAGCCGATGGTTACTCTCAGAGTAGTGTCTACAAATGGGTTTCTTTTGCATATATCATGAGAAGGAATGAACCTCACTTGCAAGGCAGCGGATGTTGTGGTTCCTGTTGGATGTTTTTGTTGTATTTATGAAAACTCAAGCCAAAACAAATGCTGGTTTTCTGCCCTAGTCCACCACCTAACAGTGTACTGTTTCATCTGGAGCAGAGATGTATCAGTCCCTTCTTCATGCCTAGTAGGTATGAACAACTAAAAATAAAGAGTTCAGTCCATGCTTATTTAAAACAAATGCGTCCTAATTCTCATGTAGTCTTTATTTTCATGTTTTTCAGATATTTTTAGGTACTCGAATGAACTGGACACACATTTACAAATACACATCCCTAATGCCTAGTTGAGAAGACTAATGGCACCAAGCTCAGCTCTGAACACTGGAGATACACATTACAGTTGTGGTCAACATTGTTGGCACCCTTGTAATTCAACCCCTTAAAGTCCAATTTCTTTTTTAAAAAAAGTGGACAGTAAAATGGCTTTGGACTATATATGCATCCATATTTAACACATAAAAGAATCAAATAAAACAAGACCAAATAAAAAAGGAAAGAGTAGGAAAGAGTATAAAAACTAGGACATTGTCAGGTCATGATTATGCGTATTTGCTCAACTTTGGGGGAATTTCATAAACATGCCTCATACTCGAAAATTTGTTTATTGTCTAGAGGATATCCATATCAGATTATTCAAAGGGCCTATTTATGGGCGCGATACACTCATAGAGAATGGCTTTTTTCAGATTCTCATACTTCTACTACGGAAGATTGGTTCATCGGCATTTTACCTTTTATGCATAATACTTCCAGGGTGATTTCAATACTTACGAAACATTGGTCAGTTTTGAGTTTACATCCATGCTTTTCTAAACCTATTTCTTTTGCTTTTACAAGGGGTTCTAATTTACCCACTGATTCTCCTTACCCATTGATTCTCCTTCAGCCAGACCTTCTGACCATACGGGTTATAGTGCTTGCGGGATATGCCAATTTGTGCGCTGACTTTGACTGGCACCACATGGGAAGACCCGATCACGCAACTAATTTTTTGTTTTCGTTGGTCTACTACTTGTGCTTCCACCTATGTGGTTTATCTTTTACGATGTCCATGTAATATGCTATATGTGGGCCGCACTATTCGGGCTGTCAAGATCAAAATGGGAGAACATGCCTCACGCTTGTGTATGCAAAATCAGTCAGCACCCATGGTTGAACACTGTTTGACTTTGGGACACAGTTTCCAAGACCTCCGTTGGAGGGTTATTGATTTTGCACCACAAGATCCGCGGGGTGGGGACAGGATTTCCCAGCTCCAATGGCTTGAACAACGATGGATTTTCACTCTGGGTTCGATGCATCCCCAGGGTCTCAATAGTGAGATCGATTGGCAGAGTCTTTTTTAAATTTCCAATGGATAAGGGAATCCCCGGACCATGTGGGGTTATTCACCTTTTCATTGGTGGTTCTCCTCATGATAGCATATCACATTGGCCAATCACACAACGCCTTCTTTCTCAAAATGGTTTCCGTTTCTTTTGGCATTTAATGGCAGTTAGTTTGTGAGAACACATGGAGGATTTGGAGGATATGCACTTGAAACAGGGTCTTTTGGGTACCCGAAATGTGCACGTCGTGCAGTGACTTCACTCTTCAGAACACTCACATCTTGGATACTACAGATTTAAGCTAAGTGTTTTCTATTTTATGAGTCTGAACCTAATACTTGATTAAAAGGGACATGACCAGCTTTCGAGATTGAGAAAACTTCTCTTCTCCTGATGGCATGCCTGACAAAGTTTATTTAATACATTTTGGGATTGATGCATATTTGGTGATTTTTTTCTTTTTCTTTTTCTTTTCAGGTCATGATTATTGGCAGCCTTATAAGCAATTCAAATCAGTTTGAACTGAAGAACCACATTCCCATTGCAGTAAAATTAGACACACCTGTGATCAATTGTCAGTACTCACATGACTTGAATCAACCAATGAATGATGGCTCTGATGTTTAAAATGGCCACATTCACTTCCTGCTCCATTTTCACAATGGTGAAGACAAGAGAACTACCTGAGACCAACTGAAAAGCCATTATCACCAAACATCAAACATCAATGGGGTACAAGGCCATCTCCAAGGACCTTGGAATTCCTGTATCTACAGTTCACAATGTTATTAAGAAGTTTTCTGCTTATGGAACTGTCAAGAACCTTCCAAGATGTGGTGGAAAGAGAAAACTTAATCCAAGAAGTCTCCAAAGGTTAGTGCAAACTGTTGGAAAACACCACGGACAACATCCAAAGACCTTTAAGGCTGACCTGGAGCAATCTGGTGTAGTGGTTTTAACCTGCACCATACACCGTGCACTAGATTGTGAAAAAACTCCACCATCAACCTGCTTGACATTCCACAGCTAAAGACAAAAAACAAACAGTCCACCTGCAATAGAACATTTAACCATTTGCCCCATACATATGGAAGCCTATCAGACCTGTCAGACTTCAGAAAGAAATTAAAAATGCACCTCTTCAGGGAAGAATATAATATCCACTCAGAATAAGAGACTCAACCACCATATATCCTTACTGTAAAATCCCACGATTCAACTCAACAGACTCTAACAATGTAAAAAGGATTCATTAAGGCAAGCATAAAATGTTGTAAATAGTTCATATTTATTTATACCAATTGTTTTCCAGTTATATTGTTAATCTATTATAGAGGTATGTTTACTAAACTGCGGTAGGTTCCGCGGTAAAGGTACAGATGCCCATATAAAGGCATGGGTGGTGCATCATTACAGCAAGCCTATCAGCTAACACACGTTACAAGGCGCCTTAGACTAACGTGCATTACAAGGCGCCTTATAAGGCACCTTACAAGGCACATTAAAAGGTGCCTTGTAATGTGCCTTGTAAGGTGCCTCATAAGGTGCCCTATAGGGCTCCTTAGGCTAAGCGCCATATTAGGCACCCCTGGACAAGGCACCGTAGAAGGCACCCTGGGCTATGGAACCATAGGTTAAGGTGGCCTAACAAGGTTACGGTGCCCTAGGTTAGTGTGCCCTAAGGGCTGCAAGGTGCCTCAGGATGGCATGCATGACCTGTGAGGAACAGAGACAGATGTAGCCCCAACACTAGATAGAGCACTCAGGAAAGGCAATGAATAGGTGAGTGAAGGAGGGAGAGCTGGGAGCCGCTGGACCTGCCATATCTGCGGGCAGCCCATGTGGCTGCCAGTACTGATGACAAACATGGTGGGGGCAACTGTACCACAGCACAGGGTGTTGACAATGTAAAGTACTGGAAAGACAGTTGGTGGCAGACGATGGGAATACGTGTCCCCCAGTGGAGGCGGAGGTGGCAGGATAGTTACAATGATGGGTGGACAGAGGATTGGTGGTGCCATGCAGATCAGGCACAGGCGAGGCAAGCATGAAGAGACGCAATGCAGGAAAGGGTAGCAGTGCAGGACATGGGGTGACAGCCTGCACAGGCAGACAGGACTCTACACAGGTGACAGATGCAGATAGACGGACCGAGGGAATGTTGGCAATTGTGGCGAGGGTATTATGGGCTGGGAGAACAGATCTGCAAAGATATGACTGTTACAGGCATGCACACTATTTGGGTAGGACAGGCATGAGAGGAGGGAACAATGAGGAATTGAACCTATGAACACTGCCGAGAATGGCATTGTATTAACCAGTAGGCTATACCTCTGTGGTGTATTTCACAGCAATGGCTGGCTACAGAAGGACTGCAGGCCACCACAAAAACTGTCTGCTCTGAGTGCCAGGATAGGGCAACCCCCACCAGTACCCATGATGCAATGCACATGCTGAATAGCAGTCTACAGCTGATCACCAAATGGGGTCTGCACCTCTCCGGTACCTCAGCTTGGGAAGACAAATTGACAGTGCGTGATACTGACACAGAGTAGCTACAGACCATGCCATTGTACAGGTTCCGTGTTCACCCTGAGGGATAGGATGGGTGCCCAGCACTAGGTCCGCAGTACATGTGGTGCTAGAGATAGGTCCTGCTGTACATCTCTGTGATACCAGTGTGTGACAGGTGTTCCTTGCAGTGCATCCAAAGGTAATTTAGTGTCCATTTGTATCCTGCAGTCACATATGGCCCTCTGGGACCAGACACCACCCAGATTAGTGTGTACCCTGTGTTAGGGTCTGGCTGACATGGGCACCTGTTATCAGGGCATAGGGGGTTTCTAGACTTGCATGAGGTTTGTGTAGCAGTGCCTTTATAGGTCACACTGCTATACACTATATCCCCCAAGGGGCCCACATCACCTGTTTTGTAGGTAAGGGACAGGTGCCCCAGACGCAGTGAAGCAACCGCCATTCTGCTGGTATAGAACAGCCCTCCAGGGTTGGTGGGCCAGAGCCATACCTGTGACTGGGGCAGACCAGCAGCAATTCTGGGGTTAGGTCTGGAAAACCCCAACTGCCTCACACCACTGTCTGCCAGTCACCAACAGACAGGACAGTCAGACTGCATCTTATAGATATTCCAACCATGCACAGTCCAACTGCAGACAGTCCAATAGCCAATCCATAGTGCATGCTCACAGAAGAACTATGTGCACCATGCAGGCATCTCAGTGATTGGGGGCCCAGCACTGAAAACACAAAAGTATCACTGGAGGCAGATAGTGTAGAGCGCTATGTGGGAACCTAGACATGCCATGGTCACTGCTCGGTCAGAGTGAGTGCCCTCCCAGCATGCCATGCTGTGGCCACCCTGTCCATGCAGGCAGTGGTCAGTCACTACAGTCTCCCAGCCATTACCCCACATGCTGTGAAGATGCATCCTGGCCAATCTGCCCTATCCGGGCCATACCCACAATATCTTGCTTCTCATTATGCACATATTCAGGCTAAGGCTGATAACAGTGGGACATTTTGGGCCCAGTGAGGGGTGGGCAGCCACAGAACAATGGATAGACACACATACACACACACACACCCCTATTGCAGCATTGTGCAAAGATAGGGGTGGTTGGCAACCCTGCCTGCCACACTGGTGTTCATCATAATGCCGACATTGCTAAACTGTGCAGGAGGTAGTAGTAGTGCTCTGGTGATAACTGCAGCTCAATGCTGGGGCCAACAGCCTGACCCGCCATGCATCATTGGATTGTGGAGCCTGTGTGAGTGGGTGTTTGTATCCCTGTTCGCCGCTGCTTTGGGCTTTGCACATGTTGCTGTTGTATCTGCATTGTAGGGTAAAATATAGGGACATGCTCTGCAGGAACCACAGCTGGGATGTGAACCTGTAACCCTCTGCTTATGGACACACTGGCTGGGTGTACTGCACCACACTGTTGCCACAGATGCATGGTAGTCCCTGGAGCTACCTGTACTTTTCCTCAGCCAGACCTTTTATGTTGCACTGCACACCACGTACTGGTACAGGGTATGGCCTAGGTCCACTGCAGGCAGGTGCCACTGCTCCCTCCTTCACAGGACACACACCCCTGCCATGCTGACATGACCATATGCTTTCGGTGCTGGTAGTGCGCAGTCCCAGGCCATCCACTGTGTGGGTAGGTGGTCGCCTAGGGAGCGGGGTCTGGGGCAGGGGGCATACATGAGCATCCTCACATCCCTCCCATCACCGCCTACCAATAGTATGTCCCTTCCTCTTGTGGGAGAGTTGGCTGGTCAGTTCCCTGGCAACTGTTAGCTCGGGTGGACCAGGTAAATGTAGGTGGATTGTGCTTGGCCTTTGTCTGCTGCTGTC
The DNA here is from genome assembly GCA_033557465.1 of Ichthyophis bannanicus. Classification (NCBI taxonomy): domain Eukaryota; kingdom Metazoa; phylum Chordata; class Amphibia; order Gymnophiona; family Ichthyophiidae; genus Ichthyophis; species Ichthyophis bannanicus. The sequence continues at coordinate 1,732,227,772 of CM066031.1, forward strand.
TTGCTGCTGTCTTGCTGATTTCCGGTTCCTATGTTCCGATGTGCCACCTGGGCACCCGCCTAGTCCACCCTGTGCCCCAGCTGCCCCCGCTGCATGTTCCGCCTCCAGCCCGCTATGCCCCATTTGCACCATTGCCATAGTGGCCTGTCAAACTTGGGCACTATGCTGTTGCTGCAAATGGAGCACTACTATCACGTTTCTTTGGCTCCCTGCCTATGCTGTACAGTGCTGACACTGAAATGGTTTCTCTCTCCTGCAAATGTGCATCTAACGACAGGTTTTCAGCCCTTCAGTTCAGCACGTTAGTGTGCAGGGAGCCTCTCCCCACACACTCTCCGCCCACTGGCCCCTTCTCTCCGCCCCCTCTCCACCCTCTGTGGTGTTTACCGCGGCCGGGAACGTTAACGCTCGTTAGGTAACGTTAATGTGCGTTAAGCGCGCGTTAACATTACCTAACACGCGGTCTGTAACGTTACCGCAGTTTAGTAAACATACCCTATACTGTTCCAGTTCTCTGTAAAACATTGTACCCTTAGTCATGTTAATAGATTGTTAATTGTAAACCGCTTTGAATAATAGAAAGGTGGTATAAGAATAAGTTAAAATAAATAAATAAATGAATTAGTTACCAGTCAATATGCATGCACAAGAGCGTTTGGCTTCTATGCTCCAAGCCTCTGGAACTCACTTCCCGAAGAAATCAGAAAAATCAATGACTTTCTCACCTTCCGGAAACATCTCAAGACCCACCTTTCCCAACCCCCCTACCCCCACTGCAATGTCCACTGCTGTGCATAAACCCCTCCTTAGATGTAGCTAAGTATACCCTCGGCCCCATATATACACCCCCTGTCTCTGTACATATATTCATTAACAAACTCGATGTAAAATGGAAAATGTATATAAGTTACCACAACTGTATACTTATTCATTTACCGTTTAATGTCAAACGGAAAATGTACATAAGTTACCACAACTGTACTTAAGTTCTTTACTGTTTACTGTTTCAATATAGCATTTTGCAGCCTTGTTTTATGTATACCTCTCTGAACCGATGAAAAGCGGTATAGAAAAACAGTTAAACAAATAAATAAATCCAAAGTAACACAAGAGAACTTCAGGAAATAAGGGGAAGTAAACAAGTAGCTGTCAATATCAACTGATCTTCTTAAAAATATTACTTGTTTATGGTAAAGGAGATGTAGAAACAGGATATGATATGCCAGGAACACTAATGCATAGAGAGTGGGCTTCCTTGTAGGGGAGCAGGATTCACCTGGAGGAATGAAAGATTACACTGGTCAACATTGAAATGGTTACTGACTTTAAAAGGCCCTAATCTGTAGTATCTTGGTGAGCTGAACATGAATATAACATTAAAAAAAATTTATTGGCTCTCGTTTTGAAGATATTGCATGTAGTTCATTTTTGACGTTTCACCGTGTAAGTTTATCCAGTAGGACATCAACAACATCCCAAATAAGCCTTGAATCATGTAATATTGCATCACATTGCATAATACCAGCATGCACACATCATCCAGAGTTGATTGCATCATTTTCTGATGCAATGCAATACTACTGCCAGACGGCTGCTGAAGCCATCTGACGTCAGCAGTGTACTATACGCAGTCGGAAAGGTTGAGCATTTAAAATATTTCAGACTGTGTGCGAGACAGTTTAAGCTACTGTTACATGTAATTTTTATTAATCATATAATTTTAGCCATTTAGGTACAATACAGAACAGTAATGCCACGAAAGTGTGTTAATACCGTTGACAATTTCTGCTACATTTGTGGGGAAGTGACATTTGCCAACCAGAAGAAAAGTATCACTTCTCAACTGAAGAAGGTATATCATCTTTACTTCAGATGCAAGATTGGTGACCAAGACAAGCCTTGGGCCCCGCATATATGCTGCACTACATGTACAACACAGCTTTCACAGTGGTTGAATTGCAAAAGACCATCAATGCCGTTTGCAGTCCCCATGGTGTGGAGAAAGCCAAGCAACCACATAAATGACTGTTACTTCTGCTTGGTTCCTCCTCTTTCCAGCAGAATAACGAAGCAAAAGAAGTCGAGCATAGTCTACCCAAACATTCCGTCTGCATTGAGACCAGTTCCACATGGTGAGGGACTTCCTATTCCACAACCTCCATCAGAATATTCTCTTGATTCATCTGATGAGGACAAGGGTGAAGCCGACATGTTCTTCTCCTGGTCCATCAGCATGAAGTGACCCAGATTTTCACTGGGATGCATTATCAACTCCACACAGAATAACACAGTAAGAACTAAATGACCTGGTTCATGATTTGGACGTACCCAAGAACAAGGCAGAATTCCTAGGATCAAGACTCCAACAATGGAATCTTCTAGAAGAAGATGTCAATATTACTTCATATTGAAAGCGCCACCAGCAGTTGGAGCCTTTCTTCAAAAAGGAAAGTAATCTGGTATTCTGTTCCGATACTGAAAACCTCATGAATGCCTTAAAAATCACTCATGACCCACAAGACTGGAGACTATATAGACTCTTCGAAACTGAGTCTGAAGGCTGTGCTTTTGAACAATGGAAACCGTCTTCCATCTATTCCAGTAGCGCATGCCGTCCACATGAAAGAGACATACGATAACTTAAAGCATCTACTGACTTCCATTAACTATAACAAGTACAGCTGGCACTTCTGTGGTGACGTGAAGGTAGTTGCCCTTTTAATGGGACTGCAGCAGGGATATATAAAATACATGTATTTCTTATGTGAGTGGGATAGCCGAGCAAGGGATTGGCACTACTTGCGGAAGGAATGGAATCGCAGACAAAATGTAACAGTTGGAGAGAAGAATATCCAGCACCCAGCTCTGGTTGAGGCTCACAAAATCCTGATACCACCCCTTCACATCAAACTAGGTTTGATGAAAAACTTAGTGAAAGCCATGGACCGCACTTCGCCAGCTTTCCGATACCTGCATGAAAAATTCCCTCAATTCAGCGAAGCAAACATTAAAGAGGGAGTTTTTGTGGGTCCTCAGATTCAAGAGCTCGTAAAAGGTGACCGGTTCAAAAACTTGCTGCAGGGTGATGCGAAACAAGCATGGAATGCTTTTCGTCTAGTGTCAACAAACTTTCTCAGGAATGTTAGGGCAGAAAACTACAAGGAACTAGTAGAAGACATGCTGATGCAGTATCAGAAACTTGGCTGCAATATGTCTCTAAAGATCCATTTCCTTGATTCCCATCTCGATTTCTTTCCTAACAACTGTGGTATGGTTAGTGATGAACAGGGCGAACGTTTTCACCATGATATCGCAACGATGGAGCAAAGATACCAGGGAAAATGGCCCACTACAATGCTGGCTGACTACTGCTGGACACTCCCCAGAGAAGCTCCCGAACAGCTGTACAAGACACAGGCAAAAAAATCTAAGAAGTAGTCTATGACTTGTTTTTTTACAGATATTTACCGAAGGCCTATTATATTTACTATTGACATGCATTTCATGATGTAAACATTAATTCTTGTAGATTACAAAAAACCTACAGCCAACTTTGCAATTTCATTGTCATATTCATGTTCAGCATATAAAAATTGATAAGAAATGACTATTTTTATTTCAGTAACATGACTTTTGTAAAAATTTGTTGACCAGTGTTATGTTGAAGTAATACCTGCATTTGTCTGAGACAGGAAATGTAATTGTGAGCAATTTTGATCATACATTAAGAAGAGTTTTAAATTAGGTGAAAAAGTTGAAAATGAAAGTGGATTGAATCAGGCTGTCACCCCAACAAGCAACATTAATGCAGAAATATACATAGGTAAAAAACCCACAAATGTAAGATGATAAACAAAGATAAAATAATTCATTAGTCATTAGTTCACTGAAGGTTTAGGAGAGATGACGTGATCTAGTCCAGCTGTGACTGGTGAACTTTAGAAGATTCTGAGAAGTAATTAGGAACATAAGAAAAGCCATCCTGAAGTCCATCAAGCCAGCATCCTGTCTCTCACAATGGCTAATCCAACTCAAAAGTACCTGGCAGATCCCAAAACGTACAGGCCCAAAATTCAAAGGCAGTTCACTGCTTACAGACCTGTAAACTGTGTAATTGCCTCTAAGCAGGTTGTTCAGCAGCACTAACATGATTAATGCCGCTGAATATCACCCAATACCGCCGCTATACGCTCCAATACTACCCAGTTAGTACCCATCGCTAAGCGGTCAGGGGCAATATTGAGCCACTACCCAGTTAATGACCCATGGGTAAAGATAAACATTGTAAAAGCTCACCTATCTTTATCCATGGAAGCTAACCAAGCAGCGGTTCAATATCTCCGCTGACTGGTTAGCTTCTGGGTTGTGCGGCAAACCCAGACATTCAACGCTGGATATTCAATGCCCAGGAGACCTTTTGTGAACTAAAACCTTGAATAGCATAATAGTTTGAGTAGTGGCTTAAGCTCTCACTTGGTTTGCAGCTTGTCGTGCTGTGAGGGCTTGCGTGCATCAGTGATGCTGAGAGCTAAACTATCGGTAGTTTAACTACTGGCAGGGTCTCCCAAGATGGACAGGTCTCAGCTGAGGTGCCAGACGAAGACAAACCACCCATCTGGGCAGCAGCAGAATGGGATAGTGTTGACGGCGGAGGATCACATTTCTGTGACAACGGCAACAACACCAAACTTAAACTGCGCGGAAGGAAGGCCCGGCAATCTACTTCTGTATCTTGCCATGAAAACCCAATGGATAGTTACAACAAAACAAATTGTGCTATGGTGCTGGAAGATGAGACTCCCAGGTCGGAAGGCACTCAACTAGCTACTGGGGAAGAGCTGAAGACTTTTCAGAGTAAAGCCAGCATTTATGATGTGGTTGGATCAAAGCCCTCGGGAAGTCTGACTGCTGATGTAGCTGCGCATGAAATGAGAGTCAGAAGCTGTAAAGATGTCTTACACATTGGAACATGGAACGTACGAAGCATGAACCAAGGGAAGTTGGAGGTGGTCAAGAATGAAATGGAACGTGTACAACTTGATCTGTTGGGTGTCAGCGAACTGAAATGGACTGGCATCGGGCACTTTGCATCAGATGATCACATGGTCTACTATGCTGGAAATGAAAGACAAAGAAGAAATGGTGTTGCATTTATAATAAAGAAGAAACTTGCAAGAACTGTAATGAAATACAATGCAGTCAGCGAACGCTTAATCTCTATTCGTCTACGAGGATTGCCTATCAACACAACTATAATTCAAGTATATGCCCCAACAACAGCTGCAGAAGAGAATGAAATTGAAGAGTTCTATGAACAAGTACAAGCTGAAATTGACAGAACATGCAAACAGGATATCCTGATAGTCATGGGTGACTGGAACGCAAAAGTTGGCAACAAAGAAGAAGGCAAAGTAGTTGGAAAATATGGACTTGGCAACAGAAATGAAGCTGGAGAAAGATTGATAGAATTCTGCAAGACCAATGATCTATTCATCTCAAACACCTTCTTCCAGCAACACAAGCGACGACTGTACACATGGACTTCACCCAATGGATTGTATAAAAATCAAATTGACTACATCTGTGGAAGTCAACGATGGAAAAGCTCTGTAACATCAACAAAGACAAAACCTGGAGCTGACTGTGGTACAGATCATCAACTACTAGTATGCAAACTCAAGCTAAAGTTGAAAAAGAGCAAACCACTCATGAATGCACCAAAATATGACCTTGAGAATATACCACTGGAATTTAAAGACTGCCTGCAAAATCGATTTGCTGCTTTAGATACAAATGACAGAGCTCCGGAAGAGTTATGGAATGACATCAAGAAGGTTGTGCTGGAAGAAAGCGAGAAGTCTCTACAAAAGGTGAAAAAGCAAAAACGGCCAAAATGGATGACGGAAGAAACTCTGAAAATTGCCCAGAAACGCAGAGAAGCTAAAGCCAAAGGAGAAAGAAAGACAATCGCAGAACTCAACAGAGATTTCCAACGTGCAGCAAGACAGGACAAGGAAAAGTACTACAATGACACTTGCAAGGAAATAGAAGCAGAAACTATTAGAGGAAGAACAAGATCGGCTTTCCTAAAGCTGCGAGAGTTAAAGAAAAAGTTCCAGCCCCGAATTGGAATGTTACAAGATGCTCAAGGTTCTATGTTGAATGATGCTGAGAAGATCAAGAAAAGGTGGAAGGAATATACAGAGTTTTTATATGATAAAGATCAAGTGGACCAACAGCCGTTTCAACCTATACCTTATGATCAGGAACCATTGGTGATGAAAGAAGAAGTTGAAGCAGCATTGAAAGCCTTATCAAAGAACAAAGCACCAGGCATTGATAGCATTCCCATAGAAGTATTGCAGCAATCTGATGCAGCTGTTACCGTACTTACAAGGCTCTGCCAAGAAATATGGAAGACAACATCATGGCCAACTGACTGGAAAAGATCTGTGTTTATACCAATACTAAAGAAAGGTGATCCAACTGACTGTGGAAATTATCGCACAATCGCTCTGATCCCACATGCCAGCAAGATTCTACTGAAGATTATTCAAAAGAGACTACAGCCATACCTAGAACAAGAACTACCTGAAGTGCAACAGGGTTCAGGAAAGGGCGAGGAACGAGAGACATCATTGCGGATGTGAGATGGATCCTTGAAAAGACTAAAGAATACCAAAAGGATATCTATTTGTGCTTTATCGACTATAGCAAGGCTTTTGACTGTGTAAACCATGAGAAACTCTGGGCCACATTAAGAAGCATGGGTATACCAGAACACCTGATCGTTCTCTTGCGTAATCTGTACATTGATCAAGAAGCAACAGTTCGAACGGAACAAGGAGAAACAGAATGGTTTAAAATAAGCAAAGGTGTAAGACAAGGCTGCATACTTTCCCCCTACCTGTTTAATTTATATGCAGAACAAATCATCAGAGAAGCAGGACTGTATGAAGACAACAGAGGTGTGAAGATTGGTGGAAGACTCATCAACAACCTTCGCTATGCTGATGATACCACATTACTGGCTGAAAGCGAAGATGATCTGAAACATTTGCTTCTCACAATCAAAGAACATAGTCTCAAAATGGGCCTGCACCTTAATGTAAAGAAGACAAAGATCATGACAACTGGCATAATCAACAGGTTCATCGTTGAAGGAGAAGAAATTGAAATTGTGAACAACTTTAACCTACTTGGATCAACTATCAATAAAGAAGCAACAAGCAGTCAAGAAATCAGACGACGCATTGCTCTTGGCAGAATGGCTATGAAAGACCTAGATAAGATTCTCAAGAGCAGAGATGTGTCTCTCCATACAAAGATTCGACTTGTTCAAGCCATGGTATTTTCAATAACATCATATGGATGTGAAAGCTGGACAGTGAAAAAGACAGACAGGAAGAAAATTGATGCCTTTGAATTATGGTGCTGGCGGCGAATACTGTGTATACCATGGACTGCCCGAAGAACAAACCAGTCGGTACTAGAGGAGATCAAACCTAAGCTTTCTTTAGAAGCTCAGATGACAAGACTTCGGCTTTCATACTTCGGACACATCATGCGAAGAGAGAGATCATTAGAGAAAGACAACATGCTTGGCAAGATAGAAGGTCAACGCAAAAGAGGAAGGCCAGCAATGAGATGGATCGCTACAATAACAGCAGCTACGGGTACCAGTCTGTCGTCAATGAGCCGCCTGACTGAGGACCGAACACAATTTAGGATAGCTATCCAGAGGGTCGCCATGAGCCGACTCCGACTCGACGGCACTTAACAACAGTGGCTTAAGAGATGGGTGGCCAGGGTTCAAATCCCAGTGTGGGATTTTGTAATGTAAAGCTAGTCACTTACTGCTCATCTTTACTACACTCTCTAGATATTTTAAGGTGAAAACATAGAAACATAGAAACATGATGACAGAAAAAGACCACAAGTCCTATCTAGTCTGTCCTTCCATAACAACAACTACAACAGTCCACTTTTTACCTTTAGAGATCCTCTGTGTTGGTCCCATGCTTTTTTGAATTCAGTTACTGTCCTCATCTCTACCACCTCCACTGGGAGACTATTCCACGGATCCACTACTCTTTCCGTAAAGAAATATTTCCGCATATCACTCCTGAATCTATCTCCCTTCACCCTCATCCCATGTCCCCTCGTAGCAGAACTTGCTTCTAATTGAAAGAGGCTCTCTCCCTGAACATTTATGCCACGGAGGTATTTAAACATCTCAATCATATCACCTCTATCCCGCCTTTCCTCTAAGGTGTACATATTAAGATCCTTAAGTCTGTCCTCATATGCTTTATAATGAAGCCCATTAATCATTTTAGTAGCAACCCTCTGCACCGACTCCATCCTGTTAACATCCTTTTGAAGGTGCGGTCTCCAGAATTGCACACCATACTCCAAATGAGGTCGCACCAAAGACTTATACAGAGGCATTATCACCTCCTTTTTTCTGCTAGCCATTCCTCTCCGTATGCACCCAAGCATCCTTCTAGCTTTTGCCGTCGCCTTTTCTACCTGTTTAGCTACTTTAAGATCATCAGACACAACCACGCCTAGGTCCCGCTCTTCTTTAGTGGACAAAAGTACTTCACCTCCTATACTGTATTGCTCCCTTGGATTGCTGCAGCCCAAATGCATGACCTTACATTTTTTAACATTAAATCCCAGCTGCCAAATTCTAGACCATTCTTCAAGCTTAGCTAGATCCCTCCTCATGTTATCTACACCTTCCCGGGTGTCTACTCTATTGCAGATTTTGGTATCATCCGCAAAGAGGCAAACCTTACCCAACAGCCCTTCCGCTATATCACTAACAAAGATGTTAAAAAGAATCGGACCAAGGACAGATCCCTGGGGCACACCACTGGTAACATCCTTCTCCTCAGAGTGAGCTCCATTAACTTGTACTCTTTGTCGCCTCCCACCCAACCAATTTCTAACCCAAGCAGTAACTTTTGGGTCCATCCCTAGGGTGCTCAGTTTGTTTATAAGTCGCCTGTGAGGAACAGTGTCAAAGGCTTTACTGAAATCTAAATACACCACATCTAGAGCTCTCCCTCGGTCCAACTCCCTGGTCACCCAGTCAAAGAAATCAATCAGATTTGCCTGACAAGACCTGCCTCTGGTGAATCCATGCTGCCTCAGATCCTGTAATCCGCCGGACTCCAGAAACCTCACTATTTTCTCTTTCAGCAGCGTTTCCAATAATTTACTCACCACCGAAGTTAAACTAACCGGCCTATAGTTTTCAACCACATCCTTACTTCCGATTTTGTGTAAAGGCACCACATGAGCCTCTCTCCAGTCCTTTGGCACCACTCCCGACTCCAACGAGGCATTGAAAAGGTCAGTCAGTGGAGTTGCTAGAACATCCCTAAGTTCCCTCAGTATTCTAGGGTGTATCCCATCCGGTCCCATCGCTTTGTCTACTTTAAGTTGAGCGAGTTTCTCACGAACACAGTCTTCTGAAAATTGTTCAAGATGTCCCTCGCTTCTGTTCTTATTTGTGGGTGTTTTCTGAGGTCCTGCTCCTGGTTCTTCATCTGTGAACACAGAACAAAAATATTTGTTAAGCAATTCCACTTTATCCTTATCAGCTTCTACATATTCCCCCCCTGCACCCTTGAGTCTGACAATACCACTTTTGCCCTTCCTCTTCTCACTAATATATCTAAAAAATGTCTTATCCCCCCATTTTATTGCATTGGCTATTTCCTCCTCCTTTTGAATCTTTGCCTTCTTGACTACTTTGCTAGCTTCTCTAAGTTTTTCCAAATACAGATGCCTGTCTTCCTCTCTCTGTGATCTCTTGTATTTCATGAAGGCCTCCCTCTTTTTCTTCACTTTTTCAGCTACTTCCTTCGAAAACCATAGCGGTCTCCTGTTCCTTTTGCCTTTATTTACCATTTTAACAAAAAGGTTGGTTGCCTTTAAAATACCCCCTTTCAGTTTTGCCCACTGTTTTTCTACATCCCCCAGCTGTTCCCATCCCACTAACGACTCCCTGAGGTATTGGCCCATCTTCGCAAAGTTAGTCTTCCTAAAGTCTAAGATCTTCACCTTGGAATGGATTCTAACAGCCCTAGTCCTAATACTGAACCACACCATCTGGTGATCACTGGATGCAAAATGATCTCCCACTACAACATCAGAAACACTTTCACCATTGGTAAGCACCAAGTCCAGTATGGCCCCTTCACATGTGGGGTCTGTTACACTTTCCTGATTCCTAGTCATGCCTGGAGCAGGAATAAACAAGCATGTGCCTGCAGACGGCTCCGCTGCTTCTCTTGTGGGATCAAACGGGGATGTGTAAGTCCATTGCCACGCCCCAGACATTTCCTGGCCACACACCCCCGTGCCTACTTTAACATCCCTGTAATGGAGACATTTGCCAATGGCATTTATGGAATGGTTATGGAGACATGTCCATGATTTTAACATCCACGTGGATGTCTGCAGACATCCAAACCATGGCTAAACCTTTTAGAACGACCCTCTTAGCGAATAGCTTCACTGATAAATGAATATTTTATTTGCCAGCCCTGGCTCTGCCCCAAACCACTTTCCTTTTTATTTGTAAATTTTGGCCACTTCACAAATAGAATGGCCAGTTGTTTGTAGATATGGACATGAGTTTTAATAAAAATACACTTATACAATTGGCACCGCTTAAGTGCTTTTGAATATTGGCCAGTACATGACCAAGATGGAACTTATTTTTCCTCCCAAATCGGCTTCTCTTTTTATTTCTTTTTCAGTTTGTAGGGATGAACATTTTCTAGGGGTTAACCATGTCAGTCTGAAGTTGCAAAAATTGAAAAGACAAGTGTCACTTTAGAAAGGAGAACAAGAGTCCACTTCATCAGATGCATCTGATGAAATGGACTCTTGTCCTTGAAAGCTCATGCCTCAATAAACTGATTAATCTATAAGGGCTCAACTGCTTCTGTCATAATTGTCTCTAAGAATGGCACAGTTATCTTCCCAGTCTACTCCCGGTCTTCTTTGATTCCTCTCTTTCCTTCTCCACCCACATTCAAACATTGCTGAAGTATGCCATTTCTTCCTCTTTAACATCACTAAAACTGATCATTTCCATGCATTTTTGGCACCACACTAAAACATTGTGCAGAGCCCTACACTAAAAAACATGCACTACCCCAGCAGCACACATTTAGCCAGCACCTGTGCAGGGCATAGTCATTCCCACCACAGCACCACTAGCGTGACCTTGAAAACCCACAATGGGTAGCAGTAGTTACTTCCCGTGGCAGTATTACCACGGCCACTGCACTAAATTCAGGGAGATGGCGTCTCTGTCCCCTGCATCTAGCGCAGTGCCCCATGCTAGCAATGCAGACAAAACCCAGGTTACCAGCGTGGGACTTAGCAACATGCCCCTCCATTCATTAAGCAAGTTGCCCTTTTCTTCTATCATAAAACTTCATTCACTCTTCTTGATTTGCTCCCTTCTCGACTATATTCAGATCCAGTCCAAAATCTCACCTTTTTGGGGTTGCTTTGAAATCTCAAACACTTATCTATAATATTAACAATTCCTATAGACATTTTGGTCATAGTTTACATCTTCACTAGATTGTAAACTCCATGGAGCAAAGTGTCGAAACAGTGCTGTCTATGTCTAATAGCACTTTAGAAATGACACGTAGTAATAGTAGTAATATAGAAGAAAAAGCATAGTTGCTCACCTGTAATAGGTGTTCTTCGGGAACAGCAGGAATCAGTCCTCACATATGGGTGACATCAGCACGACGGAGCCTGTGCGGAAGCATCTCCCCAGCTTTCAAAGAAAGCCTTTGGGAGAGCCACCACGCATGCATGGTCCCTTTCCCACCCAAGGGTGCCATCTTTATCAGTCAGATGACATAACTAGGAAGGCATAAAAATAAAATAAGGTAAAGGAAGCAACTCCAAGGGGAGGAGGGAGGGTTGTCAGGACCGATTCCTGCGGTCCCTAGAGAACACCTTACAGGTGAGTAACTACACTTTCTCCAGGAACAAGCAGGAAGTCAGTCCTCACATATGGGACTCTCTAACTCCAGGCTGTCGGGAACCGAACCACAACAGCACCAGTGGTGACCGTGGCAGGGTGGCCTCGAGTTTCAGAAGATGAGTCCATGATTGAGAGACTCTGCAAGATCCTAGTGACCAGAGGGGCCATTGCTCTGATAGCCTGAAAACAGAAGCATTGGAGGGTAGGAGTTGCCTACATCCCAAATAGATTGCGGAGTACCACCTGGCCAAAGGCACTGATCTGATGGGACTTGCTCTTCAGGCAGTAGTGAACTGTGTCAAACAAAATCACAAGTCGTCACCTTATAGAGCCTAGAATACTGCACAGTAACAATGCGATAGTGTAAAGCTCTAAATCTAAACGTGGAGAGCAAAATATCACAATCCAGCCTAAACACTGAATGCAACGAGGTCTCAGACTCTTATCAAGCGTTCATTCAAACAGCAAAAGCTTGAATTAAAAGCTTATTTATCGCATCAATGACCTCATAATGTTGCTATATAGTGTTGTTCTTATCTTATAGTATGCTTTTTTATTGTATATATATATGCCAAAGTGGTGCTTATCTGAAAACCATTGTTGGTCTTTTAATTCATTGCTGAAGTGCTCTCTGAAGTTGGTCTGTTAGTTCATTTCTGAAGTGCTTTCTGGAAACCAGTTGATGACTTCCCAACGCCTAACTCTGGCGCCCATGCATTTCACTGGTCATTTCTTCAGGGGTTTATTTCATGCATCTATATGCACTGTCAATCTTTTCATCTGACTGAGAAAAAAATCAAGTTTCAGTTGCTGAGACGCCGCCAACTGAAACTTGATTTTTTCTCAGTCAGATGAAAAGATTGACAGTGCATATAGACACATGAAATAAACCCCTGAAGAAACGACCAGTGAAACGCAGGGGCGCCAGAGTTAGGCGTTGGGAAGTCATCAACTGGTTTCCAGAAAGCACTTCAGAAATGAACTAAGAGACCAACTTCAGAGAGCACTTCAGCAATGAATTAAAAGACCAACAATGGTTTTCAGATAAGCACCACTTTGGCATATATATATACAATAAAAAAGCATACTATAAGATAAGAACAACACTATATAGCAACATTACGAGGTCATTGATGCGATAAATAAGCTTTCAATTCAAGCTTTTGCTGTTTGAATGAACGCTTGATAAGAGTCTGAGACCTCGTTGCATTCAGTGTTTAGGCTGGATTGTGATATTTTGCTCTCCACGTTTAGATTTAGAGCTGTACACTATCGCATTGTTACTGTGCAGTAGTGAACTGTGAACATGTGAATTAAAGACCTTGTGGTGGCCTTGCAGATCTCCGTCACTAGCACTGAGCGCAGGTTCTCCACTGAAGTGGCCATCACTCTCACGTGATGCGCTGTGATCCAGTGCTCCAGGGAGAGTCCAGCCCGCTCATAGGCAAGGCAATACAGTCCATCACCCAAGTGGACAGAGTTTGCGTAGTCACTGGGAGCCCAGCTTACTGGGGTTAGATAAAACAAAAAGCTGAGAAGCTTTGCGATGGCCCTCAGTCCATTGAAGGTAGAAGGACAGGGCTCCTTTACAATCCAAAGTATGGAGTACGGTCTCCTCCCGACTGTCATTCGGCCAGGGGAAGAAGGTGTGGAGGACCACCTCCTGATTGAGGTGGAAAGGGGAAATCACCTTTAGGAGGAATTAGGGGTGCATGCAGAGCACCATTCTGTTCTTGTAAAACCTTGTATAAGGCGACTCTGCCCCCAGAGCCTACTTACTCTGTGAGCAGATGTAAGAGCCACCAGGAAGGTGACCTTCCAGGAAAGATACCACAGGTGGCAAGTGGCCAGAGGCTCAAATAGTGGTCTAGTGAGCTGCAACAGCACCACATTGAGGTCCCACTCTGTCGCCAAGGGGGGTGGACAGGGAGTTTAGATAGCAAGAGGCCTCGGAGGAATCAAGAGATCAGGAGCTGAACCGAGAGGGGTTTTCCCTCGGTGGGGTGGTGGTGCGCCACAAATGCACTTAGGTGCACTCTGACTGAGTTGAACTTCAGTCCAGCATGTGACAAATGGAGCAGGTACTGGAGCACCACTTGCACGGGGCAGGTGAAGGGGTTCTCCTGCCTCTCTGTGCACCACACTGAGAGTCGGCGCCACTTAAAGGCATACGCTTGTCTTGTGGAGGGCTTGCAGGAGGCCAACAAGACCTCCTCTACCTCTCACGGGATATTAAAAGGAGCCAAAGCTACCCTTTTAGTAGCCATACTGTTAATGTCAAGGACCCCAGGTTGGAGTGTAGGAGGGAGTCCTCCTCCTGAGAAAGAAGGTCCGGTGCACAGCCCAGTGGGATCGGGAGTGCCGCTGACAATTCGAGCAGTAGTGGGAACCAGGGCTGCCTGGGCCATCTGGGGGCAATTAGTACCAGTGATGCCCCCTTGCGCTGGACCTTAAAGAGGGTCCTGGTGACCAGTCCCGTAATCTGCTAGTGGCTTGGGTCCACTGAGAGCATAGGCACCACTGAGCTACCCACATGTATAAGCGGGCTAGTGGGGTCACGTGGACCATGGAGGCCATGTAGCCCAGCAGGCAGAGGAGGAAGTGGGCTGGGACTAATTGCCAGCACTGCACTTGAGCTGCTAGCTCCTTGAGGCATTCTGCTCTCCCTCTGGGAAGAAAGGACTTGGCCTGCAGAGTGTCTAGCTGAGCCTCTATGAACTCCAGGCTTTGGGCTGGGGTCAGGTGAGATTTGGGGTAGTTGATGACGAACCCCAGGTGCTGTAGAAAGAGGGTAGCATGCCCTGCGGCTTGGTGTGCCTCTATAGCAGTGCTGCCTCTTATGAGCCAGTCATCCAGGTAGAGGAAGATGAAGGCCCCTTGTAGACGCAGGTGGGCTGCAACCACTGCTAGGCATTTGGTGAATACTCTTGGTGAGGAGGCCAGTCTGAAGGGCAGTACCCTGTACTGGTAGTGCCCTCTTCCCACCATGAACCTTAGGTACTGCCTGTGGGAGGGATGGATTAGGATGTGTGTGTAAGCATCCTTTAGGTCCAAGGAGCAAAGCTAATAAGAACATAAGATATGCCATACTGGGTCAGACCAAGGTCCATCAAGCCCAGTATCCTGTTTCCAACAGTGGCCAATCTAGGTCATACGTACCTAGCAGTTTCCCCAAAAAATACAGGGTCCGCAGTGCTTGTACTGGGTCAAGCATTGATATCCTGGGTCCCTTCTTAATAATGGTTTATGGACCTTTCCTCCAGGAACTTGTCCAAACCTTTTTTAAACCCAGCTACACTAACAGCCTTTACTACATCCTCCGGTAACAAATTCCAGAGTTTGATTACACGTTGAGTGAAAAAATATTTTCTTTTATTAGTCTTAAATAGTTTACCCTGTAGCTTCATTGCATGTCCCCTAGTCTTTCTATATTCTGATAACGTAAACAATCGATCTACATTTACCCATTCCACTCCGTTCATTAATTTATAGACTTCTATCATATCTCCCCTCAGCCGTCTCTTTTCCAGGTTAAAGAGCCCTAACCTTTTTAGCCTTTCTTCATAGGAGTATCCTTCCATCCCCTTTACCATTTTGGTGGCTCTTCTCTGAACCTTTTCTAATAACGCTATATCCTTTTTAAGATACGGCAACCAGAATTGCAGACAATATTCAAGGTGCGGTCACCATGGAATGATATAGAGTCTTTATAATATCTTTTGTTTTATTTTCCATTCCTTTCCTTATGATACCTAGCATTCTATTTGCTCTCTTGTCTGCCGCTGCACACTGGGCCGAGGGTTTTAACATGTTATCCACAATGACGCCTAAATCTTTTTCCTGGGTGGTGGTTCCTAATGTGGAACCTTGCATTGTGTAACCATAGTTTGGGTTGTTCTTCCCTAGGTGCATAACTTTGCACTTGTCCACATTAAATTTCATCTGCCATTTTGATGCCCAGTCTTCTAATTTATCAAGATCCTCTTGCAATTTTCCACAATCCTCTTGGGCTTTAACAACTTTAAATAGTTTTGTGTCATCTGCAAATTTGATAACCTCACTCGTTATTCCACTTTCCAGGTCATTTATGAATATGTCAAAAAGCAGCGGACCCAGCACAGATCCCTGGTGTACACCACTACTCACCTTCCTCCACTGGGAAAATTGGCCATTTAGCCCAACCCTCTGCTTTCTTTCAACCAGTTCTTGATCCACAGTAGTACACTGCCTCCTATCCCATGACTCTTTAGTTTTGCCAAAAGTCTCTGATGAGGGACCTTGTCGAAGGCTTTCTGAAAGTCCAGATACACTATATCAACTGACTCACCTTTGTCCACCTGTTTATTCACACTTTCAAAAAAACATAACAGATTAGTAAGACAAGATCTTCCTTGTCTAAAGCCATGTTGACTGTCTTCCATTAGGCCATGACTATCTACATGCTGAGTAATTTTATTCTTTATGATGGTTTCTACCATTTTTCCCAGTACTGACGTGAGGCTCGCCAGTCTGTAGTTTCCCGGATCGCCCCTGGAACCCTTTTTAAAAATTGGTGTTACATTGGCGATCCTCCAATCTTCAGGTATTAGAGATGATTTTAATGATAGTTCACAGATTACTAATAGCAGGTCTTCAATCTCATATTTCAGTTCTTTCAACACCCTAGGATGTATACCATCCGGCCCAGGTGATTTGCTACTCTTCAGTTTATCTAATAGTTGTAATACATCTTCCCGATGTATCGATATTTTCTTCAATTCTTCCGCACCTTTAAATACCACTTCAGTCATGGGTAACATCCCTACATCTTCCTCAGTAAAGACCGAAGCAAAGAATTCATTCAGTCTCTCCACTATCACCTTGTCGCCTCTTAGTGCCCCTTTAACCCCTCTATCATCTAATGGACCAACTGACTCTCTCACAGGTTTTTTGCTACGAATGTACTTGAAAAAATCTTTATTTCGCATTTTTGCTTCCGCAGCAAGCTTCTTCTCAAATTCTCCCTTTGCCGCTTTATCAATACCTTGCATTTGACTTGCCAGTGCTTGTGCTGTTTCCAGGTTTCATCGTTTGGCTCTTTTTTCCATTTCCTGAAAGATGCTTTTTTGGCAACAACAGCCTCTCTGACCTCACCTTTAAACCATGCTGGCAGTTTTTTGGACTTCCTTCCACTTTTCTTAAAGCGTGGAATACAGCTGGTCTGGGCTTCCAAGATAGTATTTTTCAACAACACCCAAGCTTGATGTAAGTCTTTAACCTTTGCAACTGCTCCTTTTAGTTTTTTCTTAACTATTTTCCTCATTTTATCATAGTCTCCCTTTCGAAAGTTAAAAGGTAGTACTGTGGATTTCCTTACTATCCCTCCTCCACTAATTAAATCAAAGGCCCCAACTCCCTTATCTCTTGCACTAGATCTGGTGTTCCACTAAGGACTAGGTCTAATATGGCTTCCCCTCTGGTCGGTTCATGAACTAGCTGCTCCAAGAGCCGTCATTTATGTCATCTAGGAACTTTATCTCCCTAGCATGTCCTGCCATGACACTGACCCATTTGATACCGGGGTAATTGAAATCACCCATTATTATTACTGCGCTGTAACTTTTGTTAGCTTCCTTGATTTCTTTGAGCATTTCATCATCCATTTGTTCATTCTGGCCAGGTGGAGGTAAGGCAGCATTGTTCCAAGAGAGAGCATTTTGAACTTCTTCCTCACCAGAAATTTATTCAAGTTTCCCAGGTCTAGAATGGGCCTGAGGCCTCCATTCCTTTTTAGGGCAAGGAAGTATCTGGAATAGAAGCCCTTTCCCAAAAGGTGCTTGCGTACCAGCTCTACTGCCTTGTCCTTGAGGAAACTTGCAAGATCCGTGAGGAGCAAGGTCTGGTAAAGGAGATGCCTCTGTGGCTCTCCTGGGAAGAAGTCTGGAAGTGCCTGCTGTAGGTGGAGGAGGTAACCCTCACGGACCATCTGCAGTATCCAGAGGTCTGTGGTGACTGAGGCCCATTTATGTGCAAAGAATGCCAGGCGTCCCCCTGTGGGCTGAGGAAGGCCTCCTGGGGAAGAGGAGGCCATGCCCTGGGAGTCAAATGCTCCCCCTGGACTGGGCCAGAGCCGGAGTCTGGGGCTTAGGGGTTTTGGACTTCTGTGTTGCATCCCCTTGTCTTTTGGGCTAGGTACCCTGCAGAAGTCCTAAGTAGCCTTAGTATTGTTGGGTATGAGAGAAGGTTCCTTTCTTTCTGGGAAAGAAAGTGTTCTTCCCCAGTGTTTTTCTGCGGGGAGGTCTTTTTGGAGAGCCTTTGTCGAGTCTCAAACTCTTTTTTGATCTCGGCAGCTTTGTCAGACAAAATTGGCCAAAGAGATTCTCCCCAGTACAGGGGACATCGAGTCGTTTGTCCTGGACCCACTGTTCAAGGTCGGACAATTGCAACCAGGCTTGGCGTTGGTCCCTGATGCCGGCAGCTGCGACTCAAGCTGATGACTCAAAGCTGTCATAAGCCACTTGAGAGAGGAACTTTGAGCAGTCCTGTACAGCCAAGGTCAGGGTCTTGAACCACTGGAGGGATTCCTTATCAAGGCCTGCTGAGAACCCAGAAAGCTCCTTGGCTAGTGCCTTGAGGTATATGTAAATGTAGAGCTCATAGGCCTGGACTTTGCACCCTAGCATCGAGCTCTGAAAACATTTGCCCCCGAGGGCATTGAGGGTTCAAGCCTCCCTAATCAGGGGGATGCAGGAGTGGGTCTTCTGGCTCTTTAGTTCGTGCATGGTTGACTCAATGACCATGGAGTTATGTAGTAACTGGGTTTTGTGGAACTCTGGGCTCTTGTGGATGCGATACATTTTGTTGAGCCGGCAACTGACAATGGCCACTGATGCCAGTGTTTCCCACATCCAGAGGAGCAGCCGCTTGAGGATCGGTTGCACCGGCAAAGTGAGAGTTTCCTGTGGAGAGGCCACCAATTCCTCGGTACACAGATCCTCCTCAACCTCGGTCTGGACTGACAGAGCTTTAGTCATATCCCGTACGAAGTCATGGAAGGCCACTTCCTCAGGCAGAGGCTGGCGTCGAGGCACCAGTGTAGACAGGTACAAGGGGACATCTCGGTGTCTCCGGGCATCCGGGGATGCCTAGTCCTCGGTCTCCCACTCAGAGTCGAGCGGTGACAAGCATTCAGAGGCCCTGTGACTTCATTGGTGAGGCCTGTGCCCGGGGGCCAGAGACCCATAAAGGACCTGGAGTCTGAGTCACAGACACTAGCTGGTGAGAACTGGATAACCGAGGAATGGAACTGGGACCTTGACTGGCACCGAGAGCTTACTCAAGATCAGCGGCACTCAATGCCTTGCTCGATGACTAGTGACCCTCTCGTAGTCAAGGGGCCAGTTGTCAGGGAAGATGAGCTGGGCAAACCGGCCATCATTGCTGCTGCAGGGCAAGGATAGCAGTGATGTTCTGCTCCAAGGCCACCGTTCTGGCCTCCATGCCAGAAGGCTCTGCAGCTTTCGGCGCGAGCACTTACAGCTTCGGGCCCAGTGCCAAGACTCTGGAGAGTGTGTCCTCGATAACTACCACAGCTTCGAGCACCCTTGGCTGGTCTCTGCCTGTCGAAGGATCCCTTTTGGAAAGCTTGGCCAGGCATCTCTCCGACTCCTCCGAATCTTTCCAGTGCGTTTTACCAGGTTTCTTTGGACCGACCTCCGGGATCTTCAAGGACTTCTTTTTCTTCCACTCCTGTTTGGAGGTACTCTCTGAGGATCCACAGCCTTGGGATTCTGAGGACGCATGGTCATTGCGGGATGTGCTTGCCTTGGAGCTGGGGTCGGGGATGGAGGCATGGCGTCGGACTTCAGGAATATCTTTTCCTGCAACTCCAACCTCTTTTTGTTGCCTGTCATGGTCCAGTCCCAGGCAACACAGGCAGCAGTCGTGGGTTCAGTGATGGACATGGTTTGACTGCAGTGGTGACATTTTTTGAACCCACCGCGGGACATGGTGGGATGCACCCGAATGGGGTCGACAACCCCTGGACGAACAAGGGCACAAAGCACCAGTCGAGGGAACCTTGAGGAAAAAAAGTGAAAAAGGATGGGCACATGGACAGCATCGAAGACGCCTGCTTGGGACAGAAAGAGGAACTGGTACACTTACCAGAAAACTAAACTGAATTACTAAGGTTTAAAGAAATGTTTCCGGGTACACTGGACATGCATCCGTGGGCTCCATGGATAAAAGGAGACTGAGCAAGATGGCACCCTTGGGTGGGAAGGGGATCACGCATGTGTGGTGGTATCTCCCAAAGGTTTTCTTTGAAAGCTGGGGAGATGCTTCCACATGGGCTCCGTCGGCGCCGTCATCACCCTTATATGAGGACTGACTTCCTGGAGAACAAAAAAATTATAGGGATCCTGAAGATGGGATTTGGGACACTGGGAAAGATAGTGCCCTACCCAAGCCACAATTGGGCTAAGAGAGGCAGTCAAAGACAGACAGGAATTAGAATACAGAGTGGTGAGGGAACCAACAGCCAAGGAAGATACTACTGCCAGGAGACAGTCTGCAGCCCAGTCAAACAGGAGAAAGGAAAATCCAAGTGGGAATGAAAGTCACAGTCCATAAGGACTACTTGCACAAGTAAAGGCCAGACCTAGAAGCTTTCAACACAAAATATGCTGAGCAAGAAGTCAATATTGTGTTTGGGCCACTGCATGCAAGTTTTATCCATCAGAAACCATTCTTCCTCAAGGACAGAATGTGAGAAAGAGGGTGCCCTACTTACTTATCTACTAGAAGGCACTTAAATAGGATTGGAACTGAAACAGGAGTGGAACCACCCTAGCCTCAAAAAAGGCCCCATTACCCATTCAAAGGACATATAACTACTATAAATACTACTGAGAGCGACGACAAACCATGTAGAAATTTCACTAAAGGAAAGTTAGACTCATTTTCCTGCTCTGAGAGAGGCAGGAATGTGATTGATAAAACACAGTGGCAACCTTTTCCTCTGTATTTGTGAGGTGTTGATCACCTCAGCCTGGAATACTGTAGGTACAAAGGATCGCTAGTTGCAGAGAGGTGAAGCAAAAGCTGGAGATCAACAAGAAGTAAATTAGGCAGACTATAGGGGCCCGATATTCATTTGGGCTGGCTATGCGCCGCATTGGTGCATAGCCCTGCCTGATGACCTCTAAACCTGGATATTTAATGCCACGGCGACAGCATTGAATATTCGGGTTTGGCGCCAAGTGGAGTCACCCACAGAGCCTAATCGGGTAGTGGCAATATTGGCCCATTACCCAGTTATCATCTATGGCTACACTTAGGTCAGCCAAAAGCTTGCCTAGTTTTAGGTGCAGATCACTAACCGGGTTGAGGTCCAATATCGCCGCTACCCGGTTACCGGCAATCTCCGCCCCTCTCTACCCTGGAACACCCCCAACACACCCCAATGCTAACCAGATAGCATCAGGGCACTTAGAGGATATAGACAGGGATATTCAACGGCACAAAACATGTAGGTGCCGTCAAATATTCCCATTTAAGGCATTTACAAGGTTTACTGGCTGTAAATCGTGTAAATGCCTTTCGAATATCAGGCCCTAGGAGTCTAATAGTCCTTATCTGCCATCATTTATCTGACATTTTCCTCCTGCTCCTTTGGGTCTTCAGTTCAATTGGAACCACAACTGGGATATGAGGCCATGATCCCTAATTCTTGGCTCTTGGGGATTTTTGCCCTATTTTATATCCCCAGCCAACTCACATATTTTTTTATTCCAGTCATTGCAATGACAGTCCTCAGATCAAGGCTATGCACCAATGTTTTCTGTAACCCCGCAATCAGGGGCCCTAAATCAGGCCGCTAGCTATATTGCATGATATTTACGATTCCCTCCTGCCAGGGTCTGTGAAAGTTGTCTCTGCAGCATCCTTAACACTGACTGACCGGGAAAGCGGAAGACCTAAGCCAGCAATCAAAGCCAAGGGGACAACAGTCAAAATATTTTTCTAGGTAGCTTTGAATTTAAAAATCAATCCACTCCCACCAAGGGTGGACTGTATCAAAATAACAGCCCCAGGGGATTCTTTTTCTGGCCATTTCCTTACCCCTCAGACACCTGGATCCATACGGCCCAACCTGCAGCAAATTTTAAACAAAAGTGAAACCTCTGAGCTGTTGCAGGGTTCAAGGCCCTGCCACATTCCTGCTCTCTCCTTCAGCATAGGCTTCCTGCAGTGGCTCAGAGGTTCTGTGTTTCATTTTTTTTATCCTTTTTCGGCTGTAGCAAGCAGGTCCTGGCAGCACTAGGTCCACTGGGACATACCCCAAAGCCAATACAGCAATCCACCCCTGCCCCCCACTGACTCGAAAAAATTTTGTCCTGCCAAGTTGACTAAATAAAATTTATCCAATGATCTGAAGGCAGCGCTTAGGGAGCTCAGGGCATGATTTTAGTTTAGCCAGAAAGCACTGACATTCAGCACTGTATGGTCAAACATAGCCTCTAGGGGTGTGCATTTGTGAGCATACATTGGGTTTATTTGGACATGTAAAAGTTGAAAGTGCACACAAATCGCCTGTAGATGTGTATACCTATGAATTAATAAGCATACAATTTGCATACGTAAAAATGTTCTAGCATGCCATGTGCATGAAAAAAATGAATAGGTAGAGCAAACATGAAAAAATGCCGTGAAATCAGGAAAACATTGTTTAAAACAAGTTATTTTAACCATGCACACCCCTATTAACCTGTTAAGTTGAGCTACATAAATAGCTAGGCCTAAAGTTATCCAGAGATATATAACTGGATAATGTTAATCATTATGGTGGTGGATGCCTGGAATGCCCTCCCAATGGAGATGGTAGGGGGCAAATGCAGTGACAGAATTCAAAATAACATTGACATTGACAATGACAGAGGACCCCTATATAGCAAGAGGATGGAATAAAAAAACTTAAATTTATTTCATAGTTCAACAAATGGATAAGGTGACTTCCACGGAGTGGCAGGTACAGCTCTAAACAAAAGCATAGAGGGGGGTGAGCTGCACGGAACGGTAGGTACAACCACTATAGCCATCTCACTTCCAAACTCCTCCAAAGCTGAAAGGATGATAGTATTTGTCTTGCAATTTGAGTTTTGGTCTTTTGAGGATATCAATATTATCAATTTGCTTCAAAAAATGTCACGAATGCACTTCCAAACACAAATATATGGACATTTTTTACACACTGTTGCACCCCTGGATGTAATCATTGAAAAAGTATAAATAAAAGCAAGATAAAATAAGGAACAGGAAGAAACAAGCTCCCTGACACAGTTATGTGGTTGCATACTTTTGCTGAAAGAAGGTACATTAACTTTCAGCAAGTTCAGTCTTCTTTAACCTACTCACCTTCAGGCAAATGTTTTGTTTGCAGTGATCTAAAAGATGGAAAACAAGCTCTAAAGAACTGCAGTCACTTTTGTCCCATGGGTGTTAAAAATAATAATAACCCTTCCAAGCCCTAGCAGCAAAGTAAATACCAGAATTTATCTATTCAGGAACATCTCTGAATGTAAGCATCCAGAAGTATTCCTACTCTGCCCTTACTCATCCACCTTAGTTGTTATTCAGGCAGAAAGATGAATTTTCAGAAGTGCAGTAGATTAGTTCTATTAAAGTCACTGCAAATTAGAAAAACTACAGAAAACTACAGTATATGTTGCAGCCATGTTTTAAATAGTTATGGACCTTCCTAAGATTTAAAATGGTGTAGTCAGAAGCTGTTTATCAAAACGCAAGAAGTAAACCAAACAGCAGCAGGTGAAGAGACTCCTCCCCCCGCCCCTTCACAGGCTTAAGCCATTGTTAATTAACGGGTTTGCTGCACTGACACAACCTCGTCTTACCTCCTGTGACACTCAGTACTAAAGGGCTCAGAAAGAAGACACATTGATGCAGAGGCATACCTTGGGTGCTTGGATCTCCAATGCCCAGGGAACAATATTTGTATTTGTGACACCACCTCCCTCAAACACACACACGCACACACTCTCACAAACACAGGATCCCTGTCCCCACCCTTCCTCAGCATCCCAATCCCAGCTGACAACCGGAGAGACCAGCCAGTGGCACGGCAGGCCCAATACTTTTCTAATCTACTCTTCCTGTCCCCCATGTCGAGTTCTCCGCCCAGTGCAGTTCAAGCTGAAATCAGTTGTTTGGCCCTCGCAGTGTACTGTAGATTTCTGTGTGTGCGTGTGTGTGTTTGAGGGAGGTGGTGTCACAAATACAAATAAACAACACACCTATACCTGTTAAAAAGGAGGTAAAGTACCTTGGAATAATATTAGACCACTCTCTCACCATGCTCCCACACATAAAACAGACAGTAAAAACCATATTCTATAAACTCAAGACAATACAACATCTGAGACCCCTACTTAACACACATGACTTTAGATCAGTAGTCAATACCCTCATCACTCCTCACTTCGACTATTGTAATAGTCTCCTAAACGGTTTACCACTAAAGAGCATATACCTACTCCAAAGAGCCCAAAACATATGCGCCAAGATGATCACAAAAGCTAAACTAACAGACCATGTGACCCCAATACTGTTAGACTTGCATTGGCTCCCTATAAGTAGCCGAATAAAATATAAAATCCTCCTAATTACTTTCAAACTCATTAATAACATCTCTCCCTCACAATTATCTACTCTAATACACCCCCCATCAGAAACTAGAACGCGCAGACAGAATGCAACCTATTCCCTCAACATAAAAACAACTTTCAGAAAAACTAAAGCAACAACAAGTGATAGAGCCTTCTCCTTTGCTGCCCCTACTCTCTGGAATGAAATACCATTAACCCTCCGCATGATAAAGGACCTTCATCAATTCAAAAAGGAACTAAAAACCTACCTCTTTACAAACCACTTTGAAATCCTCTATCAACAAAAAACCTCTCCCCAACAATCACAGAAACACATCCACAGCACTCAAGACAGAACAAACGACTAACACAAGAAACCTTACATACTCCACACAACTTGCAAAAGATTCACCCAAACTGTCTGCTATATCACTATTGTAAATAACTACCTGTAATTAGTTATGTTATGTTCCATGTATTATAACCTGTATATAGTTTAAAATCAATGTTCCAGCTAACGTTTAAAAATATGTTCCCTGTAATTACACTTGTATATAGTTAAATCCTTGTTCCATGTAAAGTATACAGAAGTATACAAATTTTTGTTCACTGTTCAATGTAAACCGCCCCTGATCTCTGGAAGGGGCGGTATAGAAGAAACTGTTAAATAAATAAAATAAATAAATTTCTACAGAACACTGTGTGGTTCAAAGTGTAGTTCAAATAGCTATGAACAGGTGGAGCATATCAGGCCATTAAATTCAGTCTCTACTTGTCACCTGGAATCAGGACACAGGATGTGAGAAGGAAACTAGGGAGATGGGAGGGAAAGAGGGAGAGAGGGAGAGAGGCGATGGATGGTGCCTATGAACAGTGACAAAGGAATTGCTGATGTGACCCAGGTGTCACTAATTTGCCCGGTGATGTAAATTCCTCCCAAGCAGCCCCTGCAATGCAGGGGGGCCCAGGCAGGAAGGGGGCCCACACAGCGGCAGTAAGGTAGAGCGGCAAGTTTACATTAACAGGTTTGCTGTGCTGCCTATACTCTTGTAAGTTTGCACTAGGTCCAACAGCTGTTATCGAGGAAACAAGGAGAAAAAGCAGAACGGCAGCAGTCAAATACTGCAATCCACAGGAGAGCGGGCGAAAACACAGCTACACCAGCAATCGTTGCAAAGAAACAATTTTATTCAGAGGACCTGACTTGGCCAAGTGTCACCATCATACAATGACTAAGATTCTTTACCCCCCCCCCCCCCTCCCCTTCTCTCTCTCTCTCTCTGCATGGGGACTGAACCAGACATCTTCCATATAATAATGCACAGCACTGCCAATGAGCCACAGACCACCCTACACCCATCCTGAGAAACTCTGCTTCACTGGCCAGATCCCTTTTATCTGTGCCCTTCTCTGTCACAGCCAATTCCAGACTTTGTTCAATCCACCTTGCTATGCGTCGGGCTCCTTCTCTAGTCTTATTCAAATCCAGACTGTTTTTGCATCCTGGTGACCCTCACTCTCTTGTTCACCACTTATGTGTATCTTACCGTGTTCTAGTCCCCAGTTTTGTTATGTTGTTCATCTTGATGAGATTGTAAGCTGTGATGAGCAGAGTCTGCCTCTTACATCTATATGTACGGTGCTCTGTACGCCTTGTAGCACTATACAAATAATTAGTGGAAGTAGTTGTAATAGTAGAGAAGGACCAGCCTAGCAATAGCTAATTCTAAGTTAACAGACCAATCATTTCTAAAAATCTCATATCAAAACATATTAGAACAGATATGCCACCATGTGTGTTTAATAGGGATGTGCAGACTAGATAGGCCATGTGGTCTTTTTCTGTCATCGTGTTTCTATGTTTCTATGCATTCATTAGCACATATTCAGCTTGTTAGCACACCTTTAAAAAATTAATGTGTGCAAAATCTCTATAACGTCTGTTAGCTTACAAATTAGTGTGAATACTCTTAATTTATGAACATTAAAAAGTTACAGTACAAATTAAAAAGGGTTTATTAACAAAAAAAGTTTGATATGACAAAATGTCCAAAAATGACATGAGGGAGGAGTGACCTAGTGACTGGGACAAGGTACCCCAGGCCAGAGGGCTGAGGGCTCAATTCTCAATTAGGGACAGCAATCTCCGGCCAGAGGGACTGGGGTTTCTAGTCCTTTAGGTCCTGCCTATGGCCTTGAGCAAGCCACTTAACCCTTCATTACCGCAGGTATGCATGGAGATTATGAGGGAATGTATCCAGTACCTGCTTGCAGTGTGTATAAACCACTCTGATGCCCTTCGGCCTGGGTGGTATATCAAGAAATTACATAAAAGTAACTGAACAATATTTCTGTGCACATCCCATGGAACTCAAGCAATTTCAGAGGGATCCACCATTGATAAGCAAGTGTTTATCTGCAGAGGACCCTTTTGAATACTGCCTGCCCCAACCTGCATAGAAAAAGAGTGGCAAGGAGCCAAGGCAAAGGCCAAACTAGGACTGACATAAAATTTACAAGTAGTTTGTTTAATTTGCTTTGCATACGTTTTGGTCTGAAGTTTGCACCTGTGCATTGTATATATACCCATAGCTTCCGATGAGATACCAGTTTTCAAGCCCCATGCTCCACAGAGAGGCTAAAAACTGTACTCAAAAGATGAACTCATTCTTGCCTGCTCAATGAGGGGGTCATTTTATAATGAGCCGCGTAAAGTTAGACGCCATCAACATAGGTCAATCATGTATTTTCCATGACTTATGTTTGCAAATGGGCCTTTATGCATATACTTCAGTCAGGAGCTATTCTGTAAGTAGAAGTGACAAGCCGATGGTGCATACTTTGGCTGTGGGTGTGGTCAGGGGTGGAGCATGGGAGGAGAACAAATCTACACAGGTAAGTTAAAAAGTACTATAGCTTACAAGCATCCTTGACTAATCTGGATGCACGCATTTGCACTAAGTAAAGAGCTAGCATTATTGCTTGTATCTAGGTTTCCCACACATGTCCTATGGCTTATTCCCCCATTTTATAAAGAAAAATAGGCACCCACGTTTCTTTATAATATAGACATGATTTTAGTGCGTTGGAATGCGCGTAAAACTAGGAGACTCTTTTATTTATATCTATCCAAAATAAACTGAAGTCTAGGTCCCCTGCTGCACTAAGATTGGTTTAGACTAGAGGAAGGCAGGCACGGAAACTCAAAAGCTTCTCATTGCTGTAATTTTTCCCTCTACTGAACGGTTTTCATCCTGCTGTCTTAGGAGTTCCTGCTGCCACCGATTCATTGGTTGAAGAGACATTACTGAAATAAATGCACTGAATGTTGATGTGAGGAAGGAGGGAGGAAAAGGATTAAAATCCTGGAGCACTGAGAAGAATTAGGAAGTGCTTGTTTTCTTAGCTTCTACAATTTATAAAGAATGTACAAATTCTAGAGGGAATTAATCAATTATTTTACCCGCTGCAGCTGTGTTTAATTTTGGTAGAGCTATTTCTTTCCTCTGATCATCTATATCTGTATAGTTATATTTCCCCTAAAATTCCTAGTGTTCAGCCAAGCATTGCCTAATTGATTTAATATGCTGTCTCTAAACATCCATGCTGACAATTATTTTTATTCTTGGTGGTAGGTGCACAGGGGATAGGAGTGCAGGGGAAGGCATGACTGATCAAAGAACCAGACAAAGGATCATCTCCCTCTCTACCAGCTTAACTGAAAATGATCAAGTAGCAAATTCTCTTCGATCTGGTCTATATATTTGCACCACATGACTTCTTAAGACCTGTCAAGCCAGCAGGATTGACAGTATGTTCAAGCCATAGGGACCGCCTAGGGTGCTAGAGCACACATGGGAACCAAACAGGATTAACGATACCCATACGAAAAAAAAAAAAAGAAGAACAACGGAAATAGTATAAGTGGCAGATAAAGTCATTGTAATCATCAGGAAAATGAGTGCAAAATATTATCATTGACACAACTCTTAGGTACAGTGCGATCATAAAGTCCCTCCACAGTGAGCGTTGTGTGTGAACCAACATAAGATATGCCACACTGGGTCAGACCAAGGTCCATCAAGCCCAGTATCCTGTTTCCAACAGTGGCCAACCTAGGTCATAAGTACCTAGCAGTTTCCTGGCTACTACGCTGTTGTTTTTCTTAACCTAGTCAATGTTTGTCAGATATCAGACGTGAATAGAATTGTTAAGGGATTCCTTAACCCTTCTCAGTATGTTAACCATCGAGGAACAAATAGTTTTAGAGGAGCATGTGTTTAGATCAGGTGACAAATATACAGATGCGGTAAAACAAAAATTCTCAGAAAAGTTTCCAGAATCCATTGTTCCACACCCAGTGCTTGCCCGTCCATTGTGCGAGAATGTTGTTCGCACAGGGCCCCACACTTCAGGGCCAACAACATTTTGCATATTCGGCACCGGCAGGGCAGCTTTAGAGAGAGCCGAAGAGGCCCCAGCTCACCTCTGAAAGCCACCGAAGTGAAGAGCACCTTTTTTCTTCACTTTGGCAGCTACATTATAGTACAGGCCACTGACGCGCTGCATGCCAGGAAACAGGAAATTCCCTTTGTCCTCCGGCGCGCCAGCGGCCTCTACTACAACACAGTTGCCAAAGTGAAGAAAAAAGGTACTCTTCACTCTGACAGCTGTGTGAGATGAGCTGGGACCTCTCCGGTTTCCTCTAAAGCCTGTCGGACAGCAGCAGTGTTCTTCGGGGGGGGGGGGCTACGACTAGAAATAGCTGATGGGGAGGGGGGCTTGGACTGGAAATTAGCGGAGTGGGGGTGGGGAACTGGGACTGGAAATTGGCTGATGGAGGGGCTAGGATAGGACTGGAAATGGATGGGGAGTTAGTACTGGAAATGGGCTGATGGGGGAGCTTGGACTGAAAATGGGCTGATGGAGGGGCTAGGATAGGACTGAAAATGGATGGGGGAGCTAGAATTGGAAATGGGTTGATGGGGGATCTTCGACTGGAAATGGGCCAATGGAGGGGCTGATGGGGGAGGTAGGACTGGAAATGGGATGATGGGGGGCTAGGATAGGACTGGAAATGGCTGATGGGGGGGTAGAATATGACTGGAAAGGGCTGATGGGGGATTAGGATTGGAAATGGGCTGATGGGGAGACTAGGATTGGAAATGGGCTGATGGGGAGTTAGGATAGGACTAGAAATGGCTGATGGTGGCCTAGTACTGGAAATGGGCTGATGCAGGCCAATGGGAGAATGGGACTAGAAGGGAGCAGATGCTGAGTGGGGCTGGAACTAGAAGGGAGCTGATGTTGGGGGAGGACTAGAAGGGGATGGGGCTGGGGGAATGAAGATGGAGAGGGGAAAAGATATTTTGTGTGGGAGGGAAGAAAAATCTACAATTGGCTGGGTATTGGGAGAGTAAGTGGGGATTGAGGATGGAGGGGTGAAATTTGAGTGGATGAAAAAGGAATAAAGATAGAAATGAAGGAAAGAGCAAAAGGGGAAAGATCAGTATGTTAGAGGCAGATGTAGAGAGAGAATGGGAAAAAACTAGAAAAGAGAAGAAAGGACAAATGGACAGCAGACAATGGAGAGTTAGCAGAAGACACGAAGAAACCAGAAGAAAGTGACTGGAGCAATTGCAACTGAAAAATAAAATGCACAAACAACAAAAGGTAGAAAAATACTTTTTTAGTTTGAATTTATTAACTGGAATATGTCAGCTCTGGGAAATGTGCATCGTAAACATCTGTGTTTTATTTAGTACAAGAGGAAATTAATTTATAGTTTTATTTCTCCAGTGTTGTTGGACATTCCGAGTTTGGCTTTTGGGGTTCTCAGTTTAATTATTATCTTCCTATTACTAAATTGTGATATCTTTTTCTCTGTTTGGTGACGATCTATGTTCTGTATGTGTAACCAAGCTGAGGTATTCTGTTTATGTAGTTTATATTTGA
Organism: Ichthyophis bannanicus; assembly: GCA_033557465.1. Taxonomy (NCBI): domain Eukaryota; kingdom Metazoa; phylum Chordata; class Amphibia; order Gymnophiona; family Ichthyophiidae; genus Ichthyophis; species Ichthyophis bannanicus. The sequence goes on from CM066031.1 coordinate 1,732,258,405, forward strand.
TACTGCCACTTGTTCTCTTTCCCCAGTAGGTCATGTATTGTTATTCTCTAAAATGTATTGGTTTAATATTTGCAATGTTGGCTTTTGATAGGTAGGGTTTGGTGCTTTATGAGTCCTGGTAGTGCTGTTATGATACGGCGGGTTTGCTGTGAGTTCTAAATGGGCAGTGTTTGTAGTACTTCCTAATGTGCCTGGCAGTTGGCACTGGAGTATAGTAATGTAGAAATCTGGTAGTCTTTCTTTATCCATACACTCATTAAGAGGCATTTCACTAAAAGTTAGTGCATGTTAACATTATGCTAATAATTATGCAAATTAGGTCCCTTATGCAAAGGAGGCCCCGCAGTGAGTCTCTGCACATGCCAACACCCCTATTGGGCCGCCCCTGTCCACACCATGATATTTGTGCAATATCTGATAAGTAAATTTTGGAGTACTGGTTCGGTGGCAGATGCTGCAAAAAGTGGTCAACTGTTTCTCTGAGACAAAGCTTCAGAATACTTCTGATAAGTTGATGAACAGCCTATCAAAATCATTAAGAAAATTGGAACAGGAGACTGAAATCAACTTTGGATCTGCACAAAAAGTTGTTCAACGAAAACTGCACTTATTTCTATATAAAGTGACGGCTGTTCAAAAATTAAAACCTGCAGATAACTTAAAGAGGATAGCTTATTGCGAATGGTATCAGAAATTCATACAAGATAACGGAATTGAAGTACTGGACTTAACATTCTACACAGATGAAGCGTGGTTCCATTTATCCAGGTACATTAACTCACAAATCACTCGTTTATAAGCTATAGAAACCCTGCATACAATTTATAAGAACATAATAGAACATAAGATATGCCATACTGGGTCAGACCAAGGTCCATCAGTGGCCAATCTAGGTCATACGTACCTAGCAGTTTCCCCAAAAGACACAGGTTCCACAATGCTTGTACCGGGTCAAGCATTGATATCCTGGGTCTCTTCTTAATAATGGTTTATAGACCTTTCTTCCAGGAACGTGTCCAAACCTTTTTTAAACCCAGCTACACTAACAGCATTTACTACATCCTCCAGTAACAAATTCCAGAGTTTGATTACACGTTGAGTGAAAAAATATTTTCTTTTATTAGTCTTAAATAGTATACCCTGTAGCTTCATTGCATACCCCCCTAGTTTTCTATATTCTGATAACGTAAACAATCGATCTACGTTTACCCGTTCATTAATTTATAGACTTCTATCATATCTCCCCTCAGCCGTCTCTTTTCCAGGTTAAAGAGCCCTAAGCTTTTTAGCCTTTCTTCATAGGAGTATCCTTCCATCCCCTTTACCATTTTGGTGGCTCTTCTCGGAACCTTTTCTAATAACATTATATTCTTTTTAAGATACGGTGACCAGAATTGCACACAATATTCAAGGTGCGGCCTCACCATGGAACGATATAGAGGCGTTATAATATCTTTGTTTTATTTTCCATTCATTTCCTTATGATACGTAGCATTCTATTTGCTCTCTTGGCCGCCGATGCACACTGGGCCGAGGGTTTTAACATGATATCCACAATGACGCCTAAATCTTTTTTCCTGGGTGGTGGTTCCTAATGTGGAACCTAGCATCGTGGAACCATAGTTTGGGCTGTTCTTCCCTAGGTGCATAACTTTGCACTTGTCCACATTAAATTTCATCTGCCATTTTGATGCCCAGTCTTCCAATTTATCAAGATCCTCTTGCAATTTTCCACAATCCTCTTGGGTTTTAACAACTTTAAATAGTTTTGTGTCATCTGCAAATTTGATAACCTCACTCGTTATTCCCCTTTCCAGGTCATTTATGAATATCTCAAAAAGCAACGGACCCAGCACAGATCCCTGGGGTATACCACTATTCAGCTTTCTCCATTGGGAAAATTGGCCATTTAGCCCTACCCTCTGTTTTCTATCTTTTAACCAGTTCCTGATCAACAATAGTACACTGCCTCCTATCCCATGACTGTTTAGTTTTGCCAAAAGGCTCTGATGAGGGACCTTGTCAAAGGCTTTCTGAAAGTCCAGATACACTATATCAACCGACTCACCTTTGTCCATCTGTTTATTCACACCTTCAAAAAAACATAACAGATTATTAAGACAAGATCTTCCTTGTCTAAAGCAATGTTGGCTGTCTCCCATTAGGCCATGACTATGCTGAGTAATTTTATTCTTTATGATGGTTTCTACCATTTTTCCCGATACTGATGTCAGGCTCACCGGTCTGTAGTTTCCTGGATCACCCCTGGAACCTTTTTTAAAAATTGGCGTTACATTGGCGATCCTCCAATCTTCAGGTATTACAGATGATTTTAATGAAAATTCACAGATTACTAATAGCAGGTCTGCAATCTCATATTTCAGTTCTTTCAACACCCTTGGATGTATACCATCCGGCCCAGGTGATTTGCTACTCTTCAGTTTATCTAGTAGTTGTAATACATCTTCCCGATGTAACGATATTTCCTTCAATTCTTCCACACCTTTAAATACCACTTCAGTCATGGGTAACATCCCTACATCTTCCTCAGTAAAGACCGAAGCAAAGAATTCATTCAGTCTCTCCGCTATCGCCTTGTCGCCTCTTAGGGGTATGTTTACTAAACTGCGGTAACGTTACATAAAGCGTGTTATATAATGTTAACAATCGTTAAGTAACGCTAACACGTTAATCGTTAAGTAACAAGGAGTGGAGGAGTGGCCTAGTGATGGGGGCAAGGTACTTCAGGCCGGAAGGTCGGGGGTTCAAATCCCACTAGAGGACAGCAACCTTGGGCCGGAAGGACTGGGGTTTCTAGTCACACAGGTGCTCCTTGTGGTCTTGGGCAAGCCACTTAACCCTCCATAGCACATGTTCCCTGTAAAATAGTTATCTCCAAGATATAATGCCCTGTTCAATGTAATTTCAGTTTGTTCAATGTAAACCGCACTGATGCAGAATAGCGCGGTATATAAGAGAATGTAAATAAATAAATAAATAAATAAATAAAAACACGCGCTATGAGACATTAACGATCGTTAACGTCTCATAAGGCGCGTTATCGTTACTTGACGATCGTTGACATTCCGCAGTGTGGTAAATACCGCAGAAGGTGGAGAGAGGGCGGAGAGAAGGGGTCAATGGGTGGAGTGTGGGTGGGGAGAGGCTCCATTCACACTAACGCGCTGATCTGAAGAGCTGAATCCTAACGCGATTGAAAACCTGCCGTTAGATGCACATATGCAGGAGAGAGAAACCATTTACGTGTCAGCAATGTACAGCCCAGGCAGGGAGCCCAAAATCTGTGATAGTAGTGCTCCATGTACAGCAATACCATAGTGCCAAAGTATGAATGGCCACTATGGCGATGGTGCAAATGGGGCATAGGGGGGACCAGGCAGGAGCCTAGGTGGCACATAGGAACATAGACACCGGAGATCAGCAAGACAGCAGTTAACCAAGGCCAAACACAATCCACCAATATCTACCAGGTCCTCTCAAGCCAATAGTCGCTAGGGCACAGACCTGACATCCCCCCAGTCATCCCGCCCCCATGTGAAGGGGACATAATAGTGGTAGACAATGATGGGGGGATGTGAGGATGTCCATGTATGCCCCCCCACCCCGGAACCCGCTCCCTAGGCGGGCGCCTACCTACACAGTGGATGGCCTGGGACAGCGCACTACCAGCACCGACAGCAAATGGCCACGTCAGCTTGGCAGGGGGGCATGTGCCCGTACTGGAGGGGGAAGTGCCACCTCCCTGCAGTGGACCCAGGCCATGCTCTGCATCAGTACGTGGTGTGCAGTGCAACATAAAAGGTCTGGCAGAGGAAAAGTGCAAGTAGCCCCAGGGACTACCATGCATCTGTGGCAGCAGTGTGGTGCAGTACACCCAACCAGTGTGTCCAGGAGCAGAGGGTCACAGGTGCAGGTCCCAGCTGTGGTTCCTGCAGAGCATGTCCCTATATTTTACCCTACAATGCAGATACAACAGCAACATGTGCAAAGCCCAAAGCAGCGGCAAACAGGGGTGCAAACACACAGGCTCCACAATCCAATGATGCATGGAGCGGCAGGCTGTTGGCCCCAGCATTGGGATGATGTTATCACCAAAGCACTACTACTACCCCCTGCACATAGGGTTGCCAACTGGCTCCAGATGCGCCCGACAGGCTTGATCCAGTCCTGGGTTTACCCCATTGCATGTAGGGACATGTAGTCTTGCTTTTCTTATGGAGTGCATTAGAAAAATGAGAACTACATGTCCCTGCATGCAGTGGGGTAAACCTAGGACTGGATCAAGTGTGTCGGGCGCATCTGGAGCCAGTTGGCAACCCTACCTGCACAGTTTAGCAATGTCGGCACTGTGCTCAGGACTAGTGTGGCGGGCAGGGCTGCCAACCACCTCTATCTTTGTATAATGCTGCAAAAGGAGTGAGCGTGTTTGTATGTCTATCCATTGTTCTGTGGCTGCCCACACTTCACTGGGCCCAAAATGTCCCACTGTTACCAGTGTTAGCCTGATTAGATGCATAATGAGGAGCAAGGTATTCTGGGTATGGCCCGGACAGGGCAGATTGGCCAGGATGCATCTTCACAGGGTGTGGGGCAATGGCTAGGACACTGTAGTGCCTGACCACCACCTGCATGGACAGGGTGGCCACAGCATGGCATGCTGGGAGGGCACTCACTTTGAACGAGCAGTGACCATGGCAGGTCTAGGTTCCCACATAGCGCTTTACACTATTTGTTTCTAGTGATATATTTGTGTTCCCCAGTGCTGGGGTCCCAATCAGTGAGATGTCTGCTTGCTGCACATAGTTTCTGGTGGACTGTCTGCAGTTAGACTGTGCATGGTCGGAACACCTTTAAGGTACAGTCTGACTGTGCTGTCTGCTGGTGACTGGCAGACAGTGGTGGGATGCAATTGGGGTTTCCAGACCTAACCCCAGCATTGCTGCTGGTCTGACACTGTCCCAGTCATAGGTATGGCTCTGGCCCACCAACACTGGAGGGCTGTCTCGTACAAACAGGATAGAGGTTGCTTCTCTGGGGCGGGGGCACTGTTCATTACCTACATAAGGGTGATGTGGGCCCTTTGGGGTATGTAGTGTATACCACTGTGACCTACACAGCCACTGCTACACACACCTCATGCAATTCTAGGAACTCCTCTGCCCTGATAACAGCTGCCCATGTCAGCCAGACCCTCACACGGGGTACACACTAATCTGGCTGGTGTCTGGTCCCACAGGGCCACATGTGACTACAGTATACAGATGGACACCAAATTACCTTCAGCTGCACTGCACGGAACACCTGTTACACACTGGTAGTGATGGGGATGTACAGCAGGACCTATCTCTAGCACCACATGTACTGCAGACCTTGTGCTGGGCACCAATCCTATCCCTCAGGGTGACCACAGAACCTGCACAATGGCATGGTCTGTAGCTACTCTGTGCCAGTATCACACACTGTCAGTTCGTCTTTCCCAGCTGAGGTACCGGAGAGGTGCAGACCCCATTTGGTGATCAGCTGTAGACAGCTATTCAGCATGTGCATTGCATCATGGGTACTGCTGTGACATACACCATGGAGGTATAGCCTACTGGTTAATACATTGCCATTCTTGGCAGTGTTCATTGGTTCAGTTCCTCATTGTTCCCTCCTCTCATGCCTGTCCTATTCAAATAGTGTGCATGCCTGTAGAGGTCATATTTTTGCAGATCTGCGCTTCCAGCCCATAATACCCTCGCCACAATTGCCAACATTCCCTCGGTCCGTCTATCTGCGTCTGTCAGCTGTGTAGAGTCCTGTCTGCCTGTGCAGGCTGCCAGCCCATGTCCTGCACTGCTACCCTTTCCTGCATTGCGCCTCATCGTGCTTGCCTCGCCTGTGCCTGATCTGCATGGCACCACCACTCCTCTGTCCACCCATCATTGTAACTATCCTGCCACCTCCGCCTCCACTGGGGGACACGTATTCCCATCGTCTGCCACCAACTGTTTTTCCGGTACTTTACATTGCCAACACCCTGTGCTGTGGTAGAGCTGCCCCTTAACCTATGGTTCCATAGCCCAGAGTGCCTTCTGCGGTGACTTGTCCAAGGGTGCCTAATATGGCGCTTAGCCTAGGAGGCGCTATAAGGCGCCTTCTGAGGCACCTTACAGGGCACCTTACTAGGCACCTTATAAGGCACCTTACAGGGCACCTTACATGGCACCTTACAGGGCACCTTACAAGGCACCTTACAAGGCGTCTTATAAGGCGCTTTACAAGGCGCCTTGTAACGCTCGTTATTCTAAGGCGCCTTGTAACGCTCGTTATTCTAAGACGCCTTGTAACACGCGTTCTATGTCAGCTTGCTGTAACGATGCACTGCCCATGCCTTTATATGGGTATCTCTACCTTTACCGCGGAATCTACCGTGAATGACATTACCACAGTTTAGTAAACATACCCCTTAGTGCCCCTTTAACCCCTCTATCATCTAATGGACCAAATGACTCTCTCAAAGGTTTTTTGCTACGAATGTACTTGCAAAAGTCTTTATTTTGCGTTTTTGCTTCCGCAGCAAGCTTCTTTTCAAATTCTCCCTTTGCCTGCCTTATCAATGCCTTGCATTTGACTTGCTAGTGCTTGTGCTGTTTCCAGGTTTCGTCGTTTGGCTCTTTTTTCCATTTCCTGAAAGATGCTTTTTTGGCAACAACAGCCTCTCTGACCTCACCTTTAAACCATGCTGGCAGTTTTTTGGACTTCCTTCCACTTTTCTTAAAGCGTGGAATACAGCTGGTCTGGGCTTCCAAGATAGTATTTTTCAACAACACCCAAGCTTGATGATGTAAGTCTTTAACCTTTGCAACTGCTCCTTTTAGTTTTTTCTTAACTATTTTCCTCATTTTATCATAGTCTCCCTTTCGAAAGTTAAAAGGTAGTACTGTGGATTTCCTTACTATCCCTCCTCCACTAATTAAATCAAATGCGATCATGCTTTGATCACTATTGCCAAGTGGCCCCAACACCCTTATCTCTTGCACTAGATCTTGTGTTCCACTAAGGACTAGGTCTAATATGGCTTCCCCTCTGGTCGGTTCATGAACCAGCTGCTCCAAGAAGCAGTCATTTATTTCATCTAGGAACTTTATCTCCCTAGCATGTCCTGCCGTGACACTGACCCAGTCGATACCGGGGTAATTGAAATCACCCATTATTATTACTGCGCTGTAATGTTTGTTAGCTTCCTTGATTTCTTTGAGCATTTCATCATCCATTTGTTCATTCTGGCCAGGCGGTCGATAGTACACCCCCACTGCCATTGCCTTCCCCTTTTTACATGGAATTTCAAACCATAGAGATTCTACAGCAAATTTTGTTTCCTGAAAAACTTTAATACTTTCTGACTCAATGCCCTCTCTAACATAGAGCGCAACCCCTCCACCAATTTGACCAGCTCTATCATTATGTTATAGTTTGTACCCAGGTATCAGTGTCCCACTGGTTGTCCTCCTTCCACCGTGTCTCTGATATTCCAATCATATATAACCTCTCATTTAGTGCTATATATTCTAACTCTCCCATCTTATTGTTTAGACTTCTAGCATTTGCATACAAGCATTTTAGAGACTGTATTTTATTCATATTAATTTGGCTAATGGTAGACATGGGTAATTTGGGATCTTTAAGCTCTGTCTGCTCCATACTAGAGGGCATTTGGGCTACTTTACTCTTTTTTGGAACCTCTCTGCTTTTGGTAGTATCCTTCAAGGATACATTCTTCCGAACCATCCGCTCTTGCACAAGAAAAAAAATGGGTATGTGATTAGCAATGTCAATAAAATTAATTGTAGGTCCTATTTTTTTGAGAACACCATAAATGCAGATTGGTATTGCTCTGAAATATTGTATCCATTCATCTCACAGCTTGAGGAAGATGAAATCCTGAATGTCTACTTCCAGCTAGCTGGTGCTACTGCGGACACTGCTCATTCTTCCATGGCACTACTGCAAGTTGTCTTCAGGGATCGGGTCATTTTGAGGGGTTCTCTGGCCGCCACAATCCCCCAACTTTTCACCACCCGATTTTTACTTCTAGGGAGCAACAAAAGGAGCTGTGTACAAAGACCACCAAAAAACAATCGAGGAGCTGAAAGCAGCAATATCCGCCAACACTGCTACCATTACACAAAAGACATTAATTAATGTCTTCGAAAACAAGACTGAAAAGCAGAACTGTGAATGGAAAACAATGGGCAACATTTCTAACACTTGATGTAAACGTATAAGTTAGCTACAGACTAATAAATAACAATTCAATATTGAAACCGTTTTTTTCTTTTTTTATAACCTAGTCTAGAACCCATAATGCATACTGCGTACTGTGTTACAATCGCACTATACATATGTGAACTATGTATTTAGCAGTATTTTGCTCACGTCTTTCCAAATCCAGGTACCAATCATACAGTATACACTAAATAGTTCACACCCCCTAGACACTACCCAAAACTCTCCCCTCAAATGTCTGCTGGTTAACACATGATCAGTCAGAAATAAGTTAGAACTACTAAATGAATATCCTACAGGCCATGACTTAGACATCATGTGTATCACGGAGACATGGCTCACTGATGCTGGCACAGTCCTGATCAGTCAGATGAAACACCCAAATTATGACCTGTTTAATTGCACCACAATCGCTACAATTTATGCTTATTAAACCAATAATCTGAATACATCACCATATCCAACAAACAAATCTCAATTGCTCTGGTATACTGATCCCCAATGACAGCCAATGAAGAACTTGTAGCTATCCTGAAAATCATCGGTACACACATGGATCCAAACTGCCCATTAATACTATTGGGTGACCTGAACCTGTCCTCCATCCCACAGCCGCAAGCAGCTGCATTCATGGACACAATGTCCTGCCAAAAATATATCCAGATTGTAACGGAACCAACACACATCAAAGGTAACACGCTGGACATTACCTTTGTGCCATCCCATCTCCTGGAGAAAATTCCCGTCCCCACACCTCAACTGAATAAGGTCCCATGGTCCAACCACTGCACAATTTCATTCCACCTTGATTTGAAAGCAGCTCAAAACCCACCTCTTCGCCATGCACTATGGAAAAGAAAACTCGCACCCAAACACACACGCACCACCGAGACAGCTCATCACCTAACACAACCAGAACAAGGTCTGATCAAGGCCACACAGAACTAAACCCTGTCCATCTGAACATGAAGAACTCCTGTATATAGTTAACCTGTACATAGTTACGTTCTTAAATTACTGTTCTCAAACTTATTTGTAAGTCAAGTTATTCTGTAAAAAAATTGTTCCTGTTCTATGTAACATGTTTTTTGGGTTCCCTGTAAACCGCCCCTGATCTCTGGAAGGGGCGGTATAGAAAAATGTAATAAATAAATAAAATCTGCCAACTCGCATGGTACCCAGCCAGCACAATGAAAAACAACACAGAAGATTTAAACAACTAAACAAGGATCACTTCTGCGAAACCGTCATCCCTAACCTGAACATTAGCTCTGATGATTTGGATGCCTTAGTAGCCAATTGGAATGAGACAATTTCCAACACTGCAGCTGCACCCCCACAATCCTCATCATCATACACAATGGTACACAACAGATTTAAAAAGAATCAAACAAAGTCTAAGAAAAGCAGAATAAATATGGAGACATTCCCTAAATGAACAAGCTAAGAAAAACTACCTTCATATCCTTGATGTACAGAGTCCAATCAAACAAAGCCAAGAAGGACTATCATTCCCAAAAATTATTAAAGTCCCTAAACAAACCCAGAGAGCTATTTGAACTAGCCAAATCCATGTTGAGAAAATACCCCTCCCCCCCCCCAACTGCGCAGCTTATTCCCACTCCCCAAGAAACTGCAAATCACTTCCAAACCAAACTATCCTCCAGCCACACTGACAAAAAACTCACACAGACCCTGCACACCCAGTACCCTTCATTCATTCTCCCCAGTCTCATCTGACCACCTGGTCAACATAATTGGAAACCTCAACACAACTACTTCACCACTGGATCCCTGTACAGCAAGCTGGATAAAAGCAACAAGATCTGAACTCGCCCACAACATATACCCACTACTGAAGAACCCAAAGCTAGACCCTGCCGAACTAAACTCATATAGACCTAATTCAAATCTACCTTTCCTCATGAAAATAATGGAGAAAATGGTTCAACTTCAACTGCAAAATTATATCAGCTTAAACGCCCCACTCAACCCACTTCAGCATGGCTTCAGCACTAACCACAGAGTGGAAACACTGTTAATAAAAACAGGCCTTCATTCTCATATTCCTTGACATATCAGTAGCCTTTGATACCGTATGTCACGAGATTCTTCTACAAAGACTATGCTGATTGGCATCACTGACAGAGCACTTGGCTGGATCCAATCCTATCTGATAAATCGCTTACAAATTGTAAAATCTGAGAACAAAAATTCAGACCCATTCCTGCAGAACCATGGTGTACCCCAGGGCTCATCTCTTGTCATCATTATTATTCAACATTTACATACAGCCAGATCCTCCAATCACATAATATGTTATACCATCTATATGCGGATGACATAATTTTTTATGCTTCGTTCTCAATGAGAGACCCAAATTTCATTTCCATCGTACAGTGCTTTGATTCAATTGCCCTATGGCTATCCCAACTAGGCCTGACCATGATCTATAACAAAACGGAAGTGCTATTTATCTGCAAAGATCACTCATTCACCCCACCAAAGACACTTAAGGTCAATCAAATAGAACTAACAGTCAAATCCGTGGTACGTAGACCCACATCAACAATTCGACAAAGCAAATCTATAATAAAATAAGGACTCTACAATGGTTTCGTCCCCTACTGGAATTGCACGATACAGGACTGTCTTCCAAACGATGACACTTCCACATATTCATTTCTACAATGCAATTTTCCAAGGATTGCCAAAATCCCATCTATTACCGCTACAACTTGCTCAGCACACTGCAGTTAGGGTACTCACCAGGACATCTAGGGGCTCACACATCACCTCTGTCATGAAAGAACTCCACTGGCTATCAATAATAGACAGAATCAAATACAAGAACATTATCACAATATTTAAAGTCCTCCACAACCAGTCCTTTGAGTATCAAAGGACCATAATAAAAAAAACCCTCCCCAATAACAGGCAAAGGAGAGGCACTGCAGAACACCTCCTGGTGTCACACCCAGACTTTGTAAAATGCAACCAGTCCGCATGTGAAAGAGCATTTTCATTGTATGCTTCAACAATATGGAATTTCCTCGCTGCGAAAATCCACATAGCCACAGACTCAAGGGATTTCAGGAAACCCTGAAAATGCATCTGTTCCAAATGCGCTTTCAAGGAATAGTGCTGGCTCAGTTTCTGAACTATGCTCAGAAGGATCGCATTCTCAGAGCCACTCGTGCACATGGCCCCATCCAGCCTGCGGATTACTGTGCTTCAGGACTACTCAGCTATCCTTAGCTTGACGTGCTGATCTTACGTCGGAGTCTGCCAGCAATTGAAAGACGCAGGGATTAAGGGTCCGATATTCAAAGGCCCTTACATGAGTAACTTCCTTAGTTACACATATAAGGGCCTTATCTGGGATAATGAAAGGGCATCTACATGGGTAATGCCCTTCCAATACCCCAGCCAAGTCCCTAATGTGGCCAGATGCTATCCGCATAGCATCGGGACTTGTTAGGGGTATTCTGGGGTGGAGGAAGGGGTTACACGGGTAGCAGCGATTTTCGTTGCCACTCGCGTAGTTCTCTGCGCCTTAAAGATAGGCAAGAAAAAACCTAGCCTATCTTTAAGACACAGAGGCTATGCAGGTAGCAATGAAAATTGCTGCTACCCATGTAGCTTCTGCGGCTGCCGGGGCATTTTGGCTAACCCAGATATTCACTTCCATTGGCGCGGAAGTGAATATCAAAATTAGAGGGGTTGGTGGGAAGGCTATGTGACACTGTGGCGCATAGCCTGCCCAACTCAATATCGGGCCTCACGTTTATCATCTTGTACCCGGCAAGACTTCGGGTCTTGCACAATGGCACTACTCACCTATTTGAAACATCACACTTGGTGGAGAAATTCATGAAAGGCCTGTGTCCTGCCTCATTGGGGGAGTTAGCTTCAAATTGATTATCCTTGTCAGCTGGCTGAGAGGACCATGTTTGCACAAGAGACCGGCTCAACCGGCCTCCCATGCCAGAACACTTTAGATCATGAGCTGGAATGCGGCCTGGATCAACATTGGGTGGGTGGCTCATAGCCCTTGGAATGCACATTGCCCCCGGCTGTCTCAGCAACCTAGTTAACTTTGACCCTGATTATGTATCTCATATACTGGGGTGCTTTGTGCTCTAGAGGTCTGTGGGATAACTGGGCTGTTGGGCAAGGTCTTCAGCTGGCTCTTGTCTGGACCGCTGTGGACACCCTCTGGCCTTCTGGGACTTGCAGTATACCACATGTGATCTGCATAAATTGCGGACCTAGCAGTGTGCTGGGACGGGTGCCCGCTCCTTTATGTTGAAGGTTCATGCTATGCACAATCATTTCAATGTTTGTTTTGGCTTGGGTGCATTGAGTGTTTCTGGGGAGTGTGTTGGATGGGGGGTTTTCTGATTTCATGGGGTAATATTGAGGAGTAGATAGTTATGATGTGGCATGTGTATGCTAAGAGGTCGGGATGGGGGGGGGGGGGTATGGCAGCTTGCTACCTGGGGAATGAATGGTAGTGTGAATGGAGGGGAAAGGGACCCTAACACAATTAGTATGATCAGTACATGGGAGTAAGGTGGAAAGGTTGGAAGGGAGGAAGGAAGGCAGGTATGGGAACCCCTGCACTAAGCAGATAGCATGGACATAACCCCATACTGTCTGTTTAGTGCCAACACTGCTAGCATAAGTCAGTGCATGCTGAATAGCTTGTGTGCAAGCCAAGCTAACAATGCTGCTTAGTAAACATGCCCTTTTGAGTGTCTTGGTTGCTGGGGGGCTAATAGGTCACGGGGAGGGACAGATTCCCTGGGCAGGTTCTTTGGGGCTAGTGGTTGGTCCCTAGTGATGGGTAAGGGGGAGAATATAGGCTGAGGGAGTCTTCCCATCCTGTGCGGCTATTTTGCTCTACTAAGCTGCTTTATTTTTAAAAAATTATTTATTTAAAAGGATTTCTATACTGCTTTATCCTTAAATCAAAGCGGTTTACAGTATAACAAAGGTGTTACATTAAATGAGGGGTGGGGGGCATGCAGGGGAATATTTCAATGTAGCTCTATACAATGTAGACATATAGGGGTTATTGCAATATAACTATGTACAAAACTAAATACAAACTGCGCTGTATACAGAGTGGTTATTGAGCTAAGCTGAGAGACAAATCTGCAGGACTAGGTACTGCTAGTGATATATGAGGTTGGAGGAAGAAGGGCACGTTCTAGGGCAGGTTCCAAGGGAGGGGGGATGAAAGGATGGCGGGGAGCAGAAGAGAGGTATCCTTTGTGAAGTAATTGACTGTATCGTGTTGACCAAGTTATTTTGTGTCTCCAAAGCGCTCAATATAGATTGTGGTTTTAAGCATCTTCCGGAAGTCCTTGATATCTGAGGTTGCTCTTAGGTGGTCCGGGAGAGAGTTCCCTAGGGCAGGAACAGCAAGGAATATAGCTCTTCTGCATGTGGATTGACTAGCCTTAGTGTAGGCACAAGGGATTGAGATCATATCCGCTGTGCGACGTTTCCTTGGCCTAGTGCTTGTATCATTGGTGATGAGGGTCTTCAGGCTGTTTGCCGATATGTTCTGTTTGATTTTGAAGACGTTCAATAGTGTTTTATACTTGATGTGGGAATTAATGGGGAGTCAGTGAAGGTGATTCAAGATGGAGGTGATGCGTTCATGCTTTGAAGATCCTGTTATAATCTGAGCAGTGGTGTTTTGTGCCATCTGCAGGGGGTGGAATGATAGTTTTGGTAGTCCAAGGTAAATGAGGTTGCTGTAATCCAAGATGGGGGTGATTATTGCTTGGCAAACAGTTCAAATGTGTTCTTGGCTTAGTAGTGGTTTGAGTCGTCTGATGGCCCGCATCTTGAGAAAGGCAATCTTGGTAGTTTTTTTTGATATGAGACTGGAGGTTCAACTTTCTGTCCAATGTGACTCCAAGATATTTCACTTCGAGTTTAACGGGTATCGAAGTGTTGTTCAGATTAATTGTGTGTGTGGGGAGGTAAATCTGGAGTTTTGTGTGATAAGAGCTTCTGTCTTGTTGTAGTTTATTGTTAGGTTGTTTTGAGTTAGCCAGCAAGTCATCTCTTCAAATGCTGAGACAAACCACAGACCTCAAGGACTTCCACAAACAGCTGAAGACAACTCTATTCACGGAACACTATGGACATACCACATGATCTACTAACCAAGCCAGAACTACGGACCCTCCCCCACCCCAAACTTGTATATAAGACTGTATAATAGCTCACAATGTAGAATAGCGCACAATGTAGAAAACACAATTAAATCAAACGCACACCACCACAAATACCCAACACGCACCACTGCATGAAAACACATGTTCACTTTTTAATTGTTTGCTGTGGAGACCGCCTTGATTGAAGGATAAGGTGGTATAAACAAACTGTTAAATAAATAAATCTCTTGGATGCAGTCCGCTATTTTTGTGTAGTCCGGGTTATGTTATTGAACTTGATTGGAGTGTATATCATTATATCATCTGTATATATGGTGTAATGGATTTTGTGGCTTTTTATGATGGAACAGGTGGGAAGAAGCTACAACAAATGGTCGTCGCTGAGTAGGAGTCACCTAAGGCACCCTTGAAGAAGGTCCACCGTTTGGGACAGTAATAGATCTAGACAGGTGGCTGCGCTTTCCTAAGGTGGATGTTTTGATCACTGCAGTGACTAAGCGCAACACCATTTCTGTTGAAGGCAGCACCACTCTGAGATGTTAAGGAGCGCAAGATGGAGAGTCTTCTGAAGACAGCCTTTTTATCGCTTCTCTCGCTCTTCAAGCATCAACTTGTGGAGGTTTGGGAGCCCAAGCCCTGCTCTGCTGGATTCAGCTGTCACCTGAGGACACTCACCTGGAATCGTTAGCAGCCTTCATAGTGAATGCCTTTTATAATCTTCTCTGCCTTTCAGCCAGGAGCATTGCGGCAGTCACTGTCACCTGCCAGTGGCTCTGGCTCCGTAGCTAGTCAGCGGATGTGTCCTCTAAGGGCCGATTAGCTAAACTCCCTTTTAAAGGAGACCTATTGTTTGGCACTGAACTGGAAAAGCTGGTTAAAAACCTTGGGGGAGGCAAGCCTCAACGTCTACCCGAGGATAAGCCAAAGAGTTCTTTAAAAAGGATTCCCTTGACTGCTTCATCGCGTTCCAGGTTTTGTGACTTGCAGAAGTATCGGCAAGGCAAGCCATATTCCACTCCATCTGGAGCTACAAATCAGTCCAACTCCTTTCGCAGCAGCCGCTGCTCCTATCCCCAGGGAGTGGGCTGAGGATTGTTTCATGGAGCGTCTGTAGGTTGGGCTCCCCAATTAAGCATTATAAGGTCCTGCATACGCTGATGTGTCAGCAATGTGACATTGCTTTTCTCCAGGTTACACATCAGACAGCTACTGAGCATATCTTATGTTCTTATTATATGTTCCAGTTTTACCAGCATGGACACCAGGCAGGCAGGCTCCTAGCGTGTTGCCTTAAGGGTGTTGGAAGCTCACAAACCATCCCTCACTACATGATGATTCGGGGATGTTGTGTAAGGATACGGACTGGATTGCATGGATATTTTGGGCCTTCTACTGCATCCTTTATAAGGGGGACAAGGTCTCCCACATGCAGTTGGAGGAGTACTTGCGGAACCTCTCGCTCCCTAAACTTACTGAAGCACAGGCTGCCATACTGGGAGCACCTGATTCTGCAACCGTGGAAGGTAGACGGTCACGCAATTGCAGGATTGGGCACCTAGACAGCCCAGCATCGCCCCTATTCAGCGACACAGGACATCCTCCCTACAGCCCGTCCAGCCTGACCTATGCTCCTGCTGGTGTGCTGAAGCCATGACATCCCATCGCCATGGCATCAGGATGCCCAGTAGGAGCACAGAAATGCTGCGATGGAGGAAACCCTCATTCCTCCTGCCCCATCCCCCATCTATTTCTCCCCCACCAGATGTACAGGGCCATGACTTGAATAGGCCCTGTACATCCATGTTCTTTGGCCCACCCCCACTCTGCCCAGTCCCCACCTCTGACCCTCTCCCTCCCACCCCCATCCAGCACTCCCTGCACTACCCCTCAGTATGTGCGGAGAGGGCTGGACTCAGGATTGAGTGCTGGGCCAGATGCAGAGACGCTATTTGCGTCTCTGCACCGGGCCCATAACTATCCATATAACAGTGGAGAATATCGATAGTGCTGGCACTGGCTACATTAACTGTGTATTCAATGCCAGCTACAATCCAGATGAGATAAAAAATATATCTGAATAAGACAGAAGCATTGCCTTTAAATCCCTGCTGCTTTAAATCAGATTTTGATCAGTTTTCTTTTAAATGGTGTGACTGTGGCCTGAAAGTTAGGAATGATGTTTAGCAGCTCTCTTGACCTTACAGTATAGATGAATATGAGAAAAGGTTATAATAAATGTAAAGGATATCTGTCAGAGGCAGTCTCCTATGTTCCTTTCCTGGTAGGAATGAGCTGATTCTGTAAAAGATGGTTATATCACCACAGGTCTATTATATACTGTCTATGCTCCCATTTACTTCCCCTGTCTTCTTTATAAAGCTGTAGATTATATTCTGCCTAATTTTCTATAGTGCTCCAAAACTCAACATCCCTGCATAAATTGAAACTTAGAAAACAGTGGGGTGGTATTACCTTCCTAAACTTTCCTAGAAACCACCGGACTTTTTTTCTAGGACAGACTTGTTGGCTTATAAAGCATATTGAAAGTCATGAAGATGTTTCTGGTTGGTTGTGTTTAAAAAAGAATATATCAACCCCCTTCATTCTATCAATGTTGTTAGGTATATCCCATCTGGTCCGTTTGGATACTTGGCCAATAATTCAAGCTTCTTTATCTGCTTTAACCATCCAGGTCAAACATGACCACCAGATGGATGAGATATTGACTCCTGTTTGCCACAATTTATGTTTAGGATAAGGGTCAGCACAAGGGAATGAAGCTCCCTAGACAATCCTCAACCCTTGCATCCCCTCAGCTCCTGTTTCTGCTCCCGCTCTCACTCCCCTCTCAGCCCCCATTGCCACTGGTGCCACCCCTCTCTGGGATCTGCAGCGACAACAATAGCACAAACAGCCCACAGCACTTACCATTAACCTCTGACACTCTGAGACTGTTTCCATTCCCCCCCTCCGAGGCCCGATGCCAACAAGAATGGAAACAGCCTCACAGAACCAGATGTTGTGGGACTCTTTCTGACCATTGCTGTCGCTGCCGGTCCTAGAAAGGAGAGGCAACGGCGGCAATAGGGCGCCCGCCCTATTTTAAGATCAATAACTCTCCCCTGCATTGGCAATTCTGGGTTCAACAAAAGATCATGGAGTCAATTTTCAAAGTCCTTGTCTGGTTGCCAGGTTATCTGGAAAAGAGCCAAGTAGTCACTGGGGCAGGAGCAGTCCCCCTCCATTCCTAACCCATCTCCAGCTGCTTTCAAAATGGTGCTAGTCTCTCAGTACTGACCCCTAGGGTCCTACCAGAGGTTTAAGGAGTATCTTGGAGAACAGCAGCCATGTTCACCTGATGTCTGAGGGGGTGAGTGGTGCTGATGGTGGGGCTTGATAGGGAGGGAATGGATTGATCAGGGGGTCTGTGATTGGCAGGGATTGATCAGGGCAGAATTCAGGATGGAGAGAGGTGTTGGCATGGCATGGCCATCCTTGCTCCATGGGTAACATCCACAGTACTGGGCTGCCGGTAGCACTTCTGTTCTTAATGGCACCTCTTGAGGGGCGTTATGTGCATCCATGCTATCAGCAGTTATTACAGCTAGCATGCAGCAATATCCCACACACTAGCTGTCACTGGCTGACATGCCCATTCCTCATCCCGATCATGCCTCATGTTGCACTAAGCCAGAGGTTCCCAAACCTGTCCTGGGGCCTCCACAGCCAATCAGATTTTCCAGATATCCACAATGAATATGCATAAGAGAGATTTGCATACAATGGAGGCAGTGCATGCAAATCTCTGTCATGCATATTCATTGTAGATATCCTGAAAACCCGACTGGTTGAAAGGCAGGTATGGGAACCCCTGCACTAAGCAGATAGCATGGACATAACCCTATACTGTCTGTTTAGTGCCAACACTGCTAGCATAAGTCAGTGCATGCTGAATAGCTTGTGTGCAAGCCTAGCTAACAATGCTGCTTAGTAAACATGCCCTTTTGAGTTTATGTGGCTGCCAGGACCCAATGTTTGTTTTGATTGTAGCTGTTCTTTGCTGCACCCTTCCCCCTCCCTGAAGCTAATTTCCTAGACAGCTCGCTATTTTGTCTAGTGGTTGGGCTGACCTTGGGTGGAGAAGAGGATGAAATCTATAGCAATTCAACACAACCATTGTGGCCTACAGAGTGATAATTTCCATGAGAGAGAGCCACAGTTGAAGTAGAGTCCTCATGGGAAACCAAGTCTCAGTCTAGATGAGGAGATGAAGTAAATGAAAGATGAAAAGGTAATAAATCTAGACAAGCTTGCTGAAAATAGAGTGATCATTCCACAGGGGGCATCATAAAGAAAGAGAAAAGGAGGAGGAGATGGGGATAAGATTGGAGGGGTATTGGTTAGATGTGCACAGAAAGGTGAATGGTTGCCTTGGAGAGTCATGATAGAGATTGAAATTCTCAGCAGATGGGAGGAGGAGTAGCAGGAGAATATGGAGAAAAGAGACAGAGGCACAATGAAAGTGATGAGTATGAAATGCTCTCAGGAAGAGTGCAGATGGCTAGTTGAAAGGAAGAAAAATGAAACTCAAGGGATGTGGACAGGCCAAAAGACAGGATGGCTGGTAAGGTGAAGAATGCAGAAAATTGTTACAGAGGACCTGATGTATTGTTATAGAGACTAAGGACAATGGCTTCATAGCCCACTACAGCTGTGAATGGACTCAACCCAGTTGTCAGTTAAGTGAATTATGCTTCTATCATTCCTTTTCCACATCCTGCCTTGCACTTTTCAATGCCCTCTCTATACTCTGCATCTTTCCCCCTTCTACTTACACACACACACACACACATCCATCTTCATGTATGTTTATCTTCCTCCTGAATTACGTTTCATGCAGCTGCTGATCTCTTGCCCTCAAAAGCTCATGCCTTAATAAATCTATTGGTCTATAAATTGCCTATGTAAATTTTGCTAGTCTAAATCTAATGCCAAAGTATTCAGGAGTGGTGGTATAACTCAACAACTATTTATATCCCAAGATAAACAGCATTCTCCTTTGCCCACTTGAAGGCTTAATTGTTCCTAAGGTTTTCTACATGCTGTTTCAAGACAGAAAGAGGCATTCAAGGTTTCAGTCTTAATCATATTGGGGTATATTCCGGATGGCATTTAGCGGGGATGGACATCCAGTTCGGATGTTCGTCCCTGCTAAATGCTGGGGTGCCAATCCTGCAGACAAAGTTCCCCGCACATGCAGGCAAGTTGTACGGGGAGCTCTGTTCGTGGGCGGGAAGGGGTGGACCGGAGGAGAAATGAGGGTGGAGAGTGGATGGGAACCTGACCTCAGATGTAGAGGCCCGATTCCGAGTTTGGCCCTGTATGCCCGGGGTCGGCAAACTAGACAGGGGGCTTATTCCATCTCCAAGGTGGAATAAGGCCCCTTAGATATCGCAGGAGGAGGACACTAGGACCGGAAAGTGAGGTAAGGGGGTGGAGGGGTACCCCACAGCCCGACCCTGACAGCCCCAATCAGGGGTCGGGCTGCAGGGAAAGGACATTTGTGGGGTCTGCCAGTGATAGCAGCTCCTGTATAGAGCCGAGGTGGCATGGTAACAGGATGCCATGTCATCGCCGCTCCATGCAGGAATGTGGCTGGGCTAGCCGGATAAGTGTCGGGACATCCGGGGTACCTGAATCAGGGCACATCCTGGCTGCCCCAGCCTTATGCTGTGATTCTGCTCCCTCAGGGCAATCTAGCCCCCATGGGAGCAGAAATCGGGTGCATCCCCGGGCCACCCGTATGTCTACGGTCCAGGGATGCACATCTTAGAATTGGCCTCATTGAGGGGGATATCCAAAGGCATTTACATGGTTTGTAGATCACAAGGGGGAGGGTGCACTGGCAGCACAGGAGGATGTCCACCCCAGGTGACTAGGAGGCTAGGAATGCCACTGCCTTGCTGTGACCTAGAGACCAGGGAGGTTTCTGTGAGCATAGTAGTGTAGGGGAGGTAGATCAGAGGGTTGGAACTAGGTATAGGCCTTACTTGAGGGCCTGCAAGTGCTGGGTACTCCTCTGCTTTCCTGTTCCTATCCTCTCTCCTCTCTCTATTCTCCTAGGTTAGGGTTTTTGGCTTGTCTTTTTTTAAAGTAGTTCTCTTCTTGTACCACTTTCAGATGGAGGTGGTTGAATCCCCTATGGTCAAAATGGAATTGGCTGTACTACGAAAGCTTTATCAGTTCTGATGGCGATAAGGTCTTACGCTCTCCTGCTGCTTCTGTAGCATGGCTGTAAGGCCCAAGGAAATTGGTTCCCACAGGGCAATGATGATCAAGGAGAGGAGAGAAGAAGGGCTTCCACAAAGGAGGCACAGACACCCGGTGCTTGAAAATACCTTGTGCCATTCAGCAGCTTAGTGGCAGTCCTTTCAAGTGTGTTCCAGTTGCCTACAATGGAAAGAGCACAACACCCCATAAAATAGTACACTGTTTAATTACCGCCCTCATTAGTGATGTACTTCTAGCTTTCCATTTCCTCTCAGCTCTCAGGGAGCCCCACCCTTGCCTGCCTCCAAAATAAAGACATGTGCCTCAGATCCCATTGCTGGTGACCAGAGGAAGTGCCAACATGACTGATTTAAACTCCTCTAAGCAGCAAAAGTGCTACTTCAGCAGATCATTAGGAAGGAATTGTAGTACATTTGATAACATCCTGGTAGGTCCCCTCCCTTGGGAGGGGCCAAGAAGGTAGAACACCACATTCACCACCATGCCCAGCTCATCAGCCTTCTGAACAGCCATGAAGGTGCTGGCAAACATGGCAAGTGCACCACTCAAGTTATTGACTGCCATTACATTATGGTCTCATACCTTTGACTGGCCACAATGCAGAAATGCATATCATGACCTGGATACAGTGGGTACCGCAGTTCTTATTCACTGGCAAAAGTAAGCAGAATCATTTGAGCCCTGTTTTATATTAATTGCATTAGCTTTCACTCAAGGCTTGCTGAAAGTTTAAACTATGTACTTTGTTTACAAAGACATGCCACATTATTTGGCAAAATAGTTATGTGCCTAATCATATCCTACACTCTTCACAGAAAGGACTTTTGTAACTTCTATCACTGTCATCCATTTATCACTGACTCACACAAGTACATTCAGATATATTTGGAACTATCTCCCTCAAGAACTGCAAAAACCCTGGAGACAATGCTTCCCTTCTGTGCTTGGATGGACTTTGTCACTCTCTATCTCTCTGTACAAGAGAAGGGTCTGGATGTTTAATTTTCTTGAGGCATTAGTTGCCAATGTGCTCCTAATCTAAGAACATAAGATATGCCATACTGGGTCAGACCAAGGTCCATCAAGCCCAGTATCCTGTTTCCAACAGTGGACAATTTAGGTCATAAGTACCTAGCAGTTTCCCCAAAAGAAAGAGGTTCCACAATGCTTGTATTGGGTCAAGTAGTGATATCCTGGGTCCCTTTTAAGAACGGTTTATGGACCTTTCCTCAAGGAGCTTGTCCAAACCTTTCTTAAACCCAGCTACATTAACAGCTCTTACTACATACTCCGGTAACAAATTCCAGATTTGATTACACGTTGAGTGAAAAAATATTTTCTCTTATTAGTCTGAAATAGGTTACTCTGTAGCTTCATTGCATGTCCCCTAGTCTTTCTATATTCTGATGACGTAAACAATCTATCTGCATTTACCAGTTCCACTCCATTCATTAATTTATAGACAACTATAATATCTCCCCTCAGCTGTCTCTTTTCCAGGTTGAATAGCCCTAACCTTTTTAGCCTCTCTTCATAGGGGTATCCTTCCATCCCCTTTACCATTTTGGTGGCTCTTCTCTGTACCTTTTCTAATAATGCTATATCCTTTTTAAGATACGGCAACCAGAATTACACACAATATTCAAGGTGCAGTCGCACCATGGAACGATACAGAGGCATTATAATATCCTTTGTTTTATTTTCCATTCCTTTACTTATGATACCTAGCATTCTATTTGCTCTCTTGGCCACCGCTGCACACTGGGCCGAGGGTTTTAACATGTTATCCATGATGACACGTAAATCTTTTTCCTGGGTGGTGGTTCCTAATGTGGAACCTTGCATCGTATAACCATAGTTTGGGTTGTATTT
Organism: Ichthyophis bannanicus; assembly: GCA_033557465.1. Lineage (NCBI taxonomy): Eukaryota > Metazoa > Chordata > Amphibia > Gymnophiona > Ichthyophiidae > Ichthyophis > Ichthyophis bannanicus. The sequence continues at coordinate 1,732,281,054 of CM066031.1, forward strand.
TCCTAGGTGCACAACTATGCACTTGTCCACATTAAATTTCACCTGCCATTTGGATGCCAAGTCTTCCAATTTATCAATATTCTCTTGCAATTTTCCACTATCCTCATGGATTTTAACAACTTTAAATAGTTTTGTGTTATCTGCAAATTTGATAACCTCACCCGTTCTTCCCATTTCCAGGTCATTTATGAATATGTTAAAAAGCAATGGATCCAGCACAGATCCCTGGGGTACTCCACTATTCACCTTTCTCCAATGGTAAAATTGGCCATTTAGCCCTACCCTCTGTTTTCTATCTTTTAACCAGTTCCTGATCCACAATAGTACACTGCCTCCTATCCCATGACTTTTTAGTTTTGCCAAAAGTCTCTGATGAGGGACTTTGTCAAAGGCTTTCTGAAAGTCCAGATGTACTATATCAACTGACTCACCTTTGTCTACCTGTTTATTCACACCTTCAAAAAAACATAATAGATTAGTAAGACAAGATCTTCCTTGTCTAAAGCCATGTTGGCTGTCTTCCGTTAAGCCATGACTATCTACATCTTCAGTAATTTTGCTCTTTATGATGGTTTCTACCATTTTTCCTGGTACTGATGTCAGGCTCACTGGTCTGTAGTTTTCCGGATTGCCCCTAGAACCCTTTTTAAAAATTGGTGTTATATTGGCCATCCTCCAATCTTCAGGTATTACAAATGATTTTAATGATAGTCCACAGATTACTAATAGCAGGTCTGCAATCTCATATTTCAATTCTTTCAACACCCTTGGATGTATACCATCCGATCCAGGTGATATGCTACTCTTTGGAAGAATAAATTTATACCCCTAAGGTTAAAGCAGGATTAGAGCTTGGTTTGATATGGCATTGCTGCCATTAGTTGTTGGGGTGGCCATGTTCACCGCCATGCTCTCTGCTAATCCTTCGGGAAATTGCATCTGAGGTGCAAAGTTCTGGGTCCCCTGGTGTTCTGCCACATTCCTTCCAGCTGCCACTGAAGTCCAGGGTGGCATCTCCCTCACAACCCAGTTTTATGTTTGACCCTGAGCCCAGTGGCATACCAAAAGCGGGGCAGTGGGTGCAGCCTTCCCCAGGTGCCAGCCAGCAGGGGGTTGCACCCCCCGCTGGGCTCACGGAGGCAGCACGCTAAACTAATGATTAAGCTGGCTTACTGCAGTGCCTCTTGCTCCAGGGACCTGCCGCTCTTCTCTCCCAGCCAAAGTATCATGAATCACGAGACTTCGGCTGGGAGAGAAGAGTGACCAGCCCCTGGAGTGCGAGGTACCACTGCAAGCCATCTTAATTGTAAGCTTGCCATGCTGCCTCCGTGGAGTCAGCTGGGGTTGGGGAGTGCAACGCAGCATGCAGCATTGCACGGGGGGGGCACCCACTCTTAGTTGATGGGGGGACACCCACCCTTAGTTGATGGGGTACTAGGAACTTTACTGCCTGAGTCTAGCCACCATAGCATAGCCCACTCTGGATCCACCTCCTTACCATTGCCCAGACCTAACTATACATCATAGTCCTCCAGTCATCTTGTAAATAGTTGCCCAGGTTCTACCCAAGTTGTCACCCCTATTGTAGCCTATAGATTAATGTTCACTTTGTTAGAAAAGGCTACTGAACATTGTAATGCCTATTAAGTTCTGTTCACTTCTTCTATGTAAACCTGTTCTATGTAATGAGTTTTTCTGCTGTAAACCAAGCTGATTTAAAATAGTGCAGTATATAAAACCAAATAAATAAATATGACAGGAAGTGGTCGAGCACCAACCCATATTCATACCCACTTTCCCAGCAGGAAGCACTTTATCCGTAGGTGCAGCAGTGATAAAGAGGCTCCTGCAGAGGCTGCTGTCAGGTTTGTTGGGGGTCTGATGTCAAGATTTCCATGGATGGATAAGGTGAGATAGGTAGGGGACAGCCTTCATCGCCCTGCTAGGCTGAAAGAGGCTCATTAGAGGCAAAGTTTGAGCTTATCTTGGGGCCTTTAAGCCTTACCCTACTGGCCCTTCTTGCTTCATAAGTTTGTAAAATTTAGTTTATTGTAAGACTTGCTAAACCATCTTTCCCAGAGTAAGCAACAAAGCAGTGTAAATCCTAATTACAAGAAAAACAATCATGTACAGAAAAAACAAATACAAGAACTGGAGCACTAGATTTAAACAGCATAAAAAAAAAAACACAGTCCACTCAAGAAGGAATAGGGAGAGATAACAGGGAGAAAATGAGGAGCAGTTCATTCCGCTTGACTACCAGCGCACAATATGCCACTCATCCTGGGCAAAAAAGCAGGTTTTTGGATTAGATTTAAATTTATTCAATGATACCTCGGTCCTTAGTTTCAGGGAAAGTGAATCTATAGAAAAGGCACTAGACATACAAAAGCTCCTTGTTGTGTTGTCTTGAGCCTAATTCTTGAGGGAGGAGGCAAGATTAAAACAATGTCCTAGGATGAGTGCAAAGAATAAGAGGGAATATAGGATAACAAAAGAGCAGAATGATAAGTTGGATGCCGGTTTGTGAAGTATGATGGTTTAAGATTCAAAATTTTAATTTAACTGTCCAATAGACAGGAAGACAATGATGGGGCACTGAGAGAGTAGTCACATGGTCAGACCTATATGTTTTATAAAGTAGCTTAACAGTGATATTTTGTATAAGTTGTAGATGCTTCAAAAACATACCAGCCAGGCCATTGTACATAAGAACATAAGATATGCCATAGTGGGTCAGACCAAGGTCCATCAAGCCCAGTATCCTGTTTCCAACAGTGGCCAATCTAGGTCATACGTACCTAGCAGTATCCCCAAAAGACACAGGTTCCACAATGCTTGTATTGGGTCAAGCATTGATATCCTGGGTCCCTTTTTAATAATTGTAAAGAGAATTGTAATAGTCAATTCTGCTGAGAACAAGCGCATAGGTCAATAGCTCCAGTTCAGATGGCCCCAGCAGGTACCTCACTGAGTGGATTTTTGTAGAGCATAAAAGCATTAACACAGTACTGCAGAAATCTGAATCAAAAGAAAGAAAATCAGAATTTAACCCCAGAAAGTCAGTGAAACATCCCAAAATGAAAGAGGTCACAGTTGAAACAGAAAGTTTTCTGCTCAGGCAAATAGCCTCTGATATCAACAAACTAAGCTTAAGTTTATGTCCCCAAAGCCAAAGTATAACCTGATCAATTGAAGTGACCTAAGTTGAAGAACTGACTTTGGCAATATATTGCACATCATCAGTATAGCAAAAACAATAAAAGCCTAGGATCTGGATCAATGTGCCCAGAGGAGTGGGGCCAGAGTATTGAACCTTGGGGAACACTGCAATGGAGGGTTCTGGCGAACTGCCTGTCTTAATAAAGGTCTCTTCTCAGAGTGGAAAAATTATGCCAAGAATATTAAACACTCACTCCAATTTTATCAAAAAATTGTTATGTTCACATTTTAAAAGATATGCGCATTCTTCTTTGTTCTATATGCACTCGTAACAAAATACATGACTCACTTCAGTTTATCATAAACCCACTGATAGAAATACTTTTCTTCATTATAGTAGCGTGCATCTGGTACGGCTGAGAGATGGGTTACAGTTATCACGGTTTATAAGATACCGGAGGAACTGTTCAGAGCGGTCTGACTTTAAAAGACAGTCAAGGTCTTTGTCGGCTAATTTTGTAGACAGAGGATACCCGAAACAAATAGTGAGACGAGCCTATAGTAGGGTACTCTTCAAGAGTGCTCCTTTTGGACCCAGGGATGAAGATCAGCAAAGATGATAAGGATCACGTGAACTTGATTACTAAATATTCTCCTTTTAGTTCGCAGATACAACATATCATAAATAAGCATGTTAATGTCCTTAGTACAATTCCAGGGCTCGAGAACAAAAGCATGAGATGCGTGTGGCAACGTCACCAAAATTTAAAAGAGAAATTAAGTCCAGCTGTTTTGCGCCCATTGCCTGTTATGCCCCCGGAGTCTGAAGTTTGTTTCGTTCACAGTAAATGTGGGGAATGTGCCATTTGCCCCCTATCTTGTGAAATAGATTGTTTTGAATATCATGGGATTACTTATAAACTTAAGAAACAAACTTCATGTGGTTCGTCATACGTTGTCTATTGCATCCGTTGCCCATGTAGTTTAATATATGTGGGAAAAACGATTAGACCCTTTCGAGTACGTATAGGTGAACACAGAAGCAGATTAAAATGTAGATCACGGGAAGCCCCAATAGTACAGCATTGTTTGGATTATGGACATCTTTTCGAGGAGCTTAGATGCTTCTGTATTAATAACGTACTAGTGGGATGGGCAGGGAGATCAAGGGAGCAGTCCCTGATCATATGTGAACAAAGATGGATTTTTAAGTTACAGACAGCATCTCCAGGGGGACTTAATGTACAAATTGATTGGTGGGCTTGTGTTTGATTTAATGAACGTTTGAATAACTATGGTCGAGACGAATGGCAGGTTTAGGGTTTATATATGTATATATGGGTAGTAAAAGGAAGATATGAAGGGTTCAAATAATAGTGATCTTGAAGTTGTCACCTAGCAGTAAGTTACTTCGGGGTAAGTTTAGGGAAGTAGACTGAATATGTTGCAGTGGGTTTATGAATGAGAATCTTATCTGGAATGTGTTGAAGGTAGTTGCTGAAATATATTTTGTTTAGGCATTCTCCTTTTTGGCCATGTGAATGGAAGGCGAGTAGGTGTGACGTCATTATAACGTAGAGTTTATCTGAAGCCTCCAGGAGAGAGTTTGCATGCGCAGCATCTTTTAGGGAGCCGTTCGGCCATATTTGAAGGAAGATGTGATTGTGTTGAACGTTTGCAGCACCAGCAGAAGATATATATAAGCATATAAAGAATAAGCATAAAGAAATTATAAGGTTAAAGTAAGTGACAACAATAGTGGATATTGTGGTCGATAATAATTTGTTAGTATTGATTTTTTAATTAAGGGAAGGAATTTGGTAGTATTGTTTTAAGAAAATATAAATTAGTTTAATATTGTTATGGAAGGATTGTAGGTTTATTTTTTTTTAATGGTTTTGTATGTATTTTTGCTTGACAGCTTTTTCTATACCCCTGATGAAGCTTACTAAGCGAAATGCGGGAAGGGCGCCATGGTGAGGCATTGGGGAAAAGAACAGACAGATAAGTTAAGCACTTTCTGTCTGAGTTTGTTGCATTTAATAAGCTGTTTTTGATATAAAGGAAGATCATTGATGCAAGAAGGCACCAATACATAGACATGTACTTGTCTGAAGTTAAATGCCGAATAAGTCTGAGACCTCCTTTATGCATTTTGTTACGAGTGCATATAGAACAAAGAAGAATGCGCATATTTTTTAAAATGTGAACATAACAATTTTTTGATAAAATTGGAGTGAGTGCTTAATATTCTTGTCTTAATAAAGGTGCAGCCAACTGAACAATGAGCAGCAAATTGTCAACTAACTAAACGTGGCAGTAAGATCCTACAGTACTGTTACTGCAATCTTACCTGTATCCCAAGCAGTGAGAGCCTTACTGGTCAAAACTAAAAGAGCTAAGGAAAATGGAAAGACTTTAGCAGGTTTTTTTCTTATGTCACCAAAGCTGTTGTCCCAATGACAGCTTTTACCTCCATCTATATGTTCAGCCTTATCCAAGACAAGGGACTGGTTCCATGTGCAAGATGGCTGCAGATTGAATTCCTCATGAAACAAGAGGACTAAAAGAGGAAGTGACAAGGCTGGGAAACTTCCATGTCAGTGAGAACATCACAGGAACAGGAAGAACTAGAGCTCAAAAATCCCAAAATTGCCTGATCAGTACCCACTTAAAAAAAGGGGGGTTCTTCTTCTTATCTACAGAAGGGTAGTGGTGGTTGGTGACTCCCTTTTGAGGGGTACAGAAGGATCCGTATGCTAGTGGGAGGTGTGCTGTCTGCCAGGTGCCAAAATCCAAGACATTACAGGACAGGGTAAGAAAAAAGGAAGAAGGAATGGCCCTATATGCAAAAATAATATAATAAAGCAATAAAATTGCAGGGTTTATAATGCAAGGAGAAAGAATCTGGGTTAACCTGCAAAGAGAGAATGGAACATCTAATTAAATTGGTTTGATATACTGCGATGGCCTAGCTTGGGCCCGAGGGCTTACAAGCATAGAACAGCCTTATAATGTCCTTTTTAAATAAAGCTTCCCTTGTTTGTCCCCAGGGATTCTGGGACTTGTAGTTGGCTTTCTTATATAAGGACAAATGTAGTTGTGAGTCCGGTGGTTTAAGGCAGCAAGAAATGTATTTTTATGTAGGATTCCCAAGGCATTAAAGCTCAAAACACAAATGCAAAAAGGATGCTTCTCCAACACAAGAGTAAATCAGGATAACAGAAAAAATGCAACAAAAAGCCTTCTTTCACTGAGCAGCAGCTTTCATTCAAATAAACCTGTACAGAGCACAGCTCCTGGTGGTCATTCAACATAACAAGGTAAACGTTTCACAGCTGCTGTTTTCTTTTCCCAACCAAGCTTTTACTAACGACAGCCCCTGGGCTTCAGAAGCTCATATACTTAGTAAAACATGTTCTTGGCTTTTCTCAACTCTTTGCAGTCATAAGAATTAGAAGCTATATTGTTTCACAGTCTTTCAACCCTGTTTAACAATGCTTAATTCTCCTTGAGACAAAAAGAGCAATCCATTGGTGATATTTCTGAGTCTGACTCTGGCATACAAGAATCCACCTGCATATCTTCTATGGATACCGGGTACTTTTCTCTTTCACCAGATTTATAAAGTTTCCGAGACTTCCTGTCTTCTAAAAACTCTTGGAACTGTTTCCACAGCCAATCACCCTGAGAAGGCACACTGGTATGGGGAGGGTAAAGCTTCCTTTCTGCAAACAGTTTTCTTAATGCTTCTAGTGTTAAAAGCTCAGTCTCACTGCTCCTATCTGGGTTTCTGTTTTCTTCATGCATAAAACTATCCACCCACCTCTTAGCAGATGAAGACGTTAGGTCAGGCTCCTGGACACTAGCTGTAGCAAACTGTTTTCCTGCAAGCTGTTTAGCTCTGCACGTGTTGGTTTTACCTTGGGACGAGTCTCTCAGACAACTACTCATTCCTTTCCTCCTGATATCTTTCAGGCCATGGAACTCAGCCTTCTGATGTCTTTCTCCACTCCTTCCCAGATAGTCACTCGCTTGAAAGTCTCCTTGGAACCTTTCTCCCTTTCCAGGATCTCTCAGAGTTTCTCCTTCTGGCTCTCTCTGCTGCGTCTCCTGTGTGTGTGTTTCCCTTCTCTCGTGTCCATGTGCTTCCCTTCCAAGTGCCTCCCTCCGAAGTGCCTCTCTCTCTCTCTGCTCTGAATGTGCTTTTGAAAGGTGTTTGCTGCCGGGCACTCCCTTGCCTTTGCACAGGTGTGACCAATCATTGAGCAAGCTTGGATCCCTGTCTGAACTAGGGCGTGGCCTGGCCTTAGCAGAGAGCTGAGTTTTTTTCTTGCAAGCTCTGTGCACAAGTGAACTGTCACCAGGGGCGGCCCAAGGGGGGTGCGGGGCCATGTGCGGAGACTCGGTGCGGGGCCTCATTTGCATAAGGGGCCTCATTTGCATAAATATTTGCATAATGTTACCATACACTAACTTTTAGTAAACATGCCTCTTCATGAGTGTATGGATAAAGAAAGACAAAGATTTCTACATTACTATAATCCAGTGCCAACCGCCAGGCACATTAGGAACTACTACAAACACTGCCCATTTAGAACCCATAGCAAACCCACCGTATCCTAACAGCACTACCAAGACTCATAAAGCACCATACCCTACCTATCAAAAGGCAACACTGCAAATATTAAACCAATACATTTCAGAGAATAACAATACATGACCTACTGGGGAAAGAGAACAAGTGGCAATGTCAAATAGGAATTATATAAACAGAACACCTCAGCTCAGTTACACATGCAGAACATAGACCATCACCAAACAAGTAATCACAATTTAGAAACAGGAAGACAATAATTAAACTGGGAACCCTAAAAGCCAAACTTGGAATGTACAACAATGTTGAAATAAAACTATAAATTAATTTCCTCTTGTACTAAACAAAGCACCGACATTAATGATGCACATTTCCCAGAGCTGACATATTCCAGTTAATAAATTCAAAATAAAGAGATATCTTTGTACCTTTTGTGCATTTTTTTTTCAGTTGCAATTGTTCCAGTCACTTTCTTTTGGTTTATTTGTGTCTTCTGCTAACTCTCCATCGTCTGCTGTCCATTTGTCCTTTCTTCTCTCCTCTAGTTTTTTTCCATTCTCTCTCTACATCTGCTTTAACATAATAATCTTTCTCCTTTTGCTCTTTCCTCATTCCTATTTCATCCACTCAAATTTTACCCCTCCATCCTCAATCCCCACTTAGGGGCTTGTTTACAAAGCCGCGGTAGCGGTTTGCGATCGTAATCGGAGCAGCGGCCCCATTGATTTCAATGGGGCCGCGGCTGCGATCGCGAACCACTACCGCGGCTTTGTAAACAAGCCCCTTAGTCTCCCAATACCCGGCCAATTGTAGATTTTTCTTCCCTCCCACACAAAATATTCTTCCCCTCTCCATTTCACTCTCCCAGCCCCATCCCCTTCTAATCTCCCCCAACATCAGCTCCCTTTTAGTTGCAGCCCCACCCAGTATCCGCTCCCTTCTAGTCCCCACATCAGCCCATTTCCAGTCCTAGCTCCCCCATCCATTTCCAGTCCTATCCGAGTCCCTTCATCAGCTCATTTCCAATACCAGCCTCCCATCAGCCCATTTCTAGTCCTTTCCTAGCCCCACCATCAGCCCATGTTAAATCCTAGCTCCCCTCCACTCAGCCCATTTCTAATCCAAGCCCCCCATGAACCTACTTCCAGTTCTAGCCCCTCCATGAGTCCATTTCAATCCAAGCCCCCACCACAGCCCATTTCCAATCTTAGCTCCCCCAACACCCAATTCCCAGTCCTATCCTAGCCCCTCCATCAGCCCATTTCCTGTCCTAGCTCCTTCCCCTAAGAGCCCATTCCAAGCCCCCCTCCCCATCAGCTATTTGCAGTTCAAGCCCCCTTCCACTCAGCCCATTTCCAGTCCTAGCAACCCCCCCAACCCATTACCAGTCCTAACCTCCCCATCAGCCCACTCCCAGTCCTAATCCCACCAGCCCATTTCCAGTCCTAATCCCCCATCACCCAATTTTTAGTTTAAGCCCCCCCATAGCCCATTACCAGTCCTAACCCCCCATCAACCCACTTTCAGTCCTAATCCCATCAGCCCATATACAGATTTAGCTCCCCCATAGCCCATCACCACTCCTAAACCCCCCCAAGCCCATCACCACTCCTACCCCCCCAGCCCATCACCACTCCTAACCCCCCCCCAGCCCATCAACACTCCTAACCCCCCCCCCAGCCCAGCCCAGCCCATCAACACTCCTAAACCCCCCCCCCCAGCCCAGCCCAGCAACACTCCTAAACCCCCCCCCCAGCCCAGCCCAGCAACACTCCTAAACCCCCCCCCAGCCCAGCCCAGCCCAGCGAAAATTAAAAGAAAAGAAAACCTGTCTGCTGCCGCGGTCGGGGCCGCCGCGGCAGAATCGAGCGTGCCGCGGGGCCCCCCTGTGCACGGCAGAGCCTGCCCTCCTTGTAGCAGCTCTCTTTGGAGCTGAAAAGTCAGACGCGCCGGCTTGCAGAGCAGAGCGCGAGGGAAGAGTTTCTCCCTCGCTGCTCTGTTAAGCCCGCGGGGGCTGATGGGAACTTCCCATCAGCCCCCGCGGGCTTAACAGAGCAGCGAGGGAGAAACTCTTCCCTCGCGCTCTGCAAGCCGGCGCGCCTGACTTCAGCTCCAAAGAGAGAGCTGCTACAAGGAGGGCAGGCTCTGCCGTGCACAGGGGGGCCCCGCGGCACGCTCGATTCTGCCGCGGCGGCCCCGACCGCGGCAGCAGACAGGTTTTTTTTTTTTCTTTTCAATTTTACTTTTCAAAAAGAATGTTTTTTGCGCGGGGCCCCCTGAAACGCGGGGCCCTGTGCAAAAAACATTCTCGCTCAATGGACGGGCCGGCCCTGACTGTCACCTGTTTTAAAGAGAAAAACAGGGTTTTCCTCCAGTTCCATCTCTTCCTGGGAGCTCTCCTCACCACAATATAGACCTCCTTTGATAGGAAGAAGTGGAAAGAATTTTAACTGAAGATATTCACAATATTGCTATGAAAGGGAAATTGATACTGCTATGTAATTTCATTAGCCAGATGTTTGAAATATCCCTGCTTCAGCGTTGTCTGGAAGTAGGGAGATCCTGGATTCTGTACATGGAGAACTGTCCAGCAACTGATAATAGAATCCATGCAGAAAGGGACCAGACAGAACTAGATACCTATGAATGGGGAGAGTGTTTCTGAAATTTTAGTGGGTGATCAGCCAGTGATCATTGGATAGTGTGATTCAGTATTAGGACACCAGTGGACATGGTTCATTCAAATGTGAGGGTCCTAGTCTTCAGAAAACTAACTTCATCAAGATGGGAGAATACCTCAAGGAGCCACTTGAAACACCAAAGTGTGTGCTCCCTGAGGAAGGTGTCGCTGAAACGCGTTGGGGGTGGAATAAAGTTGGTAACCTGCTTCTTTTGTTTTCTTGGCTTTTAAAGCTATTCATCAGATTGACCCCATCTATTTGTCTAATAGACTGTTTCATTGTTCATGAACCAAATCACTCCTCTGTTCGTCGACTCATTTGAAATTGATATTGCCTTCTGCTTCTGCTTTTCAACAAAAGAGGATCAGGGAAAGGTGTTTTTCAGGTGTGGTTCCAAAATTGTGGAATGAATTATGTGTTATAATTAGGAATGTGCGATTTCAAAAACCTTTGAAGACATCATTATGAGAGAAATTTTTAAATCATACTTAATGCAAATTGTCTATACTTCAATTTTGTATTCTGCTTTGTATGTCGGTAGATTGTAAAAGCGGAATATATGTGCTGTTATTAAATTAAATAAAGTTAAACATGCAGCAGAGCCGCCAGCAACATAGGATTTGGGAAACACCAGGGTTATTTAGCCTCTGATTGCCCAAGAATTAGACAGGTCTTCATAGAGCCCCATTGGTCCAGCAAAGGTTCAAAGCAGCATATAAGGAGTGCAGCAGAGACACACCATTGCTGGTACAACAGAGTCCAAGGGTATATTCTCTGGAACTTCTGCTTCTCTAGTTTACTCCCTATACCAAATCTAGCTTTTTAGTCTTGTTCTTGATTTCTGACCCATATCCACCTCTGCAGTCCTTCTCTGTGGTTCCTGATCTATGTCCAGTTCTATAGTCCTGCTTCTTGATCAATATATGTCTCTGAAACCTTACTTACTGATTCAAGATCTATACCTGGTGCCTTCCACACTAGCCTGCTTCTCCTGGCCTTTTATCCTCTTCAGGTATACCTTCCCATGGAAACTATGAACTGAAGGCTGAAGATGCACTGACAAGAGAATCCCCTCACCTGCAATAAATGCAACAAAGGAGTGATTGCTGATTGCAAGGTGTAGAAACGGCATTTAAATAAAGAATGTGCAAGGGAGCATCATCCATATCAGGGGTGTCGTTAGTACTGGGCACATGAAGACTGTGTCCTGAATCTCTTCAGATGTGCCCTGAATCTCAGAAGAGCAGGGGAACCATTGGAGTGCATCCTGCCTAGGACTGTTCTATGCTGGTGCAACCTGCTTCTTCAAACTGCAAGGGAGGTACTTTCTGCATGCTGATCTTGTGATATGTGAGATCAACAAACAGCAAGTGTCAGACATAGCTTTAAAGAAGCTTGCTGAACCACCAGCACAGAACGACCCTGGGCAGGAGGTGTCCTTCCTGCTGGAACATGAATATAAAAAACCTATGAACATCAGATTTGCCATACTGGATCAGACCAAAGATCCATCAAGCCCAGTATCCTGTCTCGAACAGTGACTAATCCAAGTCACAAATATGTGACAGGATCCCAAAAGGTAGACATATACCATATACTGCTAATCCCATGGAAATGCAGTGGATTTCCCCCAGTCCACTTTAATAGCAGTTTATGAACTTTTCCTCCAGGAATATGTCCAAACCATTTTTAAGCCCAACTACACTTACAGCTTTAACAGCAATGAATTCCAGAGCTTTAATTACATGTCAGGTGAAAAAATATTTTCTCTGATTAGTCTTAAATATACTACTTTATAACTTCATTGCATGTCTCCTAGTCTTTATACTTTTTGAAGAAATAAACAATTGATTCATGTTTATTTGTTCTGCTTCACTCATTATCTTATAGACCTCTACCATATTTCCCTTCAGCCATTTTTCTCTAAGCTGAAGAGCCCTAACCTTTTAAGCCTTTGCTAACGGGGTATACTTCCATCCCCTTTATCATTTTCATTGTCCTTCTCTGTACATTTTCCATTACTACTATATCTCTTTTGAGAGGCAGCAAACCAGAACTGCACACAATACTCAAGGTGTAGTACAGCATGGCATTATGATATCTTTTGTTTTATTCTTCATTCCTTTCCTAACATTCAATTAGCTTTCTTGGCTGCCACCGCACATTGAGCTAAGCATTTCAATATATTATCCACAAAGACACTCCAATTCCCCACGAGGTCAGCTCCATCCCCTCTTCCACCTCTTCACTCCAAACTCTTCCCCCCAACCTCTGCCACCCTTTCTTCCTTTTCTAAGATCTCTGAGGAGGAAACCATGCATCTTCGTTCCTCCTCCAAACTCACTACCTGCTCCTCTGATCCTATTCCCACCAGTCTCCTAAGATCCATCTCCTTCACTGTCATCCCTTCCATCTCTCATATTCTCAACCTATCACTCTCCACTGCAACTGTTGCTGCAGCCTTCAAGCATGCTGTGTTCACACCTCTTCTCAAGAAACCCTTACTAGACCCTACTGTCATTCTAATTATTGACCCATCTCCCCCCCCCCCCCCCACTTCATTTCTAAACTTTTTGAATGTGCTGTTCACCGCCATTGCCTTGTGTTTCTCTCCTCTCAAGCCCTTCTGGATCCATTTCAATCTGACCTTTGTCCTTTACATTCTACTAAAATGGCTCTTGCTAAAGTCTCCAGTGACCTCTTCCTGGCAAAATCCAAGGTCCTTTACTCGACCTTCATGCTTCTTGATCTTTCTGCTGCTTTTGAAACTGTTGACCACTACCTTCTCCTTGTGTGGATAGTTTGTAGAAATATTAAATAATTAAAGTTACCTGGTGTCCTGTGGTGCTGAGGAGTCCCAGGGCCCAGGAAATGAAGCCTGGGGGAGGATGAGATCTCCGGAGCAGGCCATGATAGAACGCAGTGCCAGCAGGGGTGGCTCTATAATGAGGCAAAGTGAGGCGGCTGCCTCTGACGGCAAAGTTTTAAGGGCGGCAAATGCTCCCAAAACAGCCACCTCACTTCGCCTTCAAAGTTAAAAAAATAAAACAAAACAAAACATTAAAAAGTACACAAGTTGCTGCCGCTACCGAGTCTGCAAACTCACCACCTCCTTTCTTCTGCAGCCGCGGCTCCCTGCCTCTTAGGGAACCATGGCTGTGCTGGTGAAGCCAGTGCAGAGCCTTCCCGTCTCTCGAAGGGCTCCATGCAGCATTGTCCCACCCCCAAAGGAAGCCGCGACTGCAGAAGAAGAAGGGAGGCACAGGAACTATGGTGGGGGCGGTAGCAGGCAGACACGGGGAGAGAGGAGGAGGGAGCAGGGAATTGACAAGGGAAAGGTGAGATCTGCAATGGGGCTGACATGGGGAGGGAGAGGGGGCTGACATGCGAGGGGGTTGGGAGGGAGGGGGAGCTGACATGGGGGGAAGGGGGCTGACATGGGGGAGGAAGGGAGGGAGGGGGGCTGACATGGAGGGAGGGAGGGAGTGGGCTGACATGGGGGGAGGGAGTGGGCTGGAAGGCAATTGACAAGGAAAAGGTGGAGTCTGCAACTGGGCTGACGGGGGGCTGGAAGGGAATTGATGTGAGGGGAAGGTAGGGTCTACAATGGGGAAGACACGGGGAGGAGGGGGCTGGAAGGGAATTAACATGAAGGGAAGGTGGGGTCTGCAACTGGGTTGACACTGGGGGAGGAGAGGGCTGGAAGGGAACTGACAAGGGTTCCCTCTCATCCAGCAGGAACAAACGGGGTGCTGCCGGCATCGAACAAATCAGCCTGATCGCTGCAAGTGATCAGGCTGATTTGTGCGGTGGCGCCACTCTAGTTGTTTTAATTTTAGATTTTTCTGCCTCTGCCCTGCCTCTGCCTTCCTGCCACTTTTTTTTTTTTTTGCTGCAAGCATTCTTGAGGAAAAAAATGCAGTGGGGAGGCAGAGGCAGGGCAGTGGCAGCAAAATCTAAAATTAAAACAGCCAGAGTGCCCCCGTCACCACCGGATGAGAGGTGCAGGTGGAGGGAGTGGGGAGAGGAGGATGACAAGGAGAGACAAAGGTGAAAGATAGGCGACAAAGGGGGAGACAGGGGACAAATACTGGACAAATGAGGAGACGGGGAAAATTCTGGACAAAGGGGAAGATGGAGACATACTAGACAAAGGGGAAGACAGGGGGGTAAATGCTGGACAAAGAGGAGAGACAGGGGACATACTGGACATACAGGGGATAAGTACTGGACAGAGGGGAGAGACAGTGTGATTAGGATTATAATGGGCTGATGGGGGGCTAGCACTGGTAATGGGCAGATCGGGGGGCTAGGACTGCGAATGGACTGATCGAGGGGGGGGTTGGGACTGGTAATGGGCTGATTAGGAGGGCTGGCACTGGTAATGGGCTGAGGGGGGACTAGTACTGGAAATGAGCTGATTAGGGAAGGCTAGGACTGGTAATGGACTGATGAGGGGCTGGCATTGGAAATGAGCTGATCGTGGATGCTAGGACTGGAAATGGGCTGATTAGAGGAGGCTAGGACTGGTAATGGGCTGATGGGGGATAGGATTAGTAATGGGCTGATTAGGGGAGGCTAGCACTGGTAATGGGCTGAGGGGGGACTAGCACTGGAAATGAGCTGATTAGGGGAGGCTAGGACTGGAAATGGGCTGATTAGTGGAGGCTAGGACTGGTAATGGGCTGATGGGGGGGTAGGACTGCTAATGGGCTGATTAGGAGAGGCTAGCACTGGTAATGGGGTTGAGGGGGGACTAGCACTAGAGGTGAGCTGATTGGGGGGAGGGAAGGATAGAGCTACTGGCCTTGGAAGAAAACTGGGGGCTAGGGCTACAAATGGGCTAATGCGAGGGGATGGGAGAATGGGACGGCCATGGTATTTGGACTAGAAGGAGCTGGACAGTGGGGAAGGAGGGGGACTGGAAGGGAATGGACACCAGTGGCAGTCATGGGAATGCAAGTTGATATTGGAAGGTACCAGAAGGGAGGACTGGAAAGGGGCTGATACTGGGAAGGGTTACAGGGACTGGAAATAGGCTGATGGAAAGAAGTGAAGAAAACAAAAGAAGAGATAAGAAATGGCAGATTGACCATAGACCACAGAAAGAGAGCTAAGAGAAGACAGGAAAGCAGAAGCCTCAGATTGGGACCAGCATGATCAGAGAATAAAATGGTCAGACAGCAAAGGTAGAAAAAATAATTTTATTTCATTTTAGTGATTGGACTTTGTGCTGTCTTTATATTTTACACAGTATTGGGGAACTGCATCTCTTATTTATCTGATGTTGCACTGCATGTGGACTCTGGCTTCTTGCGGTTTCAGTTTAAATTTTGTCTACATATTTTTATTTTTACTTTAGATTATGGTTACTTATTCTGTACTTGGTGAGGGTCGATGTTGTGAATGTGTGACTGAGGCCAGGTGTTCTGTTAACATGGAGTTTGTACATAAAAATCTACTGTACTGTAGTAATTTGACTTGTTCAGCTTTTCAGATAGGTGTATGGATGTTCCAGGATCCACTGTAGTATTTACAGTGACGATTTTTTGGATGGGCTCCTTATGTGAGTTTTGGAAGTTTGTGCTGATATGGTGTGGTATGGTTGTTGTTGTTAAGTGCCGTCGAGTCGGAGTCGACTCATGGCGACCCTCTGGATAGCTATCCTAAATTGTGTTCGGTCTTCAGTCAGGCGGCTCATTGACGACAGACTGGTACCCGTAGCTGCTGTTATTGTAGCGATCCATCTCATTGCTGGCCTTCCTCTTTTGCGTTGACCTTCTATCTTGCCAAGCATGATGTCTTTCTCTAATGATCTCTCTCTTCGCATGATGTGTCCGAAGTATGAAAGCCGAAGTCTTGTCATCTGAGCTTCTAAAGAAAGCTTAGGTTTGATCTCCTCTAGTACCGACTGGTTTGTTCTTCGGGCAGTCCATGGTATACACAGTATTCGCCGCCAGCACCATAATTCAAAGGCATCAATTTTCTTCCTGTCTGTCTTTTTCACTGTCCAGCTTTCACATCCATATGATGTTATTGAAAATACCATGGCTTGAACAAGTCGAATCTTTGTATGGAGAGACACATCTCTGCTCTTGAGAATCTTATCTAGGTCTTTCATAGCCATTCTGCCAAGAGCAATTAATAATTTAATTTTCTATTTGCTTAGGCATTTGGATAAATATTTTCGAGCCAGTCCAATCTGAGTAGGGGGTTCCCTTATCTCATAGGGCTCTTCCCTCCTGATTGGTGAGTAAACTTGTTTGAAGTCTATTGGGCTAGACTTTTTCCTTAACGGCTTGCTCATTATTTACGTCAGACACTAACCTCTTTTTAAGCCTAATGATTTGGACCTCTTTTAACATTGATGATTCTGCCCTTTCAAGATTCAAGTTACTGACCACAAGATTTTACATACCTGATGCAGGGTCAAAAGTTTTTTCAGACCCGAAATGAGTCACGTCGTAGATTTTGGTCATTGTAGCAAAACGGAGTTCGAGGCAGATTTTTTTGTACACTATGGTTCTGGTGGCGGAAAGGAGCTTCATGTTTATTATTATAAGCTAAGTAATAAGTATTCTATTCATGGTTTACTGTACTAATGATTAAAAAGGAGTGACAACAGTGAGAGTGTGGTTTTAAATTTCCCTCTCTTGGGTTTATTACACTCCGACAAAAAGTGAGGGTCCTTTATTCCATCTTTCAGAGTTTAACTTTTTATGCAAAGTTCTGATGGCAAAACATTTCTATACAGAAAGGCAGAGTAAAGCAGCACATCTCATCCATCTCCTCCCGCCATTCGTCATATCAGTGCCATGTAAACACTACATCATTATACTGGTAAAGTACTGGGAGCATGACCCTAGGAGAATTATGGAGACTGAAGAAGTTATGATCACCTGGATTGCTCCCATTCCAACAGATAAGAAGCTGGATGAAGGAAGCCGGTCATATTGGTAAATGAGAAGAACACCCCAGAATTGCATTGATTATAGAAGTATCAGTTCCAGGTGACCATTCTCTGAATCACATTGAGAGGGAGAAGATCTTCAAGTACCAAGAAATGCAGTCAGAGACAAAGAAACTGTGGCAGAAAGAGACTGAGCTTTTTCCCATCATGCTAGGTACCACAGGCTTGATTAAGAGGAATTTCCGAGCATACCTTGACAAATTACTACTACTTACTAATCAGTATAGCGCTACAAGGCGTATGCAGCTCTGTACATGTCAGACGTGAGACACAGTCACTGCTCATAAGAGCTTAAAATCTAATCAGGGCAAAAACATCACAAAACTGGAAACTAGAGTATGGTAAGATACGCATAAGTAGTGAACGAGAGAGTGAGGAGCATCAGGATCCAAAAGCAGCCTCAAAGAGTTGGTCTCTTAGCCTGGATTTGAATAGGGCTAGAGAAGGAGCCTGACACACTGACTCAGATAGTTTGTTCCAGGCATATGGAGCAGAAAGGTGGAATGAACAAAGTGTGGAGTTGGCAGTGACAGAGAAGGGCACAGATAAAAGGGATATGCTAGGGGAATGGAGTTCCTGAGGAGGGGTTTAGAATGAGATTAGAGAGCAAAGGTATTGAGGAGCTGCAGAATGAATGCCCTTGCAGGACAGCAGGAAAAGTTTGAACTGGATGCAGAAATGGATAGGGAGCCAGTGAAATGTCATGAGAAGAGGGGTTATACGAGCATAGCAAGCAGAAGATAAGCCATGCAGCCAAGTTCTGAACAGATTGATGATTGAGAGGGAGACCAGTGAGGAGCAGGTTACAATAGTCAAGATGGGAGGTGACTAGAGTAGATGAGGATCTTGGTAGTGTGCGTAGAAAGGAAGGGACAAATTTTACTGCTATTATAGAGCAGGCATGTCCAACTTCGAACAGGTCATGGTCTACTTTTTCCGGCCAAAAGTGCCGATGATCTACCACCATGAAAATTAAGTTTCAAATTAGTTTCAAATTAAATTTTAACCCAATAAACTTGGAGGATTTCCCCCCCCCCCCCCTCATTTTTAATGAACCTTCTGTCATTTACTTGGATGTGATCAGCTGTTAAGCAAATTAAGCAAAAACAAAACAGAGAGATGAAGATCCAGTAAGAACTGCAAGGGGTAATGGAAAGTACATTTTTTCTTATTTTATTTTATTTATTTATTTTATTTTAACATTTCTTTTATACCGTGCTCTTTATCATCATTGTGGTTTACAGTTAACAGAACGACTCGAGGACCGCAGGGCACTCCCGAGTTTACATCGAACAGGGAAAACAACTTGGAAAGAACAGGGTAAACTATGTACAATTTACATGTTGCTGTGTCAATAAAGTAATGTTACAAGGGTAGAACAGGAGTGTGATCCAGAGTGGACCATATTCCATTTACAGACCACTTCCTCTTATCAAACTTGTGTGTCTGATTTCTTGACTGCTTGTTGCTTCTTTATTGATAGTTGATCCAAGTAGGTTAAAGTTGTTCACAATTTCAATTTCTTCTCCTTCAACGATGAACCTGTTGATTATGCCAGTTGTCATGATCTTTGTCTTCTTTACATTAAGGTGCAGGCCCATTTTGAGACTATGTTCTTTGATTGTGAGAAGCAAATGTTTCAGATCATCTTCGCTTTCAGCCAGTAATGTGGTATCATCAGCATAGCGAAGGTTGTTGATGAGTCTTCCACCAATCTTCACACCTCTGTTGTCTTCATACAGTCCTGCTTCTATGATGATTTGTTCTGCATATAAATTAAACAGGTAGGGGGAAAGTATGCAGCCTTGTCTTACACCTTTGGTATGGTAGGTTTGCTCTTTGTTATAGGGTTTTGTATTAGTTCCCAATATGCCTGGTACTGGAGAATAGTGGTTGATGCTGCTAGTGAGATGATCAGAATCAGATTTCTTTTTTTTAAATATTGAGTTCTGTGGGTGAATGTCCTGGTTCTGCTCTGTACCCACTGTGGATGCAAAATATATGTTGAAAAAGAAAAAGCAAGAACCATAACGCAGTTTATAACAACAAAATAAAAATGAGTTATAATTTAGTTTTATGAATTGTGCTGTTGATTCTTGCTTTCTTTTAGTTCCTTGGTGTGCAAACAGGACCATTCCTAGCCCTGTGCAAGTGGTGCAGCCACACAGGGTGCAAAGGCTTTGGGGGGGGTGTGCATTTTGGCTGTCTCCTGTTGCCCTGCCGCCACTGGCAGGACAATAGCAGGCAGCCGAAATGCACCCCAAGCCTTTTCGCAGCAATTTAAGCAGGTCTGGTCCCTCCCTCCTCCGACGCTATGTCAGAGCAGGGAGGGACAGATCTGCTTAAAGTGCCGGTGCCAATCAGATCGGGTGCATGCCCCCTCCTCCTCCCCATACCTCCGTCCAGCGCTGCCTGCTCTTTCCCTGTTGCCAGTGCCACCGTGAAAAAAACAGAGGGCGGCAGCAGCAGGGAAAGAGTAGGCAGCACTGGACGGAGGTATGAGGAGGGGGGGGGGCATGCACCCGATCTGCAAGTCACACAGGGCGCAATTGCAGCTTGGTATGGCCCTGTGTGCAAACATCTTGCATTCCCTCCTTATAATCTAATTGGCTTTTTGGTTTGGTTCAGTCCCTGATTGGAGTTCTGAGAAAGCCCCAACCCCCTCTAAGGGTGGGGGGCGCCATCTCATTCTTCGTCTCAAGCAGCAGATTGCCTTGAGCCGCCCCTGAGTACCAGGGGCCCATCTAAAATTAGAAAATGGTGCCCACTGGGTTCCTGGGTGTCTTGGGGTGCTGGGGATTGCCAGGCAGTTTTGAGGCTTCGTGGAGGAGCTGAAGGCAAGAACTCCTCACCCGATGGAACTGCAAAGTAAAATAAACACCAGAGCCGTGCTCTGCTGAGCTCCAGTTGATCTAAAGGGGCCACTCTGTTAAAAACATAAAGGTAGGAAAAAAGTTTTAAAAAATAACAGGGAGGACTTCCAGTGATGTCACCAACCCACATGGACGGCTGAAGGAGAGCTCTGACAATAAAAACCCACAAAAGCGTTAAAAATCCCCCCTGAAAGAGTAATGCGAATACCGTAGAGTGGACAAGATTAAGCACTAGAACCAGAGGCAGGGGATATGACGGCGGCATACAAAAAAACAGCAGACATGAGAGAATATGCGTTTGCGGCGTTGCATGGTGAGCAGAAAGAACGAGAAAAAGTGGGAGGCGAGGTGAATCTGGAGGCGAAGACCGAAGAATTTCTCGATGTCTTGGAGAGGGTGCAGAGTAAGAGCGCCATTGTACAAATCTCGAAAGAAGAGCTGCACTCCTGGTTTGGCGAGTTGCGCTCAGAAATGGCGGGATTCAGGGCGGATATGGAGGTGGCCATGACAGAATTCCACACTGATGTATAAGAACTGGGTAAAAGAGTGGAAGAGGCAGAAGGGCAAGTTGAAGTGGTGTGAAGTACTGTGAGTGAAATAAATAAGGCAGTAAACAATCTGGAAATGGTGAAGGAGCAGATCGGGCTTAAAATCGAAGATTTGGAGAATCGGGCGAGAAGGCACAACTTAAGAATAAAGGGGTTACCAGAAAGTGATAAGTACAGAGACTGTGAACAAATGGCACAAGATATATGTAAGGCTGTGCTTGAAGACCCCGAGGAAGGAGCAACGGCTCAGGAAATTAAAACTGATAGGGCGCATCGCACGCTAGGCCCAAGAAGAAGGGAAACCCCACGGGATATAATTATATGCCTCCAGGACTATAAAGTTAAAGAAAGAATAATTAACAAGGTGAGAAGAGCAGGACATATTGAATGGAAGGGAAATAAGGTGGCAATGTTTGCAAACTTAGATACGGCCATGCTACAACGCAGAAGAGAATGGAGAGGATTTACAATGAGGCTTCGGGAAGAGAGCATTAAATATAAATGGCTGTACCCAGCAGGTATTGCGTTTACTGGCAACGGCATTACAAGACGGGCGACAACAGTGACGCAGTTGGTGGCTGCGATGAAGGAAGCAGGAGTAGCACGTGTACCGGAGGTGGGAGAAATGAGGAAACCGGGAAATGGAAAGACAACTGACTGTCAGAAAGTGGAGAGTAAAGAAAGGAAAAGTAAATGAGTAATGCAAAGGAAAAAGGACTTGGGACTGTGTAAATAAGCAGAGACATGATGCCAGGAAACGGAAAGGAACCCAGAGTTAAGAAGAGAAGATGGGAAAGAAGCGCACGTTGTAAATGTAAAAGAGAAGAAGGCAACAGCAAGAAAAAGAAGCCGCAAAGAAAGACTGAGTAAACAAATTGAAGTGGGAGTAAGGGGTAGAATTAAGTTGGTAAAGATGTAGGGGAGGGGGAGATTAAGAGAAGAGAAATAATGTTCAGTAATTTGAGTCATGAGTAGGAGGGGGGAAGGTGATGTCACTGAGGAAGGGGAAGCTACTAATAAGTAGCGTTAAGGTGGGGAGGATAGAAGGGCAGGTCGGGGAGAGGGGGTTGAGAGGGAGGAGGGAAGGATGGGCGGAGGGGGGCAACTGGATCCTGTAAATGTAAAAAGAGGCGGTACTGAGATTTGGAGCCATGGTGGGTAAACAAAAGAAACCTGAAGAATGTAAGATAGTAACCATTAATGCCAAAGGCCTTAATTCCTGGCACAAACAACAAGCCCTGTTAAAAGAGGGTAACAGACTTTGAGCTGATATATTGCTCATACAAGAAACACATTTAAAAAACACCCAAGAAAGGTGGTTGGTTAGTAAAGGTTATGATAAAATATATCTGGCATACAATCGGGAATCACCTAAGAAGGGTGGGGGAGGAGGTTGGGTTACTTTTTCCGAAAGGACTGATCCTGGAAGAAGAACAGGTCATAAGGGACACGGGTGGGGAAGGGGGCGCTTCATTCTGTGGAAGAGTAAAATAGCAGGTAGGCCCATAGTGGTAGGGAGTGTATATGCACCGAATACACAGCAAGAGGTGTTCTATGGGAACTTATATGAATTGGTGGAAGCACATATGCAAAACCCAGTGATATTAGGGGGAGATTTTAATGCTACCCTAAACCCCAGAATAGATACTACAGAGGGTAATAGGCAAAGCACTAAGGATGTGAGTAAGAAGATAGGGAAATTACTATATAATCTGGGCACAGTAGATGTGTGGCAGTACATGCATGGCAATAAGAGAGAATATATACACTACTCACATCCACACAAAACCTACATCAGATTAGATATGGTATGGGTTGATGGAAGGATAGTAGAACACGTAAAGCGAGTGGATATAGGACCCATTAGCTGGACAGATCATGCACCGGTGGAGGCTTCATTGAATATACAAATAAAGGGGCGAGGCCTGCATTTCTGGAGGTTGAATGAATCCCTCATAGAAGAGGAAGAGGGGCTATGTCATATTAAAAATATCATAAATGAGTATATACAGCAAAATAGCGGTGGGGAGGTGGGAACAGCAGTGGTGTGGGATGGGCTGAAAGCGGTGGTAAGGGGGCACTGCATAGCAATGGCAGCTAGGCGGAAGAGGCAAAAAGAACAAAAGGAGCGTGAGCTAATATCCCAGTTGAGGCAAGAAGAAATAATGCACAAACGGAAAAGTGGAAGGAAGAGGTTGCAGCGTATTAGAAATTTATGGGAAGAATTAAATAATGAGGCAGAGGCATCACAAGCTAAATCAGCTCAGACATGAATTTTACGTGCAGGAGTGGAGGAGTGGCCTAGTGGTTGGGGCAAGGTACTTCAGGCCAGAAGGTCAGGGGTTCAAATCCCACTAGAGGACAGCAATTTTGGGCTGGAAGGACTGGGGTTTCTAGTCCCACAGGTGCTCCTTGTGGTCTTGGGCAAGTCACTTAACCCTCCATAGCCCATGTTCCCTGTAAAATAGTTATCTCCAAGTTATAATGCCCTGTTCAATGTAATTTCAGTTTGTTCAATGTAAACCACACTGATGCAGAATAGCACAGTCTTTAAGAGAATATAAATAAATAAGCCAGGCAGATACCTGATGTGAAAACTTAGGGAAAGAAGAATGCAACAGCAGATACTACGACTAAAAGATGAGCAGGCCAGATAGTTTTATACTAATGAACAAATACAACAAGTACTTCAGGAATATTATAATAAGCTTTATAAATCGGAACAACAGGGGGAGGGAGAGGACATAGAACGATATATGGCAGAGATTACACTGAAGCAATTAGACACAGAGCAATAGCAGTGGATGAATAAAGAGATTGAAGGAAAGGAAGTAGTAGAGGCTATAAAGAGCTTCAAAGAAGGTAAGGCTCCAGGTTTGGATGGCTTTACAGCTAGGTTCTATAAAAAATTCAGTGAGGAAATAAGCCCGATATTGAGAGATGTCTTTAATGAAGTATTAAAAGGAGAAAAGTTAATGAGCTCCGTGGAGGCAGCGGGTGTAATAGTAATACCCAAACCTGGAAAGGATCATGGGAAGAGTGAATCATATAGGCCCATATCTCTCATCAATTTGGATGCAAAGATATCAGCCAAAATACTAGCGTCCCGGTTGCAGAAATACATCCCACAATTGATACAGGAGGATCAAGCAGGCTTAATTCCGGGTAGACAAGCTAGTGATAATGTACGTAAGTTGTTAAACTTAATATGGCAAGTGCGTAAAGATCAGACATCATCTATAATGATGGCTGTTGATGCCAAAAAAGCTTTTGATAGAGTAGAATTGGCTTTTATATTTGCTGTTATGCGGAAAATGGGGATAGGGGATAACTTCCAGAAATGGATAAAAGCTCTGTATAGAGAACCTAAGGCGCCATAAGAGTAAATGGAGTATATTCAGAATTATTTACATTGGGAAGAGGCACAAGATAAGGCTGCCTGATCTCCCCTTTGCTGTTTGCAATGGTGATAGAACCACTAGCTGAAAGTGTTAGACAGAATAAGAAAATATATGGTATAAAGGTGGGAAAAGAGGAATACAAAATCTCATTATTTGCGGATGATGTTATGTATACGTTAGGGCAGCCTATGGAATGTATACCCGCATTAGTACAAGAAATCCAGCAATATAGTAAGATATCTGGATACAAAATGAATATGGGGAAAACAGAAGTTTTAAGAAGTCATTTGGACCCACAGGAAGAAGCTAAGGTGCGAACCACTTTCCTGTTTAAGTGGGCTAATAAAAATGTGAGATATCTGGGTATCCAGATTAGCACAGAGGGGTCTGAGTTGTATAAGTTGAATTATGACTCAACAATAAAAAAAAGTTTTGATGGATTTAATGCGATGGGATAAACCTATTTTTCATGGATGGAAAGAATTGCCATTGTGAAGATTTTATTTTATTTTATTTATTTAGCAAGCATTTGTAGCCCGCTCCTTCCAGCGATCAGAAGCGGGTAGGATTACTATTGTGAAACTGCCGAATCAAGGCAGGTACAAATTTTGTTTACATACAGATTGTCAGAAAAGCACATCATACAGAGTTAACACTTCTTAGCTATGGGGGAGTTCATTTACATATATACATAAATACATATATACAGGATAATCTTCTTGGACTGTCGAATCAAGGCAGGTACAAATTTTGCTTACATACAGATTGTCAGAAAAGCACATCATACAGAGTTAACACTTCTTAGCTATGGGGGAGTTCATTTACAGATATACATAAATACATATATACAGGATAATCTTCTTGGACACAGTGGTCAGGGGCTGCTCCATCTGTGGGTTTAGTTCAGGTTGAAATGTGATTGGAAAATGTGCGTTTTGAGTTTCTTTCTGAAGTCTAGAAGGTCATTGCTAGCTCGTAGTTCTGGTGGGAGTTGGTTCCACAGTGTTGGCGCCACATATGAGAAAGCCCTGTGGCTGGTGTTAGTTTTGGCAGATCTTATATCTGTTGGAGTGTGAAGGATGTTGGAATTGTGGGTTCTTCTGTTTCGGGTAGGAGGTTGCAATCTTACTAGGTTGTATATGTATGAATATTCTACCTCGATTGCTGTTTCTATTTATGACTTTGACCATAGAAATTCCCACTACAATGTTAAACTTTGTGCAGAGAAGAATCTTCTCCTTTATTTGGAGATGCAGACATCCAAGGGTACAAAGGATAGGGAGAAAAAGGAAGGAGGCCTTACAGTGCCTGATGTAGTAAGGTACTATGAGGCAGCGCAGTAGAGAGTGTTAATGGGATGGAGGCTAGAGAAAAATGGGCCCCAATGGAGTAAACTAGAACAGGAGGCGGTAAGACCAAACTGCCTCACTGACTTAATGTGGCAAGGAAGGAAGATGAGAGGAAGGGGCCAGGAGAAAAACCCGTACATTACATGTACACTCCGAATATGGGATAAGAAACATAAGGTATTGACACAATTGGGGGGACGTAAGAGCACAATGGATTGTACAATGTGAGGGCTTCAAGGTAGATGGAGCCTTTGAGATATTTCAAAAATGGTATGAGAAGGGGCTACAATATATGGGACAGGTATTAATAGCTGCGGGCCAATTGAGTTCTTTTGCGGAGCTTCAGCAAGAATTTCAAATACTTTCAGTTAGCACACTTCCTGGGGGGAAAACAAATAAAGACTTGATTGGGTAATAAGAAGATGCAATTTGAAAAAATGTTTTGGATGGGAGATGTCTCTAGAGGTTCAATCTCTAGATTATATAAAGCACCGACTGGCCCAATGGACCATGGAACACATATGCAGGCATAGGAGGAAGACTTGGGAGGTTATTGGGACTATCAGAGATGGGAATAATATATGAAGGAGTAAAAATCCCAGAGGTCTCAACGGCAATCCAAGAGCACAGGTATAAGAAGTTGTATCGAATGTACGTAACACCAGTGCGCATGTGTAGAATGGGGAAATACAAGAACTCGGAGTGCTGGAGGGGATGTGGAGAAAGGGGATTATATGCATATGTGGTGGGCATGCCCAGTTCTACAGAGTACATGGCAATGGTTGACTGATTTGGCTGGAGAAATGGTGGGCTGTGTAGGCCATATTACACCTGCAGGAGTGTTATTGAATGAATGGGGGGAGATATGAAGAGTGATTTGGTGTATATGTTGAAGATGTTAACAATTGGAGTATGGATGAAAATTGCAAAGGGGTGGAGATCAGTGTGGGAACCAGCCCCTGATAGAATTTTAAGCAGACTGGCATACATCGACAGAATGAGCAAAATTACTGCACATAAAACACACAGGATAGAGGTCTTCCAAAGAAGATGAGAAAGGTATAGGGAATGGTTGCAGAAGCAGGAAAAAAATTAATGGGATGAGTCTAATAAAGTCTAGGGAATGAGATATCAAATAAGGGCATGTATATTTACAGGATCCAGTGGAGGTGGGGAAGAGGGGAGTAATGGGTAAAAAATGAATAGGTACAGGACTGGGAATTAATACTATGTTGGGCGAGGAAGAATAGTAATTTGGGTAAAAGTTGGAATATATGAATCAGAAGATAGTATTGATATAAAGGTGAATGTCAATTATGGCTGTTAGATATTTTTGACTGTTGATGGTAGTCAGATGTATGCTATATTACCTTTGTGAATGATGAGGAAAAAGTGATTTTAAAAAGTTGTGCAGTACCAAATAAAATTTTAAAATATATATAAAAAAAGTAACAGGGATTTCAATATAGGGTTCAGGTAAGGGGATTTAGGGGTATATGACCCTATGTTTATTTTTTAATTTAAAGTGACAGTGTCCAAATTATTTGAGGTAGTTCAGCCGAGTAGGATTGAGACTTTGGAATTTTTAAGAAGAGCCATAGTGGGGGGGTCACCTAAAAATTTAAACGGACATTACCTCAATTTGGGAATATGTGTAATAGCACAAAATAAAGGTATAAAGGTGTTTTTTCTATATAGTTAAAGGGGTTGCCATGGTAATGCCATGTAACAATTCAAACTGGCCAACCTTCATCACAGCCTAGGGATGAAATCTCAAGCCTAGTGGGAAGTAGAGATTCGATGTCCCATTGGTTATACCCTGGAGCCACCATGGAAACCCCTTGGTTATGTTCTGGAATTAGGAGGTATTGCCTAGGATACCTGAACTTCTTTCAGGGAGAGACCACCAGGGAAGCAAAGTGACCAGACCTATGTTTAAGTGGCTGGGAGGTCAGGCCTCTCAAAAGCCTAAGTTAATGGTCTAATGGTAAAAATAATAGCTGTTTATGAGCGAGAGTGGTTTGTAAGAGGAGAGAATGTGTAATTAAAGTGGCCCATGTACTTTTGCCACTATGACTGAGAATGAAACTGGTTTGAATGAATTTTAATTGATTCTGGAGCATCTTGGGTATTATAAGGGTGGTATATAATTCCCACTAATAGAATATAATTCCCACTAAAGAGGCTTCAGGTGGGATAAGCCTGAAAAATTCCATAAACTCAGAAAGTCTGAGATTAGTAAGGGCCAAGTTTCAGCAAGACCTTACAAGTCTAAAATGTTAAGTGAGAAGCTAATTCACTTTACAAAGACACGGCCATGAATATCTCTGCTGAATAAAGCTCCAAAGAGAGAGAGAGAGAATGAATGGTTGGCTGACAAAGTACATGTATAGAGTGTGAAAGAGTATAACAGCAAAACAAGGTCTCTACAGCCAGGTAACCTACCATTCTTTTTGTTTCATCTGTAAGTTAGCAAAACATTTAGAAGAATGAACCTGTTACCCGGGTTTTAAGGAAATTGGTATTTATTTATTTATTTTTATTTATTTTATTGCTTTTATATACTGCGCTCTTTAAAATCAGTGCGGTTTACAGATAACATTTTTTTGCATATCAGGATGTCTGTTATGCACTTTCAGTGAACGGGAGATACAACTTGGATTTCAAACTGGGGAACTATCTACAGTATCTACAAACTATGTACAATATAAATATGAGTTGTCTGTGGCTTATCGTTGTTTAGCTGGGTGTAAGGCGGCTAATGCTGGGCTGTGAGTAGTGCAGGAGAAAGAGGTGGTGTTTTAGTGCTTTTCTGAATTGGGCAATATCCGTAATTGCTCGAACGGTGGTTGGGAGCGCGTTCCAGCAGATGGGAGCATAAAACTTAAAGGCTCTGTTCTTCATTGCTTGGGTGCATTTAGTTATTTTGTTGGGGGTCTGAAGGGTATTGAAGGCGAATGACCTCCTCGCTCTGTTTGCTGGGGTAAGGAGGAGAAGGATATGTTGTTGATGGCCTTATAAGTCATCAGGACTACTTTATATGAGGTCCGACAGTAGATTGGTAGCCAGTGCAAGTCCTTTAGAATTGGGGTAATGTGGTCTTCTCTGGAGGCTCTGTGTAGGAAGCGTCCCGCGGTATTCATTGCTAGTTGTAACGGGTTTAATGTGTTTTTGGGTAGGCCATGAAGAATCGTATTGGCGTAGTCAAAGTGGGGGGTCACCAGGGCCTGAAAGACTGTTCTGAGGTCGTCTGGTTGCAACAGGGGTCGGAGATGTCTCAATGTTCTTATTTTATGGTGAATTTGCCTGATGATGTTGCTGATGTGTGTTTTAAATTCGAGCTACTGGTCTAGTGTGACACCGAGGTAGCGGATAGTGGGTCTACTTGTGAGCTCAGCATCTCTTGTCTTTAATGTCGGTGGTGAGGAGAAAGATTGATTTCTTGTAATGAAGAGTACGTCAGTCTTGCTGAAGTTTATCTTGATGTAGTTACACAAACCGCTGGTCAGTTACCGAACGAGACACTCACAGTCCAAACTATCGAAAAAATTGTTCATGTATCAATGGATGTTTATAAAATCTTCAAACTTTTATCAGCAAAATTTAATACTAAAGACAATGTCATTAACATCAGAGGTCTCAGACTAATTTGGCTCTGCCATATGGACTATCGTCCGTTCTCACGGCAGTATGCCCATTTGCATCAACGACCTCACAAGTATGAGTAGGTTGAAAAACACAGTCACAAAATCCAACTGGATAATTAAACAATCTGGAAGCTCTCTTCTTATCTGTGTTATAGAAACAGCCTGCTCTAATGGATTGAGCACTGATCCCTCTGATCCCTCTGATCAGTGCTCAATCCATTAGAGCAGGCTGTTTCTATAACACAGATAAGAAGAGAGCTTCCAGATTGTTTAATTATCCAGTTGGATTTTGTGACTGTGTTTTTCAACCTACTCATACTTGTGAGGTCGTTGATGCAAATGGGCATACTGCCGTGAGAACGGACGATAGTCCATATGGCAGAGCCAAATTAGTCTGAGACCTCTGATGTTAATGACATTGTCTTTAGTATTAAATTTTGCTGATAAAAGTTTGAAGATTTTATAAACATCCATTGATACATGAACGATTTTTTCGATAGTTTGGACTGGACGTTTATCTTGAGGCTCTGTGTGTGGAACCAGTCCATTACGGCCTCGAAGCATTCTACTAGCGGGGAGAAATCCGGATTGTCAATCGAGAATGGGGTGAAAAGTAGTACATCATCGGCATAGATCAAACATGAGATGTTGAAGGAGCGGATTGCATGTATATGTTGAATAAAAGGGCAGAGAGTGAGGAGCCTTGAGGTACACCATGTTTTTGTTGGAAAGGTTCAGAGGTTGTCGATCCTGTACGAACCTGCTGCCATCTGTCCGTTAGATAAGATTTGCACCAACTCAGTGCTGAGCCGCTGATTCCCTTATCTTGAAGCCGTATCAGGAGTTTATCATGGTTTACGGAGTCAAACGTGGCGGTGATGTCCAGGAAAATTTATGCAACTCCTTGTTTGATGTTGTCGATTCCTGTGATCAGTGTGATTAGTGTGGTAAGGAGAGTTTCCATGCCATGTGATTCTCGAAAGCCATGTTGGGATGGGTCTAGGGGAGCCGTGGAATCGATGTGGTCCTGTATTTGGCGTTAGACAACCTTCTCGATTAACTTTGCTAGCAGCGGGATGCTCGATATTGGTCGGTATGATTCCACCTTCTGGGGATTTAGTTTGGTGTTCTTCAGAAGGGGTCGGATTGATGTGTGCTTGAGGCATGATGGGAATAGACCTGTGGAGAAGGATAAGTCCATGATCTTGACTAGTATAGGGCTGATTTCCTTACGTAGTGCTCTTATCCAGAATGCTGGACAAGGGTCATTTGGAGCAGTGGTGGCATTGACGATAGTGATGATGTCCTCAATTTCTGTAGCTGATGGTGTCGTGATAGTGGTGAGTGGCTTAAGTTGTGCTAGGTTGTTGCTGGGGCTGGACAGCATGGCTTTGCTGATGTTATTGGTTTTGGCCAATAAGTAGTCTGCGTAGTCCTGAGGGTGAATCATGGTCAGTTGGGGGGGGGGGGCGAGGGTTCCTTCGTTAGGGTTTTCACTATATTGAAAAGCTCGTGGGGTTTGTTCAGGGCACAGCTTAGGAGTTTGGCGTGATGCTCTCTC
Source organism: Ichthyophis bannanicus (assembly GCA_033557465.1). NCBI lineage: Eukaryota > Metazoa > Chordata > Amphibia > Gymnophiona > Ichthyophiidae > Ichthyophis > Ichthyophis bannanicus. The sequence continues at coordinate 1,732,311,843 of CM066031.1, forward strand.
ATTGTCACTGATATTGATTCTCAATGTTTCTTAAGGTGGGAGGTGTAGGCTGTCTGGTCTGTTGGGGACCCTGTACGTTGCCATTTTCTTTCTAGTTTCCTCAGCAGAAGTAGTGAGGTTCTTAGTTCGGTGGTGTACCAGTGTGCAGGTTTTCTGCTTCTTGGACGCTTGTCTGGGGCGTATGGTTTGGTTTGGGCAGGTTTGCGTGCAAAGGAGCTCAGGCCGTTGGTCCATGAGGCCATCATCTCTTCGAGGTTTGGTGGTGCAGATATGATGTTAGGAAGGACCTCCTTGATGACGGTCTCTTTGTCAAAGACTCTGAAGCGTCCTGTGGATGTTGATGGTTTTTCAGTTAATTTTTTTGTTCGTTCACAATCCTGCTGAAGAGGTATTTGGAATTGGATCAGATTGTGATCGGACCATGGGACGTGTGAGATAACTACGTCATGATTGTAGTTCGAGGGCACATTTTAGGTTGCGTGGGTTTTGGTGCTGCTCCTCTTTGGGTTTTGTAGTGTATTGGAGTGGTATGTGGATTAAGTATAAGTGAAGGTTTTGGGAGGGTTCTGTTGGTATGTGGTATGAGCTACTGTATTGTCTCCTTCCTTGGGTTCGTACAATTGGGATCGGGTTATAGATGGAGGCGGAGGATAGGGAGCCATTAAGGAAAATGCTGAAGAGGTATAGACTGGATAGGGTTATAATGGATATGGCCATATTGAGCTGGTTCAGTGCGTCCTGTGTGAGGTAGGACTTCCTTGCTGAAGATGTGTATGCTGGTGGGGCCTTCTTACCAGAGGTTGTGTGGTCTGCCCTGTTTTGTGGCAACTAACTAGTGCTAGAGGTGAGGATACTTGCATGCAATCAGCAGTAGAATACTTGCAACAATCAGCAACAGAATACTTTTAACAATCAGCAACAGAAATACTTGCAATAAGTAGTAGTGGAAATACTTGCAACAATCAGCAGTAGAATCCTTGCAACAATACTTGCAATAATCAGCAGTGAGTATACTTGCAATAAGTAGCAGTGGAAATGCCTGCAATAATCAGCAGTGGGAAAGTTTGCAACAGGTAGCGGTGGCAATACTTGCGACACACAGTGGTGGGAATACTTGCATAGCGCTTAGCAGGGGAAATGCAGCACAATTGGTGATGTAAAACAGGCCGTGTAGCATCAACGTAAGAGGCAATCAACAGAGGAATACTCTTCAGAGCAAACTCACAGAACCATTAACAGTGGCTGCTCAGCGTCAAGGTACTCTGGATGGCACAGTGTTCAGGTTCACCGCTCGGTTTGCCGTTCAGATCACTGTTGCGTTTACTGCTTCTTGAAGGTGCTCCCACTGGGTTTGTTCCTGTTCCACCTGGTATAGTTGATGTTGTGGGCCTCAAGGATTGGCCTCAGCCTAAGGGCCGAGCCAAAGGGCCCTCTGGCGAGGCCCTCAGGCGCGGGCCCGCCGGCGCAAGTGCTCCTGGATGTGCTCCTTTTAAGATGGTGGAGGGCTGCCCCGATTGGGCGGAAGCCGCACTGCTTGTAACTGGCTCCAGCAGGCTCAAACCAAGCCTGTACAGGGCTGGAGGATGGCGATCGGGCCTGGCTGTGGTCCGTGCGCCTGGAGGTGCTCCTTTTAAAATGGTGGAGGGCTGCCCCGATTGGGCGGAAGCCGTGCTGCTTGTAACCAGCTCCGGCAGGCTCAAACCAAGCCTGTGCAGGGCCGGAGGACGTCGATCGGGCCTGGCTGTGGTCCATGCGCCTGGAGGTGCTCCTTTTAAGATGGTGGAGGGCTGCCCCGATTGGGTGGAAGCTGCGCTGCTTGTAACCGGCTCCGGCAGGCTCAAACCAAGCCTGTGCAGGGCCGGAGGACGGCGATCGGGCCTAGCTTAATGAAATAAATATAAACCTCATAATAGGCCAGATAGGGTTTTGCCTTTTTCTTTTAGTTAAAGTTAGGTTAGTAGGTTTTACACATGAGCCTGGGCTGGAATTAAGAGAAGAAGGAAGCAAGTTGTCATTAAACCCAGAGGAAGAGAGAAAGAGAGAGAGAGAAAAGACAATGAGACGACTGTGCAACTACATTAATGCCCTGGCCAGTGGTATGAACTGTATGAACTGTGCCATTGAATGCATATACCAGTGATTTATGGGAACAAACTAAAATTAGAGTTTAGGGAAGTTTGTGCTTACCTGTCCTTGAGGTGACTTGAGAGAGAAGTAATCACTAAGATTCAAAACTTAACGTTTGAAGATAGCAACTACTTAATATGATAAGATAATTTCTGAGGATAAAGAATCAAGACTTATCTGTTTTTGATGATTTAAAGCAAATATCCACTGAGTTGATGTTGATCCATCTGTAAAGAAAATCAAAACTGTTAAGGTATTTGGGTTTCAGATTAAAGGGAGAAACCTGACATTTAAATAATTGATTGCTTTATGTTTTCTTAATAAATGATTGTTAATAATTTTAATTTAATTCTCTCTATCAATCATTTTAATTTATCATTAGTATAATAATATATTTATTTATGGTAAAACTCACCTGAGCAGGACATCTTGAGGGAGCTAACCTGGACCTCAGCCATACGACCATGACTTCAAACATCCGCGGGGAAGGCTCCAGCTCAGAAGGGTGATCCACACTCACATGGTTTTAAGGGATCTGTGTTATCCTGGTTCTCTTCTTATCTCTCCTATCGCATTTTCAGGAAACTTTATAATGAGAAACTAAATTCATACAGAAATGCAATAAATATATCAAAGAAAGCCTTTCATACTAAAATACTTACAAACTCTCTCAACCGTCCCAGAGAGCTATTTGAAATTGTTAAAAACCTAACAAATACACACAATAAAGCAGACAACACCCCTATTACCCCTCAAACATTAGCCAACTATTACATCTCAAAATTCACACCATTATTAGACCTTCCAATACCATTCAACTACTCTCAATTGACCCCCAAATAAATTTGGCAAAACCTCCATGCAATGACACTTAAGGATCTTCATAGGGTCATATCCATTATCAATATTACCACCTCAAGCCTTGACCCATACCCAGTCAGCTGGATCAAAATCACCCGATCAGATCTAGTCCCACATATACTAAATATAGTCAATCTCTCCATTACAAATGGAACTATGCCCATTCCTCTCAAAAGGGCCTCAATTAGGCCAATTCTGAAAAACAAGACCTATCATCATATAGGCCTATATCTAGCCTACCTTTTATGGCTAACATCTTTGAAAAAACTGTGCACTCGCAACTACAAAACCACATTGAGCTACACATACCCCTAGACACCCATCAATAAGGCTTCAGGCCATACCACAGTGTAGAAACACTTCTAACAGGACTCTTTGATAACCTACTAAAATATACAGTATTGACAGTCCAAAATAAGAAGTTCTGCTGATATTCTTAGATATTACAGCTGCCTTTGATTCCATCAATCACTCTATCCTCATAGAAAGACTTAAACAAGTGGGAATATATGGCACTACTCTCGCATGGTTTAAATCATACCTTACTGACAGATCTCAACAGGTTAAAATAGGATACCATACATCAAAATCCTACTCCCAAAAACAAGGAATTCCACAGGGCTCTGCCCTTTCAGCACTCCTTGTCAATATATATCTACAGCCAATCTGCCACATTATACAGCAGTGCAACATAAAATATGCAATATATGCAGACGATGTAATGATTTACCTCCCAATGGATGCAGAATCCCTTGACTTCTCTGGCATCAAATCATGCTTCACCAAAATGTCCCAATGGCTATATAATCACAAACTCAAAATCAACCTAAAAAAAACGGAAGCATTATTTGTAACAAGGAACCAAAACTTTACTCCCCCAACAGAAAAACAAATATAAAATCTAAATATTTATATAAAGAATGAAATCAGATACCTTGGCGTCATTATAGATAGAACATTGAGTCTAACAACACACATCAGGAATACAACTAACATAATTTATAATAAATTAAGATACCTTAAAAATCTAAGACCCCTATTATCACAACAGGACTTTAGATCTGTCCTCCAAGCACTAATACTACTTCACATTGACTTCATTAGCACTATCCTTCAAGGTCTCCCAAGACAAGCACTACACCAAGTAAAGGCAGCACATGTTGCTGCCAGAATGCTCACTAAAGCAAGTGCATCCGAGCACCTTACTCCAATCCTTTTCAGATTCCACTGGTTACCCATACAAAGCAAGATCAAATATAAAACAATCATGACTACATTTAAACTGATAAGAGAGATAGCACCATCACATCTATCTAGACTACTAAGCAACCCCTCAAAGAACAGAACAAGGAGGGAATGAAGCCAGAACACCCTACTCATTCCCGATTCTTTTAGAAAACTCAATAAAGCAACAACTAACAGAGCATTCAGCTTCACAGCCCCTTCATTATGGAATGCCCTGCCAGACAGACTGAGAGCTACCACTGACCTAGCAACCTTCAGAAAAGACCTCAAAACCCATCTTTTCACAGAACACTTTGTTACTTCAGAGCCAATCAAAGAATTATTTCCCACCTAGAACCAGACACACATCCAGACACATACTCTGCCTTCACAGTACAACAAATCCCTAAACATCAGCCACTCATAAGTCACTAAGACAACCCGCAAAGAAATATATAATTTCAGTTTGTTCAATGTAAACCGCCTTGATATCATGAAAGGAGGTATATAAGAAATGTTAAATAAATACTTCCTGCCATGGTCTAACTTATATGTTACTATAACGAAATCCAATATAGCCACCAATAAATATCACAATGCTTCTGAATATATAAAGCTATTTGATACCTGTAGAGTATGTCAATAATTGACCACCTCTACAATGCAATATGTCACATTGAAGAATGGTAAAATGTAACCTCCCACTTGTGATTATGTGCTGCAAGCCATGTCAGTATTTTTTACCTAGCCGTAAATATTAAATATGTCATCACCCAGGTGTAAATATGTTAAGTATTTCACTTTGTTGTTACCTCATGTAAATATTTCAAGACATCCTACCATTCTTTTACTTATGTTATTGATAAGTTGCCTGCTCAAATATGTTATAATGTAATGTTCTCGTTTTGTTCGATGTAAACCGCTTTGATTTTGCTGAAAGGCGGTCTATAAAACTGCTCAATAAATAAATAAATAAATAAATAGATGAAACCTACAGGGATGTAGTAGAAAAGTCCCACCTCCAGTATGGCAGCCTTTCTGCTGCCATGGAGGAGAGAGGCCAGGTGGAAGGAGAGCATCACCTTGGTGTGGCAGGAAGTGATCCTATAGCTAGGACCTGTCCTCCAAGTGATATAACACCCTTTCACACTGAGGATGTGTCTCCAGGGCCATGAGGGAAGGGTTAGGATGGTCATTGTAGTTGGCATTTTGATCATTAGGCATGTAGATAGCCTGCTGTCTTGGTTCACGTTGGTGCCAATAACATAGGAAAGTGTGGGAGGGAGGTTCTGGAAGCTAAATTTAGGCTTTTAGGTAGAAAGTTGAAATCCAGAACTTCCGGGGTGGCATTCTCAGAAATGCTTCCCATTCCATGCGAAGGACCCAAGAGGAAGGCAGATCTTTAGAGTCTCAATGGTACATGGAAGAGGGTTTTGTATTTGTTAGGAACTGGGCAACATTCTGGGGAAGGGGGGGCTTTTCCAAAAGGATGAGCTCCACCTTAAATGGTGTGGAACCAGGCTGCTGGCATTAACCTTTAAAAAGGAAGTAGAGCAGCTTTTAAACTAGAAAATGGGTGAAAGCTGACCGTTGCCCAAGAGTGCATGGTTCAGAATGATGTATCTTTGAAGGATACTAACAAAGCAAGGAAGTTAGAACATCCCTATAAAGAGGTTTGAATAAAAGTAAAGGTTAATCCAGGTGCCTTTAAGTAAAAATCAGACTGAGTTGAAAGATTCCAAATTACCCCGTCATCCGACTGCTAATATGAACAAAATCTAACTTCTGAAATGACTGCATGCAAATGCTAGAAGTCTAAAAAATAAGATGGGATAGTTAAAATATATAGCACTGAATGAAAGGTTAGATATATCTGGCATCTCAGAGACCTGGTGGAAGAAGGATAACCAATGGGATACTATGACACCAGGCTACAAACTATATCACAATGATAGGATAGATCACATAGGTGAAGGGATGGCACAATATGTTAAAGAGGACATTGAGTCAAACAGGATAAAGGTTTTGCAGGAAACAAAATACACTGCACCATCTCTATGGATGAAAAATTCCATGTAAAAAGGGGAAAGGAATGGCAATGATCATAATGAACAGAGAGATGATGAAATGCTAAAAGAAATTAAGGAAGCTTGCAAAGTTTCCAACACAATGTTAATGGAGATTTAAATTACCCCAGTATTCATTGGGTCAATGTTACATCAGGCCAAGCTAAGAAAATCCATGGTGCGATCACACCTTGAATATTGTGTGCAATTCTGGTCGCCATATCTTTAAAAAGATACATTAGAATTAGAAAGGTACAGGGACAAGCAACCAAAATGGTAAAGGGGATGGAAGGATATCCCTATGAAGAAAAGCTTAAAAGGTTAGGGCTCTTCAACTTGGAAAAGAGATGACTCAGGGGTAATAGAGGGTGATAGAGGTCTATAAAATAATGAATAAAGTGGAACTGGTAAACCTAGATCAATTGTTTACGCCTTCAAACAGTAGAAAGACTAGGAGAAACACAATGAAGCTACAATGTGGCATACTTAAGACTAATCGTAGAAAATATTTTTTCATTCAGCACTTAATCAAACTCTGGAATTCGTTACCAGAGGATGTAGTAAAAGCTGTTAGTGTAGCTGGGTTCAAAACAGTTTTAGATGAGCTCTTGGAGGAAAAATCCATAAACCATTATTATAAAGAGGACTAGGGAAATCCACTGTTTATCCCTGGGACAAGCAGGTACTTGAGAACTGGAATGGTCATTGTTCAATGACAAGAGCTTCTCTTTGCGGGATGTTAGTGTACAGTGATTTTACTTCAAAAGTGGCCATTATTAAATGCTGAGATGGACAAATATCTTCAAAATCTAAAAGAATATTAAGGAAATGCATACTAACTCTGATGTATGAAGGGATTTTAACTAGTAGCGGGTGAAAGAAAGAGTCAATAAATGTGGAGGCTGGTTCAAGTAAAGAACCTTGAGCCGATACGATACGATTGGGCAGCCTGGGTGATTAATTAGCCTTTTATGTATTTTAGGAAATATGTATACAACAGAGACTACTAGAGCATTGTGATTCAAATATTGATGTTCTTTCTTATTTATTCACTTATTCATCAGACCTTCTGTTGTTAATTACTTTATTAATTTTTGTAATTCACTGGTGGGATTATTCAATAACAATAAGTAGTATTATCGGCCAATTGTCTCAGAACTTCTGCTCGATAAGTCTTCCCATGAAGAAAAGATCTTGTCATCAAAGAAGCTTTGTATGGTAGAGGAGACAGGAGTGTTCAGCAAGTTAGATTTTTGATGTCCTTAGCAGAGATAGCGATGACTAAGAATTACTTCATGTTTGATGGTCAATATTACCAACAGGATACTGGGGTCATGATGGATGCAACAATGGCACCATCCATCGTGAACCTTTATATTGCCAAATTTGAAGAAAAATGGTTAAGTAATTTCCCCTATCAAAGAAACATCCTTTTGTGGAAACGTTATATTGATGATGAAATGGTACAGCTGGACCAGTTTAAGGCATGGATTAATACCTGTGACACACACATCCAGTTCTCATCGAGTAGACTAGACATTTCGTTTTTAGAGATCTACTAATTAAAAGAGAAGCAGGATGTTTTGTGACAAGTGTTTATAAAAAGGATACTGATAGGAGCACTCTCTTATATTATACCAGTGCACATCCAAAGGCACTAAAAGATAGCTTGCCCTTCTCACAGTTTGTGAGATACTAGCGCAATTGTAGCACCTGACAGACTTATTTGGTACAATCGAAGAATTTAATGAAAGATTTTGATTATCAGGGATATTCATCTAAACTGTTACAGAGAGCCTGGTTACAGGCTTCCTTCAAGCACTGAGAGTTGCTGTTACAAGGCAATCCATCTGCTGTTACTACTGAAAATGCAGAATTTTTACATTTCTTGACTCAGTTTTTCCCTATTAGCACTCAGGTGTGTAAAATTATTTGCAAACATTCTAAAGTGCTCAATATCATTCCAGGTCTTGAGGATGTAAAAAACCAAGTAGTTTTCTCTAGAGGTAGAAACCTTAAAGAGATGATGAGTCCAGCTCATTTTCCAGTCAACAAAGGACAATTTGAGATTGAGAAAACATTAATTGACCACACACGATATGGACAATGTCAATTGTGTGAACAAATGTTGAAAATGGTAGAACTCCAACGTAGAAGGTGAACTTATAAACTACCGTGGCGCACTTCATTCTTGTCCACCTTTGTAGTTTATGTAATCCAGTGCCCCTGCAATATGATGTATATAGGGAAAACTACCCGGGTATTGAAAGTTCACCTACTCGAACACAATTGTCAAACACTTGAGGCCCCGATAGTACAGCATTGTCTATCATAGGGGCATGAATTTTGGTATTTGCAGTTTTTCTGTTTGAACCACGTTTCTTTAAATGGCCGAGGAGGCAATAGAAATAGACTGCTAGTCTGTAAGAAGCAAAAATGGATCTTCACATTGAGGCAGATTCTATATAGGCCAGTTATCCCAGGCGGATACGTTTAAATCGGATCCGGGCATGATAAAATCTGCAGGTATAGATGCACCTGCGTTTATGGAATTGGCACATAGATGTGTCCAGTGTGGCACGGCCAGCATGCTGTTCAGCCAGCCTGTGCACGTATTTAGAGCGAGAGCTGTGCATGGGTGCAAGCATGGGTCATAGAGTGAAGCAGAGAAACCTGTCCCCACTATTTATTTATTTACATTCTCTTACATACCGCGCTATTCTGCATCAGTGTGGTTTACATTGAACAAACTGAAATTACATTGAACAGGGCATTATAACTTGGAGATAACTATTTTACAGGGAACATGGGCTATGGAGGGTTAAGTGGCTTGCCCAAGACCACAAGGAGCACCTGTGGGACTAGAAACCCCAGTCCTTCCGGCCCGAGATTGCTGTCCTCTAGTGGGATTTGAAACCTCAACCTTCCGGCCTGAAGTACCTTGCCCCAACCACTAGGCCACTCCACTCCGCTAATATTGTGGGACACGGGTAGATGCTGGGATGGGTTTGGACGTCCCCATACTCACCGTATTCTAGACAGTTGCACGCTTCTGATCATGCCTGTCTCTGTGATATACCCACGGACACCTCTGATGGCCACACCTCCTTGATTAGAACATGCATCTCCTGAGCTGCTGTTCTCACTGACAATATTTTGCTGATGCAAACTAGACATAAATACTAATGATAAGTGAATGCTGATGCAAACTAGACTACAGTATATGCTAGTCTTTTTCATGCCCAGAAAAGTGCTAAGTAATCTCAGTGCACTCTCAGAATGTATATTATAAGAGAAAGTAAATTTTAACATGTTTGTCATGACATATCTTGCATCAAAAAATACTTGGCAGGATAAAAATGCTTAAGTTATTCTTGCATTGCTCATCTCTGAAAACACCTACACAGTTAGTGCTGTTGATTATCCCCAGCTATTTCCTCTATGCGCCCCAATGCTATCCGGTTAGCATCGGGGCATCTTGGGAGCGTTCTAGGGAGGAGTGCCGGCAGAGATGCTGCTAGCCATGTAGTGGCGATATTGGACTGTTACACGGTTAGTGGTTCACAGATAAAATAAGGCCAGCTTTTGGCTCACCTAGTTCTAGCTGCAGACCACTAACTGTGTAGCGGTCCAATATTGCCGCTACATGGTTAGACTCTGCGGCGTTGACCCCCTTGGCACACAACCCGCGGCATTGAATATCCGTGGTTTAGGGTGAGTGGGCAGGACACACCAAGAAGAAAATTGGGCCCTATGGCCTTCTGGCTATGGCATCTGTTTCCCACATATCTGGGTACTGACATTTCTCATAGCAGCTCCCTACATGTAGCTACACCTGTCCCATACAATGTCCACTCTCCGTCTTGACTTATTTTGGTCTGTATACATCCACTATCTGTAGGGCAATCCTGTCTGCCTTCCCACAGTCTGTTTTGTGGCAATGCTTCCCTGGTCAGGCCTGTGTGGGCTTGGGAGAGGGGAACCCTGTGCCATCATACCAAAAAGCCAGCCTCCAAATACAGCACTATTCTCGCTGCTTGCCTAGATCCTAGTCAGAGTAAGGATGTAGGCCTCATGGCACACTCTGGAGAATGTTGGCACAACATCAGTCATGTCTCCTAGTAACAGGCACAACTGATATATGGCTGCCCTATCACACTGGCAACTGGTGACATTGTGGTCATCCATAAGGTCCAAGTACTTGCCAAGTATTCATGTCCTCCCTGAATTGCAGAGCAGCACAGATCCACCCATGCAACCCTCAAACCACACACACACACACACTCTCACTTGCAGGGATGAATTGTAGAACACAACAGAAAAGTTTCTAAGTACTGGCTTTATTCCACATCTCCGGCAGGAATAACGGGCATGTCTGCGGGGAAGTAAAAAAATGTACACAGACCTTTCCGAAATACATCATACACGTCTCCGTGGAAAACTACACCCCCATTCCGCCCCTCTCAGCTGCGAGCAGAGATCCACACGCAAGTGAGCTCTTGCCCTCTGACGTCTCCTCTCTCTCTCCTAATTCGCAAGCCATTACCTGGTCCTCTTGTCTTTCCACTGCTCTTGATCACCTGGCCCCCCTACGTCCTTGTCCCCCTTCCCACCGATCCTCACAACCCTGGTTCCACCATGGCCTTCGCCTTCTTCGCAAACAACTTCGTCATGCAGAATGCTGGTGGCGCAAGTCTCCCTCTTCAACCACCCTGTCTCACTTTAGCCCACAAGCACTACCGCATTCAGATCCATCGAACAAAACAAACCTACTTCTCCTCAGCTATTTCCACGGCACCCAATCAAACCCATCACTTATACAAAGTCCTTAAATCCCTTACGTCCCTCCAATCAAATTCTGCACCTGTTCCTTCTTCATCTCTTCCCTCTCCCTCTCATCTTGCAACCTTCTTTAATAAAAAGATCTCAGATTTAAGAGCATCACTCTCACTGCCCCTCACCTATCTCCTCTCCACCTCCTCCCTTCTCCTCCCCCTACCTCTCAGCTTTCACACACTTGGGCCTCTTTCCACTCAATCACTACCTCAGAGGTCATCAATCTGATATCCTCCTATAACAAAACATTCTGAACACTTGATCCTATTCCCTCCTCCTGGCTCCTAACCCCCACGCTTGCCCTTATTCCTTATGTTCTTACCATGATTAACACCAGTCTCTCCACCGGGATCTTTCCTTACTCCTGGAAACATGCTTACGTCCGTCCCATCCTTTAAAAACCCTCACTTGACCCCCAGCTTCCTTCCCACTATTGACCAGTCTCCAACCTCCCTTTTCTTTCTAAAATCTTGGAAAAAGTAGTCTTCGCACAGCTGTCCCTTCACCTTGACTCCACCCACTTTCTACATCCCCGCCAGTCAGGCTTTCGGCCTGGTCACAGTGTGGAAATGGTTCTCACAGCTTTTTTCAATGAACTTCACGTGGCCCACGATTCTGGGGACTTTTCAGTGGCAGTTTCTCTAGATCTCTCTGCGGCTTTTGATCTTGTCGACCACTCTCTTCTCCTCTGTCGTCTACATGAAGCTGGTCTCTGCAGTACGGTATATCACTGGTTTCATTCCTTCCTCTTTTCCCGCACCTATACCGTCGTCTCTTCATCCACCCCATCTATCTCCTCTGACCCCCTTCCACTGCTCTGTGGTGTCCCCCAGGGCTCTGTCTTAGCTCCCCTTCTTTTCAACATATTCATCGCACCACTGGCACTCCCGATTCAATAATTTGGGATCTCAGCTTTTTACTACGCCGATGACCTGATTCTCCTTCACTGCACTTCTCCAATCCATCCCGATCGTTCTCCCCTCAACTCTTGCCTCTCTGCCATTGCCAACTGGCTAACCACTAACTGTCTTCATCTGAATTTGACTAAAACACTCGCCATTTGGTTCATGCTCGGTAGTCCCTCTCCCTCCTTTGCTAATTTGCCCATTCCTCTGGTCACATGCTTTTGGTACCTGGGGGTTTTCTTTGACTCTGATCTCACCTTCCAGGCTCATATTTCCCATGTTTCTAGGATGGCATTTTTCTTTCTCCGCCAAATTCGAGCTATCCGCCCCTTTCTCACCACACAGGCTCTTACCACTCTTCTCCTCTCTCTAGTTATTTCACGTATTGATTTTGGTAACTCCATCTTGGCCGGTCTTCCACATTCACAACTCTTTCATTTGCAACGAATTCAGCATACTGCCACGCGCCTCATTTTTCATTCCTCTTCCTGGGATCACATCACTCCCCTCTTGCTTCAATTTCACTGGCTTCCTGTCGAATACCGCATGCGCTATAAGATTCTTACATTGGTCCATCACGTCATATACACCCACACTCCTCAATACCTTGCAGACATTATTCAATCCCACACTCCCACCCGCTCACTCCGGTCAGTGCATATCAACCGTCTTCACCTCCCCTCCCCCTCTCGTGCCCACCTGCAAGCCATCCGCTCCTCCGCCTTCTTCTTTATTGGCCCTGCCCTATAGAATTCCCTCCCCACCTCCCTCAGACTTGACCAGCAATACACCTCATTTAAAAGAAACCTCAAAACCCATCTCTTCTCCATTGCTTTTAACCTTCCCTCCCTTCTGTATGAATTACCTCCTCCCTTTCATTCTCGCTCCCTTTCCTCTTGTGTACTTGTCTTTAAATGTCTTGAGTGCTTTCCTGTCTCATTGTAAACTCTTTTCCTTTCTCCGGCCTCATGGCCTCCTGTGTATTTTTACTCTGTAAACCGCTGTACTATAAATTTAACAGCGGTATATCAAATTAATAAACTATAAACTATAAGTGCCGTGGATGTCCCTGTGCGCTGTGTACCAGAATTTGCCCATAGATGTTTTCACAAGATACATGTATCCTGCGCACTTGCAAACGGCCTATTCGGATTCTGGAATGACCCCTATTGGGTATTATCCATCCATATGGCCTCTTCCAAAGACGGGGAAGCTGTAAAACTAGAGGGCATAACATGAAGCTGCAAGGGGGTAAACTGAAAGGCAATGTCAGGAAATACTTTTTCACTGAAAGGGTGGTGGATGCTTGGAATGCCCGCCCAATGGAAGTGGTGGGGGCAAATACAGTGACAGAATTGAAAATGGCATGGGACAGACACAGTGGGTCCCTTTATAGCAACAGCTTCAAATCAATATAAGCATAACTATCTCTTATATCTGAACAAACAGGGGTGACCTACATGGAGCGGTGGGTACACCCCTAAACAAAGGCATGGGGAGAGGTGAACTGCACAGAGCAGCAAGTGCACCTACTCTTACCACCTTGCTGGGCAGTCTAGATGGACCATGCTGATCTTTATCTGCCGTCATACTATGTTACTATGTTAATAATACTCTGAATTGGCATCTTTGTTATGAGTCATTGATTTTCATAATTATAGGATTATATAAGGGCATATTATTGTTATATATTCCTTCTTATATTGTAGAATTTAGAAGAGCTGCTTATAATGATATTAAAGTAGGGGTAATAGTCTGGCCCTCTTTGGTTTGATCACTCCACTACATGAGTAAAGTTCTTATATCCTTTGACATTGGAAGCAATTTCCAATGAAGGGATTCTTGAAATTAGTTAGAATGTAACAAATATGACAAGGAATCAAAGGGCAATCTATTTTAATTCCTTGAGTGTACTTCTTCGTTCAATGTTACATGCGCTATCTCTCATATCTTATTTTTCAAACTCCAAGCATATGTATAAAAGTATTTCAAAGTATGTGTTTTGTTCATTATGACAACCTACTTATCAGTTGACAGAGGTAATTTGGAATATTTCAACTTGTCAACTTGTCTGCTATTTAGGGCTCCTGGGATACTTTTACCTTTATTGGGATGCTCTAACCTCCCTGTTTTGGTAGTATCCTTCAAAGGTATGTTACTCCAAACCATATGGGAGGAGTTGGCTAGTGGTTAGGACAAGGTACTTCATGCCAGAGGGCCAGGGGTTCAAGTCCCACCTGGGGACAGCAATCTCAGGCCAGAGGGACTGGGATTTCTAGTCCTATAGGCACTCCTTGTGGTCTTGGGCAAGCCACTTAACCCTCCATTGCCCATGGTCCCTGTAAGTATTAGCATATGTGTGTCATATCCCCTCATGTTAAATGTATCTCCCAATTGACTGCTTTGACCCAGTGAAAAGCAGGATATAAATACAGCTAAATAAATAAATGCTCTTGGGTGACTGTCCGCTTTCCCACAATATCTAGTTTAAAGGCTGATCTCCTTTTTAAAGGTTAGTCTGTCTGTTTTCTTTTAAGACTATAAGGGCTTACCTAAATCTAATAGAAGCCAATTAGAACTTCTAAAGCAAACTGAGAACTAATTTTGCTTTTTTAACGAAATCAAAAGCAGATTTCTCTAAATAAAGCCACAAGCTCCCCTCTGTCTCAAGCTTTGTCACCACGTTTAAATGCAAAGTAATGATCACTTTCCCACCAAGAGTTTGTCTGCTCTCAATTTTCACTCAGAACAGAGCACCTGAGATTTTCCTTTGCTATAGATCTTGTTTCTAGAGGAAATGCTTCTTCTAGAACAGGGGTTCTCAACCCATTCCTCAGGACCCAGTCAGGTTTTCAAGATAACCACAGTGAATATGCATGAGAGAGATGTGCGTGCACCACCTCCACTGAATGCAAATCTCTCTCATACATATTCATTGTGGTTATCTTGAAAATCTGACTGGATACGTGTGTCCTGAGGACTGGGTTGAGAAGCCCTGCTCTATTTATTTTATTTATTTATTTATTACAGTTGCTTATATACCGCACTATTCGGCATCAGCGCGGTTTACAGAATAACAAAATTTATTTATTTATTTATTTTTATTACAGTTGCTTATATACCACACTATTCGGTATCAGCGCGGTTTACAGTATAACAAAAACAACCTAAACACAAACTGTTTGGTTTTACATAGAACAGGAATATCAACTTGGATAATAGGGTTGAACTATATACATGAGGGGTCAATTAAATAACAGGGTTGGATTATATACATGAAATATTAGTTGCACTGAGTTATATGCAACACAATGCTTACTTTAAGACGGAATTTGTCTGATCTGCAGGAAGGAGCTTGGGACTGTGATAAAGGCTTAGAATGGGTGTTATTAGGTGGGTATTTTAGGTTCCATTGCTGGCTGGGTAGAATTGGCGGAATAGGTGAAACTTGATTGCCTTCCTGAATTTAGTTAGGTCTGCAATAGCTCGAATGTCAGATGGTAATGCATTCCAGCATTTGGGGACGTAAAGACTGAAGGCCCTGTTTGCCGTTGTACAATTGCATTTGGTCAACATCTTCGGTGTTATTAGTAGATTTAACACTGTTGATCTTCTGGATCTGTTGGGTGGCACAGTTTGGATCAGATCAGTAAGTGCAGTAGAGGAAATGCGGTTGATGGCCTTGAATGAGAGAAGTAAAGTTTTGAAGATAATTCTTCCGTGTATTGGTAGCCAATGAAGCTGTTTCAGAATAGGAGTAACATGTTCACTTCTGGATGCTCCATGGAGGATTCTTGCTGCAGCATTCATGGCCAGTTGTAATGGGTGTAATGTGGAATGAGGGAGACCTTGTAAAATGGAATTAGCAAAGTCAAAATGCGGCAGGATCAGTGCTTGATATATGGTCCGGAAATCATCTGGGTCCAGTAGGGAGCGCAGATGCCTGAGTGAGCGGATTTTGAAATATTCAGCTTTGACTATGTTGCTTATATGAGTTTTCATGTTCAGATGTTGGTCTAAGGTGACCCCCAAGTATTTTATTGTTTCTTTGGTTTGTAGTTCAGCTTCCTTGACTCTTATATGAGATGGTGGAATAAAGTTGGGATCTCTGGAGATGAACAGTACCTCCGTTTTCTTGTGCTGGATACGGAGGTTTTGTGATTGTAGCCAGTCTGATATTGCATTGAAGCATTCTACAAGTGGTGTAAGGTCCATTTGCACAGTCGAGAAAGGCATATATAAGAGGATGTCATCCGCGTATATCAGACAGCTCACGTTAAATGATCTAATGATATTGCAGATGGGCTGCATATATATGTTAAATAATAGAGATGATAATGAGGATCCTTGAGGCACACCTTGTGTTTGATGGAAATGTTTTGATTCTTCTGAACCGGATTTAACGTATTGCCACCTACCATCTAGGTAGGACTTGCACCAAGCAAGTGCAGTATTGCAGATTCCCTTTTCTTTCAGCCGCCCAAGGAGGAGCTCGTGATGTACCGAGTCAAAGGCCGCAGCAATGTCTAAAAAGATGAGCACAAAGCCTTGTCTAATGTCATCAACGCCTGTGAGTATGCTGTTGAATAGAAATGTGAGAAGGGTCTCGACTCCATGATACTCTCTGAACCCGTGTTGGCAGTGATCTAAAGGAGCTGTGGAGTCTATATGATCCTGAATTTGCCTTTGTACCTCTTTCTCAATTATCTTTGCTAGTAGGGGAATACTAGCTATTGGTCTGTAAGAATCGACCCTTTGGGGATCGAGTTTGGGGTTCTTCAATAAGGGCCTGATTGAGGTTTGTTTGAGTGTTGTGGGGAAGGAACCAGTGGTGAAAGAAAGGTTTATTAGTTTTGCGATGACTGGGCTGAACTCCTTGCGTAACTCCTTAATCCAGAATGCTGGGCAAGGGTCCGTTTGAGCTGTGGAGGTATTGAGGGAGGCTATTGTATCTTCGATGCTTTTTCGGGATGGTGTGGAGAATTTGAGCAAGGGGGTTAATCCAGTAGGTGTTTGAAATGAGGCTGTTGAGATTTTGTCGGTCTGTATGATCTTTGATTGGAGGTAGTCAGCGAATTTTTGTGGTTGGATATCCACGTGTTGATCAGGAGATGGTTCCTTTGAAAGGGCTTGGACCAAGTTGAAAAGATCCCGTGGTTTGTTCAGAGATCTCTTCAGAGTGTCGGTGTGGTGTTGTTTCATTTTCATTGAGATTGCTTCTCTGTGCATTGAAAGGTGGAGTTGGTAGGTGGTCAAATCTTCAGTGGAGTGCGATCGGCGCCACTTTTTCTCAAGTCTGCGTAGTTGTGTTAGAGAAGCCCTCAGCTCTTGGGAGAACCATGGGGCAGTGTTTCTTATTCTCCTGGATATGTTATTGGACTGTGGACGTTGCGAGATGGCATTGAGGTTGAGGTTCCAGGAGGAGACGAGTTCTTCAGGATCAGAAGTGGTTTTGCTCAGGAGGGAGTGGGTTTGAGAGAGGATTAACTCTTTGTTGAATGTGCGGAAGTTTCTTGTTGAAGTGTGCGTTGTGCTGTTGCCCTTTTGGTTGCCAGACCACTGGCTAATTTTGGTGGGTATTTGGAAAGTGATAAGTTTATGGTCTGACCAAGGTACGTCAATAACATACATCATTGGGTTGTGGTCTTGCTCGAGGGCTGACAGAGGAGCGAACACCATGTCCAAGGTATTTCCCTTTATATGTGTGGGTTTGTTGATGATCTGTTTAAATCCCAGATCCTCCATGGCTTCGAGGAATGCAGTTGCATGGCTTTGATGAAGTGAAGGGAGATTAAAGTCACCCAT
Organism: Ichthyophis bannanicus; assembly: GCA_033557465.1. Classification (NCBI taxonomy): domain Eukaryota; kingdom Metazoa; phylum Chordata; class Amphibia; order Gymnophiona; family Ichthyophiidae; genus Ichthyophis; species Ichthyophis bannanicus. The sequence goes on from CM066031.1 coordinate 1,732,329,667, forward strand.
AATCCAGATTGGTGAGTTAGGGTTGTGGGCATTAGCGGCAAGGTCAATAATTGTGGGGAGGTCCTCAGGAGATGAGGATGGTGTTCTGTATACTAGATTGATGGTGCATAGCTGGTTTTTGATGGCAAGGGAGTCCAGGTTGCTTGTACTAGATGATTCAGTGATATGAAATTGGAGGTCTGATTTGGAGAGTATTAGTACTCCTCCTCCTCTTTTGGTTTCTCTGTGTCTTATATGAAGAGAGAAGTTGGGTGGTAGGAGTTGATTGAGGAGGACGTTATCTTCTGAGGACAGCCAGGTTTCCGTGATCATGAGAAGGTCCAGATCGTAAAGAGATATCATGTCTAGGACAACGGGCCACGTTTTGCGTATGGAACGTGAATTTATCATGGCACATTTTAGGTTTTGGCAGAACTTGAGTTTTTCATGCTTGGGTGACCTGGATTGTTGGAGTGGGATGTGTATGAGGTGGGAGCGGCGTGTATAAGTGTCGCTTCCTGGGTGGGGACCAGACCATCTTTACCCGAGTTGCTCAAAATGGGGATATGGTTTTGCGAATGAGAGAATGCATTGACGGTTCCCAGCCAATGTGAGAGGAAATACAGGCTAATAAAGGCCAGAGAATGAGAAGCCATATTGCGTGTAAGGGAGTGTGAAATTGTGATATATTGAAGGCACAACTCTCAAGGAATTGTATACAGCAATAGTGGGAGGAGTACAGTATTGATAAGGAGGCTAGTGCAATGGGTATTGGGTCATACGATTGCACTTGTATACATATAGTAGTGAAGTGGAGGGTTATACGTGTGCAGTAGGTAAGCACACAATGGTAGCAGGTGCTGATACTCTTAACAGACTAAATAGATAGTAGCACTGTATAACAATAATACAGACATGTGTAACAATGATACAGACATGGGATACAATGTGATACAATGATACAATGTGAAACAATGATACAGACATGTGATGAAGAGATCGGTCTAAGACAAATTGAAAACTAAATACATGCTACCACGAGGGAGCAGACTGGTAATGAAATGTAATAATCTGTTCAGTACCTCGGAGTTTAAGATCGAGGCCCAAGTTGGAGTATTATAGATGCGCAGGCTGGTTGGAGTAATGCACTTAGGTGACGTTGCGGTTCGTGTTGTAGTGCGAAATTGCCGCTGCTCCTTCTGCATCTAGAGGATCACTCCCAGGGCTGGGGAGAGTCGATACGGAGGTGGGAGCTGTTGTTGAGTGGTGGTTGCCTGGTCTCACTTTCCTGGTCCACGCCTAAGGGCCACGCCAAAGGGCCCTCAGGCGCGGGCCCGCCAGTCGCGGGCGCGCCTGCCGGCGCGAATCTTTAAAGGAGCCTGCTGTGCCCCGATTGGGTGAACGATGGTTCGTTGGCCCCTCCCACCGCTGGTAGCTCGATCCCCGGGTAGGGGAGAGCTGCTGGTGATGGCGGGGGCTTGGAGAGGGTCGGCGCTCGCCAGCGCGAATCTTTAAAGGAGCCTGCTGTGCCTCGATTGGGTGAACGATGGTTCGTTGGCCCCTCCCGCCGCTGGTAGCTCGATCCCCGGGTAGGGGAGAGCTGCTGGTGATGGCGGGGGCTTGGAGAGGGTCGGCGCTCGCCGGCGCGAATCTTTAAAGGAGCCTGCTGTGCCCCGATTGGGTGAACGATGGTTCGTTGGCCCCTCCCGCCGCTGGTAGCTCGATCCCCGGGTAGGGGAGAGCTGCTGGTGATGGCGGGGGCTTGGAGAGGGTCGGCGCTCGCCGGCGCGAATCTTTAAAGGAGCCTGCTGTGCCCCGATTGGGTGAACGATGGTTCGTTGGCCCCTCCCGCCGCTGGTAGCTCGATCCCCGGGTAGGGGAGAGCTGCTGGTGATGGCGGGGGCTTGGAGAGGGTCGGCGCTCGCCGGCGCGAATCTTTAAAGGAGCCTGCTGTGCCCCGATTGGGTGAACGATGGTTCGTTGGCCCCTCCCGCCGCTGGTAGCTCGATCCCCGGGTAGGGGAGAGCTGCTGGTGATGGCGGGGGCTTGACCAAAACACACAGTCTGTTTGGTTTTACATCGAACAGGGGTAAAAACTTGGATAACAGGGTTGAACTATATACATGAAGTAATAATTCCTATAACATGGTTGGCCTATACAATAAATAATGAGTCCGTTGAGCTATATGTAGTATCATGAATACCTAAGATATTGTGAGCATGAGCTGAAGGAAGCGGTGTTTCTTAGGTGGTCCTATCTAGATTCATCGCTGGCAGGGTAGTATTGGAGGAAGAGGTGAAATTTAATTGCTTTCCTGAATTGGGTCAGGTCTGAAATAGCTCGAATGTCTGGAGGGAGCACATTCCAGCATTTGGGGACGTAAAGACTGAAAGCCCTATTTGCCGTTGTGCTATTGCATTTAGTCAAGGTCTTCGGGATTATTAGTAGATTTATGGCTGTTGACCTCCTGGCTCTGTTGGGGGGCACTGTATGGATGAGCTCAGTAAGTGCCGTGGAGGATAGGCGCCTGATGGCCTTGAATGGAGAAGGACAAGTACTGCATCTGAATTCAAGAAAGCATATGACAAATACAGAGGATCTCCAAAGTTAAAACAAAGGACTGTAAAGCTTGGTAGTTGGCATGGAAGGGCAGACTGGATAGCCTTATGGTCCTTATCTGCCATCTTGTTTCTCTGTTTCTGTGTTTCCAAGCCCTTTTGATTAACACTGTAATTAATCTAGAGTGATCTTTTTCGGCCATTCTACCTATCTAGCAATACCTTTGTTAACACCTATTAATCTCAGGATGATTTCTTTTGCCAAGAAAAGTGGCCCTCCTGTATGAGAAAGTTAAGCACTCAAAATGTCTGTTTTATTTTAGAGCTGTAAGAGCCTAGTTAAAACTAAAGGGTCCGCTATTAAAAGGATATATACTACTAACTTTGAGAGTTATGCTTCTAAACTGGCCTCTTTGAAAATTTACTAGGGCTAAGAGAATAAATATTTTCTGAAAATTTCCTTAAACTCCTAAATTTAAGAGCATAAGAAGTAAGTGGCAACGGGGGTGGATTTAGGGCAGGATAAAAGTTGATTAGCACTAATTTTCAGCACAAGGCATCTAAACTAAGTTGACAAAACTAGGCAAATGAATGACAGGTCTAAATTTAGGAACATACATTTTAAGCTCCTAAGTTAGGATGAATTTTCAGCTGAAAACTTAGGTCCCTAACTATGGCTGAAAATAGGGCACATATTTAGGAGCTCAGGTTTGTTTTTTTTAATTTCTGGACCATATACAAACCTCAAAACAAGCTGTTATTTGCCTGCACAAAGTCTACCTAAAGGTAACAGAAGTTAATTTAAAACCTCCAAAGCAAGCTATTTGTCTGCTTAGAGTGGAAATCACCAGGCTCTGACAGCTAAATACAGGAGATCTGACATTCAAGCCCCCCCCCCCTTCCACCATCCACGTCCCACTGCCACCGGGAGCAGGAGCTGTTATGTAAAGTAACCCTTCGGAATTCCTACATGCAATCTTTTCAGCATTCATACTTACATATGCACATATGACTATGCAATCTTATAAAAAGCCTTTTTCTGCAGGAAAACAGGCCTTACAAAATTAAATCTTTATAAAATTATCCCCAAAATGTATACATTATAGCTTAAATACTACAAAGCAGGCCCATGTTGGAAACTGCACATAGGAATCTGATTAGGCAACTTTCAGGCATAATTTGTATTCCCCAGCTTATCTCTCCCCCTTTTGTTGGTGGGTAAAGGTATGCATGCTGTGAATAGCTTGTAAACTTTTAATCACATGGGGGAGAGGCATTTGCAATAATCAGACTATGTTTTTGCACTGGTAGACATGAGTTTACCCATATAAAAGTCTTCCGATTATAGCTCCTTTGCTCTCTTAATTGTTCTCAAGATATTGATGCTGACTGTAAGAAAGGAAAGCTTCCTCTTGGATGTCTCCCCATTGTGTGCTGAGTTCTCCAGTTCTCTGACCCTCACCTCTGTGCTGTTTTAACCAGCTGGCCAATATTATTTAAAACTGCCTTCTGCTTTCAGTCCAGACCAGATGAGAGTTTAACAATCAACATAATCAGAACTCTTTGGATCATATCATCCACATTTCTAGAAAGAGAGGAGCCAATGTGATAAGCTATGCTATCCTTTAGCGCAGCAAATTACTCCCAGTTTTCTCTCAAAGTTGTAAAAGGTTTTAGCACCAAAAGATGAGAAGTAAAACTAGCATGCTATACAGTAGCATGGTAGACATGCAAAACACTGAATCTTTAATTGTTCCTGATGTGAAAACTGCACCAAAATGCTCTCTTTGCAACGCTGAATCTCTACTGCAGCTCGAGGTTGGAGTAAAGATGCAACAAGGGAGCAAACGGTCATCTGAGGTGAAGTGCAAAAATCCACCTTTGATGACTCTTTTTGGCAGACATCTCTGGTGGCCCAGTGGGCCCAAGACCCCCAATATCCCCAATCCCTGGCCCCAGCCATTCAGACATTCTTGGTGGCTCAGTAGACCCCGGACTCTCTCCTCCCCAAGTCTCCGACCAACAAAGCCATCTTTGGTGGCCCAGGTGAGACCCCAACCCCCCCAAACCATTGCTAGTGTCCCAATAAGCACTAGACACCCCCCTCTCCCCACCCACCTTTGGGTTGGGAGGCAGGAGCAATGCCCACTTACTCCTGCCTCTGGTTCTATCATCATGCAAAATGGCACATCCTGACCCCTAGTGGTGCATCAAAATGCACTGCTAGGGATCAGTCTGCTACATTAAGCACGCCCTTATTTGGCAGTTTGCCCTCTAATGAAGCATCCCAACAGACAACTGGAAGTTAATTGAGTCCTTCCCTTATTTGGCAGACTGATCCCTAGCTCTGTGCCCAGTGCACTGCTAGGGATCAGACATTGCTAGTGTGGCATCAGAAAGAAGAGGATGTGCTGGATGCCTGCCTGAGACTAGGCAAGAATAACTGGTCCACAGGGGTCTGCCACAGCAACAGAGGCCACTATCCAGATAAGTGAGTGCCCTATCCATGAATTTTCAGCTGCGCTACCCAGATAGTGTCACTGAAAACTTTTGCAGGCCGTCCAGAGAGTGCCAGAGTGAAGTGAGGCAGAGTGTGGATCTTCCGCCTAACTCTACAGATAATCAGCAATATTCAGCTGCCATCCATATAGCTATGTGGATAAAGTTAGGGTAGCAAATAGGCTATCCTAATTGAAACTGTATAGTTATCCAGATAGCATATGAATATTGCTACTATCTGCAAAGCTAGAGACAGTCAACGCTGAATACATATAGTCAGTGCTGCTGCTTCTGCAGATAGCAGTGATGAATATACATCAGTGTTTCTCAAAAAGGTCTTGGTGTACCCCCCACCCCAGGTAGTCTAGTTTCCAGGATACACACAATGAATATGCATGAGATAGATTTCTGTGCACTGATAACATTCAAGGTCAGCCTGTCCATTGTGCGGGAATGTTGTTCCTTCAGGGCCCCGCGCTTCAGGAAGCTCCACGCCAACTTCATCCCACACATGCTTTTGCTCCCGACCATTTGCAGGGCTGGCTTCAGAGCGAGCCGAGTAGGCCCGAGGCCCCGGCTCACCTCTGCACAGCTGCTGGAGTGAAGAGCAACGTTTTCCTTCACTCCGGCAGCTGTGTTCTCACGGAGCCTGCTGGCATGCCGGAGGTTAAAGGGGATTTCCTGTTTCCTGGTACTCAGCGCACCAGCAGGCTCAACGAGAACACAGCTGCTAGAGTGAAGGAAAACGCCATTCTTCACTTCAGCGGCTTTGCAGAGATGAGCCGGGGCCTCATGCCTCCCCGGCTCCCTCTGAAGCTAGTCAGAAAGACACGAGGCTCTTTGGGTTGGGGCTAGGATTGGAAATGGGCTGATGGGGGGCTTACACTGGAATTGGGCTTATGGGGTCTAGGACTGGAAATGGGCTGATTGGGGGGGCTTGGACTAGAAATGGACTGATGGGAGGCTAGGATAGGACTAGAAAGGGCTGATGGGGGCTAGGACTGGAAAGGGCTGATGGGGGCTAAGATTGGAAATGGGCTGATTGGGGGGGCTTGAACTGGAAATGGGCTGATGGGGCAGCTAGGATAGGATTGGAAAGGGCTGATGGAGAGGCTAGGACTGAAAATGGCTGATAGAGGGCTAGGACTGGAAATGGGCTGCTTGAGGGGGCTTGGACTGGAAATGGGCTGATGAGGAGGCTAGGATAGGACTGTTAAGCGCTGATGGGGGGCTAGCACTAGAAATGGGCTGACTGGGGGCTTGGACTAGAAATGGGCTGAATGGGGGGTAGGATAAGATAGGATTGGAAAGGGCAGATTAGGAGGGGCTTGGACTAGAAATGGACTGATGGGGGGTTAGGATAAGATAGGACTGGAAAGGGCTGATTGGAGGCTAGGATTGGAAATGGGCTGATGGAGGGGCTAGGACTGGAAATAGGCTGATGTGGGGGGATGGGAGAATGGGGCAAAGGGAGTAGATGCTGGAACTAGAAGGGAGCAGGTGGGAAAGCACTAAAAGGAGGTGGGGATGGGGCTGGGGGCATGAGGATGGAGAGGGGAAACGATATTTTTTGTGGGAGGGAAGAAAAATCTAAGATTGACCGGGTTTTGGGAGAGTAAATGAGGATTGAGGATGGAGCGATGAAAAAGGAATAAAGAAAGAAATGGAGGGAAGAGCAAAAGGGGAAAGATCAATATGTTGTAGCAGATGTAGAGAGAATGGAAAAAACTAGAAGAGGGAAGAAAGGACAAATGGACAACAGACAATGGAGAGTTAGCAGAAGATACGAAGAAAACAGAAGAAAGTGGCTGGGGCAGTTGCAATGGAAAAATAAAATGCACAAACAACAAAAAGATAGAAAAATACTATATGTAAAAAATACTATTAAAGCTTTGGAATTACAGAGCTTAAAAGGGAGAGAGGAGGCATTGTGGGTTAAACTAGAAAGAGGGAAAGAGAAATCTATCTGCATTGGAGTGATATACAGCCCCCCCCCCTCACAAGAGGAAGAGGTGGACAGAGAGTTAATTGAAGACATACACAGCATTGCTAGGAAAGGGGAAGTGCTACTGATAGGGGATTTCAATATGCCAAATGTTGATTGGCAAATTCCTGCTGCAGTATCATCTAGAAGTAAAGAGATCCTGGATTCTCTACAGGGAGAACTATTCAAGCAATTGGTAACAGACCCCACACATGAAGGGGCCATACTGGACTTGGTGCTTACGAATGGTGAAAGTGTTTCTGATGTTATAGTGGGAGAGCATTTTGCATGCAGTGATCACCAGATGGTGTGGTTCAGTATTAGGACTAGGCTGTTAGAATCCATTCAAAAGTGAGGGTCTTAGACTTAGGAAGACTAACTTTGCCAAGATGGGCCAATACCTCAGGGAGTCACTAGCGGGATGGGAACAACCTGGGGATGTAGAAAAAGAGTGGGCAAAACTGAAAGGGGATATTTTAAGGGCAACCAATCGTTTTGTTAAAATGGTAAATAAAGGTAAAAGGAAAAGGAGACCACTATGGCTTTCAAAAGAAGTAGCTGAAAAAGTGAAGAAAAAGAGGGAGGCCTTCATGAAATACAAGAGATCACAGAGAGAGGAAGACAGGCATCTAGATTTGGAAAAACTTAGAGAAGCTAGCAAAGTAGTCAGGAAAGCAAAGATTCAAAAAGAGGAGGAAATAGCCAATGCAATAAAATGGGGGATAAGACATTTTTCAGATATGTTAGTGAGAAGAGGAACGGCAAAAGTGGCATTGTCAGACTCAAGGATGAAGGGGAGGAATATGTAGAAGCTGATGAGGATAAAGCGGAATTGCTTAACAAATATTTCTGTTTTGTGTTCACAGATGAAGAACCAGGAGCAGGACCTCAGAAAACACCCACAAACAGGAGCAGAAGTGAGGGACATCTTGAACAATTTTCAGAAGACTGTGTTTGTGAGAAACCAGCTCAACTTAAAGTAGACAAAGCGATGGGACCAGATGGGATACACCCTAGAATACTAGGGAAACTTGGGGACATTCTAGCAGCTCCACTGACTGACCTTTTCAATGCCTTGTTGGAGTTGCGAGTGGTGCCAAAGGACTGGAGAGAGGCTCATGTGGTCCTTTACACAAAAGCGGAAGTAAGGATGTGGTTGAAAACTACAGGCCGGTTAGTTTAACTTCAGTGGTGAGTAAATTATTGGAAACACTGCTGAAAGAGAAAATAATGAGGTTTCCGGAGTCCAGCGGATTACAGGATCCGAGGCAGCATGGATTCACCAGAGGCAGGTCTTGTCAGACAAATCTGATTGATTTCTTTGACTGGGTGACCAGGGAGGTGGACCGAGGGAGAGCCTTAGATGTGGTGTATTTAGTTTTTAGTAAAGCCTTTGACACTGTTCCTCACAGGCAACTTATAAACAAACTGAGCACCCTAAGGATGGACCCTAAAGTTACTGCTTGGGTTAGAAATTGGTTGGGTGGGAGGCGACAAAGAGTACAGGTAAATGGAGCTCACTCTGAGGAGAAGAATGTTACCAGTGGTGTGCCCCAGGGATCTGTCCTTGGTCCGATTCTTTTTAACATCTTTGTTAGTGATATACCAAAATCTGCAATAGAGTAGACACCCAGGAAGGTGTAGATAACATTAGGAGGGATCTAGCTAAGCTTGAAGAATGGTCTAGAATTTGGCAGCTGGGATTTAATGTTAAAAAATGTAAGGTCATGCATTTGGGCTGCAGCAATCCAAGGGAGCAATATAGTATAGGGGGTGAAGTACTTTTGTCCACTAAAGAAGAGCGGGACCTAGGCGTGGTTGTGTCTGATTATTTTAAAGTAGCTAAACAGGTAGAAAAAGTGACGGCAAAAGCTAGAAGAATGCTTGGGTGCATAAGGAGAGGAATGACTAGCAGAAAAAAGGAGGTGATAGTGCCTCTGTATCAATCTTTGGTGTGACCTCATTTGAAGTATAGTGTGCAATTCTGGAGACCGCACCTTCAAAAGGATGTGAACAGGATGGAGTCAGAGCAGAGGGTAGCTAATAAAATGGTTAGTGGCCTTCATTATAAAGCATATGAGGACAGACTTAGGAATCTTAATATGTACACCTTAGAGGAAAGGCGGGATAGAGGTGATATGATTGAGATGTTTAAATACCTCCATGGCATAAATGTTCAGGGGGAGAGCCTCTTTCAATTGAAAGCAAGTTCTGCTACGAGGGGACATGGGATGAGGGTGAAGGGGGATAGATTCAGGACTGATATGCGGAAATATTTCTTTACGGAAAGAGTGGTGGATCCATGGAATAGTCTCCCAGTGGAGGTGGTAGAGTTGAGGATAGTAACTGAATTCAAAAAAGCATGGGACAAACAGGATCTCTAAAGGAAAAAAAGGGACTGTTGTAGTTGTTGATATGGAAGGACAGACTAGATAGGCCATGTGGTCTTTTTCTCTCATCATATTTCTATATTTCTGTGTTTCTACTATTTCATTCTGAATTTATTAACTGGAATATGTCAGCTCTGGCAAACGTGCATCGTTAATGTCTGTGTTTTATTTAGTACAAGAGGAAATTAATTTATAGTTTTATTTCTTCAGTGTTGTTGTACATTCTAAGTTTGGCTTTTGGGGTTTCCAGTTTAATTATTATTTTCATATTTCTAAATTGTGTTCCGTTGTTCTATGTTGGCTGATGGTGTCTGTTTAAGGTGCTGGGGCTAAACAGGCGGCATCGAAAATCGCTGCTACCAGCTTAGACTCGGTGGCCGCCGGCCTGTGCGGCATGGCCCGGATCCAGGTTAAGTGGGTCGGCGGGCAAGCTATGTGCTGATGTGGCGCATAGCCTGCCTAAATGAAAATCAGACCCATAATTTCTATGTCATAGTCCCACTTGTTCTCTTTCCCCAGTAGATGTATTAGTATTCTGTGAGATGTATTGGTTTACTATTTGCAGTGTTGCCTTTTGATAGGAAAGGTTTGGTGCTTGTGAATCCTGGTAGTGCTATTATGATACGTCAGGTTTGCTAAGGGTTCTAAATGAGCAGGGTTTATAGTACTTTGTGGCAGTTGGCACTGGAGCATAGTAATGTAGAAATCTAGTAATCTTTCTTTATCCTCACTGCCCATGCAGATGGTATTCAGACACTCATTAAAAGGCATGTTTAAAAGTTAATGCACATTCACAAATGTTAATGTGTACTAAGTGCAGGAGCACCCATTTATTTCTATTGGCTCAGTGGCACTTAACGCACATTAATATTTAGTAAACATGCCCCTAAGTCATTGCCAGGACAAAAGAGAGGCTTGTGAAGGACTTCTTTGAAAGCCGCCTAAAATTTTAGATGGGAACATATACATTTTAAAATAAAATAAGTTACATTTATGCAAATGAGGTCCAGTGGCTATGCAAATGAGGCCCTATAATGAGTTACCGCACATGACCCCGCACCACCCTTGGCCCGCCCCTGATTCCATTGCATGCAAATCTGTTTCATGCAAGTTCACTGTGGATATCCTAAAAACCAGACTGTCTAGGGAGGTACACTTGGAGCAGCTTGAGAAACACTCATGTGCGTGATTGATTTAACACCCTGGCTTGGCATTTTAAAAAAACACTGACCATGGCATTTGAATATTAAGTCAAGTGCTTTCTTTATTTTTTGAGTGTAATCAGCACTGTGATAGTTCCCTTAGGTAGGTTTGCTTATAGTCTGCCACTGGTAGCTGACATATGAAACAGAATCAGGTCCATTGCACTATGGATCAACTTGTCACAGGAGTCTTATGAAAAATCAGCCCATCCTGGTTTTATATTTAAGACTCTCAGTGGTGATTTTAAGAAACCTGAAACTTGCACTCCGTGAAGTAAATAAATAATAGTAGTCTTTGTGTGGGAAGAAAACAGCAGCCAAGCACTACTCACCTTTTAAAAGGAGTAACAGAGGAGCAGCCAATTTGAGAGAATAAGATGATATTCCGCATATTTAAGGGTGGGGTTCATTACTGTCATGGTATATACAAAACTAACCCATTTGGAGACATTGCTCCCGAGAGAGACACCTTATGTGTGTAGTCTCACTTTATTCTCCCTATGGTTTATGCCTTTAGCCTGAATATTTTCCTCCCTTGTGATTTAACTGATAAGATCGTTTGCAAGTTAGCAGGATCATAATTCGGGTTTGCTTCAGTTAGAATAACCTGTCATTGGGTACCCAGAACATCTGCTCTTATTCATATATGTATGTGCACAGAGGTCTCAGAGATAATGAAGCTTCAGTACTTTTTGGTGAAAGTGGCATAGGCAGAGAGGGGATATCTTGTAAAAGGGCTGGAAGGAGAAAGGCATTGGGTCTCCAAAGGACAGAAGGCCACAGTGCAGGCCCTTGCTCTTCATAAAACTGGCAATTCAAGTCTAAAAAAAAACAGGGCATTTTAAATTAAATGATTCTTGCCTGATCTTTTGGTGAAGAACATGTTTCTCTTTCAAGAAAGGTTCAAAGGCGACCTCCATGAGACGGTGGCACATTACTGTCTGTAGTCCCAAAGCAGTACTTTATCTCTGGATTGTGCTGAATTGTGTACAATCCCATTAGAAACAGCCTTCAAGCAATTTAGGTTTAGTATCAGGGAAAGCCTACATGTGCAAGCAAGATCACAATTCTCTTTTATGAGATTGTAACTTGCTAACAGGCTTGCAGCCTTATTAAGGGGAAGCCTTAAATACTGTAGCCATATGGTGCTTGCAGTACCAAACCATCAAACTGCATTATAGGTATTTTGAGACGCATCAGACTTAAAGTGGGCTCCAAGGAACTTAAATTTCAAAAGCATTTGCTTTAGGATTAAATTTGAAAACAACTCTAAGGATAAAATTGTGGCAGGTGCAGGCCTGTGACCCACAGTGTCCGAACATAAGCAGGCCAGCATGGCTAGCTTGACCTGTAAATGAGGCCTGTGGAGAGGCATATAGGATTGCACATCCCCCAATATGCTGCTATTGTAAGATAGAACTCAGTAGAAGTATTGAATTAGCTTAGGTAAGCAGAACTGTAGTATTGAAAGATGGAAAAATACAGAAAAACATGTTTAAAAGTTACTGATAAGAAAAAGTACATCTGCAAAGAAATAATTAGGAGTGCTGACAGATGAGTTGCAGAGCCCAGCTCCTCTGCACGTACAAATTGGTTCTATAACCTTGAAAGTGTGAAAGTAACAAGTTGATGAACTGACCATTGTAATTGGGACTAGAAGGGGGGTATGCAGGTGTCATGCCCACTGGAGGGACATAACTGGATAAACTTATCAGTACCGGGACCAATAGAAGAGGTACGGGAGGTACGGGAGAGTACCGGGACCAATGAAATGTTTTTCTATACCTAGAATGGAACAGAAGTCTATAAAAGTTGTTGTAATGCTTGAAAACTTTGCTCAGCCATTTTGAAATTGACTTGCTTGAGACTTGTGCACAAATAAATGATTTGGACCTTTTGAACAGACTCCTGGTATCATTGGTTTGTCTGTGCTTTGCTGCTACATATTCCTTGGTGCGTTGGCCGGGAAGTTGTGGAAACAAAGTGTATATAGGGCAATATACCACGACTTTCCGCCTCTATAGGCTTGGTCCTGCCGGGATCGCGCCCTTCCGACGAGGGCTGCTCCCTGGCGCCACCGGTCCCTTGTATCGGAGGGAGCTGGTCGGACCTCGGCGGGTGACGAGCCCGGCTGGAGTCAACGCCTCGAACCCGAGTGAGGGGAGTCCGAGGTCCAACTCATGCGCCTGCTTGGGAAGTTTGAGGACCGGATCCGGTGAGTATAGTTTCGATTTTGGGTCTAGACAGAAATAGAAAGCGCAGTACTGCCATTGGAACTTTGGAATTTGTAATCTCGAGATATTGGGAATTGGTAAGAGAGCATGATCACCTCTCAAGGAAGAGCCGAGTAGCCTGGCATGGGAATTCGCTGGGTGAAACCCTCATCCTTTTTGTAATTGGGAAATTGGAAAAGACTAGTCAGAACAGATAGAAACGAATGCATTCTGGGATACGTTGCTAGCATGATTGTGTGAACGAAGTGTGAATGAGAGGTCTGGCAGCACGGACCAAGTGAAGGCGGACCCCTGAGTAGCGCATTTCCTGACCGGGCGACCGCGTTCAGGTCGCGAAAAGGGGGAAGCGATTGTCGTCTTGTCTTGTTATTTGTATTCCCTATACGTTTCCAGGGCCGTGAGGACCCCTTACCCACGGTCCGCCCTCCTTTTCCCTTCTGTCTGTTGTTGCGCGCACACATCGAAATGGGAGGGGCGGGGTCTACTAGAAACACTCCACTAGAATGTATGATCGCACATTTTAAAGAGGGATATTCAGGAGATTATGGTATTAAAATGACAGCAGCCCGTTTGCAAATTTTGTGTACTAGGGAGTGGCCCGATCTAGACCCCATCTGGCCCCGAGAGGGAACGTTCAAAGTAGAGATTATTCAGTCAATACACCGTAGAGTGCGGATAGCGCACCCCGACCAGTACCCCTATATAGATTCCTGGTTAAGTATTTGTGAAGATCCGCCCCCCTGGGCGCAGCGCTGTTATGAGGAACAGTGCAGAATAATGTTAGCTAAAGCAGATTCTAGACAGAAAACGGAACAGCCTAGAATGAAAGAGCAGGATACGAAAGCCAGAAAGAAGCCCATCCTGGCAGATCCTGATTCCCCAGAAATAACTCTCAGGCAGCCCCGAACCCCAGGTCCAGTAAGAGTAGCCCGGCGTCCTGCCCCAGAAACCCAGAGACGGCCAGAGCTGAGGCGGGACCCAACCCCTGATCCCCCTCCTGGAGAAGAGAAAAAGGAAGAATTAGCGAGAAAAGAAGAGGAGGACCTAGAAAGCGAGTCAGAAGTGGAGACAGAAGAAGGAGAAAGAGAGAATCCCCCAGATGAGGAGGAAAGTGTACAAATAACACAGGTACACTACCAAAAAACTGCCTCCAGTTTTGCAACTGATTCCTATAGATTTTGGGGTGCTGAATCCAGGAAAAATAGCCAAAATGTTCCATCACGTCACGTTTTCTTGCAAAATTAGATTTCTTACCCATATAAGGAATGTTCACATAATTTCTTTTTAGCCGACTGCAGTTTATTTTCTTGGCCCAAAATAGAGGTTGTAATGGTTAACTAACTAGAAACACTCCCTCATGATATTTTAGAGTGTTTTGTATTCATTTTATACATTAACAGGACAATTGGGAGGCGGGGGGCTAAATCCAGTACTCACGCTGGCGCATGTTCTTTCCTGTTCGCCTCGCCTCGTTCGCTCGCTCAAACACGGTGGTTGCGACATGAACGTTCCTGTCAAATTTCAGTTTCTTGCAAGTTCATTATTACCTTTTGTTTGCTCAGTCGTAATCCAGCTTTATTCCGAAGTGGTTCACTACAGTTGTAGTTTGCAGTGCTGTGTATTTGTGATGGCTCACAGAGCCAGAGGTTGCGTCAACTCTCCGGACAGTTTTTGTTTTATTTGTGGGGAATATACCGTGAAAAAGCGGCAGAGGAACATTTCTGCATTTATTAAAAAAGTATATTTTGCCTATTTCGGTTTGAAGTTAGGCGATCAAGACAAGCCGTGGGCTCCTCACAAAGTGTGCAAGACATGTGAGGAAGATCTACGCTTATGGATGAAAGGTAAAAAACAAGCATTTCGTTTCGGAATACCTATGATGTGGCATGAACAAAGAGACCACAGCAGTGACTGCTATTTTTGCTCTTGCATTGTGAAGGGATACAACTTAAAAAATAAGAACGTAATAAGTTACCCCAACCTTCCCTCAGCAATTAGGCCTATGCCTCATAGCAACGAAGTACCTGTGCCTGAACCACCAAAATCTTTGGATCATATTTGTGTGGACGGTTCTGATCATGATGAGACTCATCAGATGGCTTTTCCCGATGAGTCCAGTACTTCCGAGTTTGAAACTGAACCAGATCCGAAACCTGAACTTTTCTCTCAAGCTGAATTGAATGATTTAGTCCGGGATTTAGGACTCCCAAAAGATGCTGCCCAACTGCTAGGTTCTCGGCTTAAACAGAAAAATCTATTGTCACCAGGAACAACTTTTTATTGGTACCGCAACCGCAAGACACAATTTTTGAAGTATTTCAGCAAAGAGGAAGATTTGGTATTTTGCAACGATATATACGGAGTGATGGAAAAGTTTAAACTCAAGTATGATCCTGCTGAATGGCGGCTGTTCATTGATTCGTCAAAAGACAGCATAAAAGGTGTTCTTCTTCATAATGGCAACACATTCGCTTCAGTTCCTATTGCTCACTCTGTTATTCTCCAAGAAAAATACGAGAATTTGGCCCTGATTCTTCAGAAGATTCGTTATGATGAGCATAAGTGGATGATTTGTGGAGACTTTAAAATTCTATCCATGCTATTAGGGCAGCAATCCGGTTTCACCAAATATCCCTGCTTCCTTTGCTTGTGGGATAGCCGGGCCCACGACCTACACTGGGGGAAAAAAGACTGGCCAATTCGGGAGTATTTGAGACCCGGTGAGAAAAATGTTCTTCATGAGAGCTTGGTACCTCGTGATAAAATTCTATTACCACCTCTCCACATTAAGTTGGGTCTCATTAAGCAATTCATCAAGTCCCTTCCAAAAGATGGTGAGTGCTTTCGGTACCTTTGCTCAAAGTTCCCCCGACTTTCTGAAGCAAAGCTAAAGGAAGGAGTGTTTGTTGGCCCTGATATAAGGAAACTCATTTCAGATGGAGCATTCGCTGAAACGATGTCTGAGAAGGAAAAAGAAGCCTGGGATTCCTTCAAAGATGTTGTTCTCAAATTCTTGGGGAACAGGCGGGATGAGAACTATAAGGATATTGTTGCCAGGATGCTCAATGCCTTCAAAGAACAAGGCTGTAACATGAGCCTGAAAGTCCATTTCTTGCACTCCCATGTGAACTACTTTCCCGAAAACTTGGGGGCGTACAGTGAAGAACAAGGTGAAAGGTTTCACCAGGACATCAAGGACGCAGAGAGAAGGTACCAAGGAAGATGGAACACCACTATGATGGCTGATTTCTGCTGGTTGCTGCTGCGGGAAACCCCAGATGAGAAATACACCAAGCAGCGCACCAAGAGAAGCATTCGGGGGAAGAAGAAACGGGCCCACCAGGAGATTGATTGATTGACCCAAGAATGACTTTAAAATCTAAACTGTGTTGACAAATATCGTGTTTTTACTAAACTTTGAAATAAAAATTTGCTAGTTATTACCACAGTGTCAGATCTCATTTATTAGAATTTTATTTTCACACCATCGGGTGTTTGTCTTCATGTATTGCAATGGTGCGGTTTGCGTTTTCTATTCTTACATACATACCTGTACAACATTTTTTGCACATTTCTTTGCTTTGCTTTGTGTCTAACCTCGCTCTTATATGCTCAATGTTTGTGCACATGTATGTGGCTGTTTTAAGTGCAGACAATTTTGCTACCATCACAGTGTGTTTTGTTGACATTACTCTATTCTTATGTGCTGCCTTGTTACAATTTTCTTTATTCTTATTTGAATAACTACTAAACAATTAGTATAAAGAATTCATCCAAGAAACGTTTATCTCGATCGCACTCAATCTGAAACGTTCACCTCAAACTGCTAACCCAATGTAGCAAAAAATCTGTACGTGATGGAGCAAATTGGTTACCAGATTTGGATTCAGCGCACCAAAAAACGTAAAAATCAATCGAAACATTAGAGGCAGTTTAAAAAAATTTTTTTTTAGTGTACCTGTGTAATTGAGAAAGCTAGTGTTAGCACTAGCACGCCAGTGACAGCGAAACCCAAAGCAAAACCTGTTGAGAAAAAGAAAGTGACTCCTGCAAAGGCAACGACAATAACCCTTAGATCCCAAAAGACACCCATAGCAGCTAAACTGTTTCCCTTACGGCAAGTCCCGGGAGTGCCCGTAAAGAATGATAATGATGAAGTGGTAGCGGGACCCCTAACTTATGTGTATATCCCTTTCTCTACAACTGATTTATTAAATTGGAGGTCGCATTATGCCTCCTATACTAGTAAGCCCCAGGAGCTGACAGAATTAGTAACTAGTATTATGGAAACTCACCAACCCACTTGGCCAGATTGCCGTCAGCTCCTGACCACCCTATTCACTACAGAAGAACGAGCAAGAATTAGAAAAGCAGCTATTGAATGGATGGCAGAAAACCCTGCAGCTCCGGCACAGGGGCAGAATATAATAGACCGTAGGGAAGCAGCTCAGAGAGAATTCCCGAATGAAGACCCCCAATGGGATCCAAATACAGATGAAGGATCCACAGCCCTAGCCCGTTTTCGCCAAGGCTTTTTACAAGGCCTGAAAAGGGGGGGCCAGAAAGCTATGAACCTTTCCAAAGTTACAGGAGTTATCCAAGGGATAGATGAGAGCCCAGCAGATTTTTATGAGAGATTAACTGAAGCATACAGAATGTATACTCCCTATGATCCCGAGGCACCAGGAAGTTTATGTATGGTGAATTCTGCTTTTGTAAACCAGTCTCAACCAGACATTAGACGCAAATTACAGAAGTTAGAAGGGTTTGCGGGCATGAATGCAACACAGTTATTGGAAGTCGCTCATAAAGTGTATGTGAATCGTGATACTGAAAGACAGAGAGAATGTGATAAAAAGATGAAGAAGAAAGCTGATTTTTTGGCTGCGGCCATAGTGGAACAGAAAAGGGGAGGTGTCCCTAGTCGAAGGAGCAGAGGAAGAGGGCGGGGTCAAGGCGGAGGCCGGACCCAGAGACTAGGCGTGAACCAATGCGCCTATTGCAGAGAGGAAGGACATTGGAGAGATATGTGCCCGCAACTCGAAGACGCCCAGCATGATGACGACAGCAGCCATCAGTGGCGAGAAGAAAGACGAAGCTATCCCCGAAGCCGAGGAGGAGCCAATCGAGAACAATTCCAGCGAGAAAGAGGAGGAACCATTCAAGCATTGGCCACACCAGCCCATGATGAGAATGACGTGGATTAGGACAGACCGGGCTCCAAGTTTGCTTTAGGTCTCCAGGAGCCTATGGTCGGAATACAAATAGGAGACCAAATTATGGACTTTATGGTTGATACTGGAGCACAACATTCAGTAATAGACAAAAAGATAGCCCCATTCACTACAAAAGCAGTCACCATTATAGGAGCAACTGGTGCCAAAGCCACAAAGTCTTTTCTTCAAAACCGAATATGCAGTCTGGGAGGACAGCAAGTAACTCATCAATTCCTTTACATGCCCGAATGTCCAGTGCCACTACTGGGACGAGATATGTTAGCCAAGCTTCAAGCACAAATATCTTTCTCTGAACAAGGAGAAATGCAAATGACAGTAAATTCCCAAACCAAACCAGCAGGAGTGATGCTGCTGACAGTTCCCCGAGAAGAAGAATGGAGATACTACATTGATGATTCGATCCAAGATACCTATTTTGAACAAACTTTGAAAAGTATTGATGCACCACCTGGAGTATGGGCAGAAGGCAGCCCCCCAGGCCTAGCCAAACATATAGCTCCAGTGATTGTAACCCTTAAGCCTAGTGCTACACCAGTGCACGTCAAACAGTACCCTCTCCCAAGAGCCGCAATTGAAGGCATTCATCGCCACCTACAAAGATTGCTCGAGTATGGCCTACTGAAAGTATGCCAATCCCCATGGAACACTCCACTTTTGCCAGTAAAGAAGCCTGGGACAGATGATTATCGCCCAGTGCAAGATTTGAGAAGAGTAAATGATGCAGCTGAGACCATACATCCAGTCGTACCCAATCCTTACACCCTCTTAGGACTGATACCTGCTGAAGCTACCCATTTCACTGTACTGGATTTAAAAGACGCATTCTTTTGCATAAGATTAGCCCCTGTAAGCCAAATATTGTTTGCATTCGAATGGCAGGACCCCATCTCTGGAAGAGAGGGCCAACTTACCTGGACAAGATTACCCCAAGGATTCAAGAATTCGCCTACCATCTTTAGTGCCGCACTGAATCAAGACCTTTCAAGCTATCCAGTAGCCCCGGGGAAGAGAGTGCTTCTCCAATACGTGGATGATCTGTTGATAGCTGCCGTATCAGAAAGTGAATGTATACTAGCCACCAAAGATCTCTTGCAGTTACTAGAGGAAGCTGGATACAAAGTTTCCAGAGCCAAAGCACAGCTATGCCAAAAAGAAGTGAAATACCTGGGTTTTCGTATCACCCAAGGAAGCAGGAGATTAGGCAGAGAAAGAAAAGAAGCAGTATGCAGAATTCCAACTCCAACAACCAGAAAGCAAGTCAGAGCCTTTCTGGGAGCGGCAGGATATTGCCGAATTTGGATACCCAACTTTGCCCAAATTGCCAAACCACTGTATGAAGCCACAAAAGGAGAAGAGAAGTCACCACTGGAGTGGGGACTTGAGCAGGACACAGCCTTCCAGAAGTTAAAAGAAGAATTGATGTCATCACCAGCACTTGGACTACCAGATGTCCACAAACCTTTTCACTTGTTTGTACATGAAGCACAGGGAAATGCCTTAGGCATGTTGACTCAGAAATTAGGAAATTGGGAGCGACCTGTAGCCTACCTATCGAAACAATTGGACCCTGTGGCCAAAGGATGGCCACCTTGCTTGAGAGCAGTTGCAGCTACAGCGCTACTAGTGAGTGAAGCAGACAAACTCACACTAGGACAGAACATACGAGTCACTGTGCCACATGCAGTCCTTGCCCTTATGGAACAAAAAGCAAATTATTGGCTCACCAATTCCCGAATGTTGAAGTACCAGAGCATGTTATGTGAAAACCCACAGATACAACTTGAAGTGAGCCATGCCCTGAATCCAGCCACCTTGATACCCATCAGTGAAGAACTCCCAGAACATGACTGTATCGAAGTCATGGAGACTGTGTTCTCCAGCCGACCTGACTTGACAGATGTGCCCATAGACAATCCTGACCAAACCTATTATGTTGATGGGAGCAGTCTCATCCTTGATGGACGACGCTGTGCCGGATATGCAGTCGTCACTCAACACGAAGTAGTTGAATCATCAGCCCTAGCCTCAGGCACATCAGCCCAGAAAGCCGAATTGATAGCACTCACCAGAGCATTGTTGTTAGGAGAAAAACTTATACTGAATGTATATACAGATTCCAAATATGCCTTCACTACCCTGCATGCCCATGGAGCTCTCTATAAAGAAAGAGGACTCATCACATCCGGAGGAAAATCAGTCAAATATGGTCCCGAAATATTGATGTTGCTTGATGCAGTCTGGGCCCCAACACGTGTAGCTGTTATGCATTGCAGAGGACATCAAGCAGGAAAAGGAGAAGTTGCCCGAGGAAATAGATTTGCAGATGCCTCAGCACGACAAGCAGCTATGACAGGACAAATTGCCCCACAAGCTACGCCAATGCAAGCAGCATTGTTTCCAGTACCTTTGAATCTATGGACCCCACGATATACCACCAAAGAATTGGACTACTATTGTGACAAAGAAAATGGAGTATTGAAAGACGGATGGATTGAGCTGCCACCAGAAGAGGGCAGTCAACCTCCAGGACGAATAGTAATTCCTGAACTGTTAGGACCATCCTTTGTCAAAGCTTTCCACGAAGCTACCCACTATGGGAAAAGTGCTATGGAAAAAGCACTCAGACCACATTTCTACATCCCTCTGATGACAACCATATCAGCTTCAGTAGCACGACAATGTCAAACTTGTGCCAAGAATAATGCCAAGCAAGGCCTTATTACAGCACCCCGAGTTCAGTCAAGAGGTGTGACCCCCATGCACAACCTCCAAGTTGATTTCACCGAAATGCCAAAAGCCAATGGGTACCATTACCTATTAGTATTAGTTTGTACTTTCTCTGGGTGGGTAGAAGCATTCCCAACCAGAACTGAGAAAGCCCGAGAGGTTACCAAGGTCTTAATGAGAGAGATTGTCCCCAGATTCGGAATTCCAGCAGTAATAGGGTCAGACAATGGACCCTCATTTGTCTCCCAAGTTACTCAGCAGTTAGCAAAAGCCTTGCAGATACAATGGAAACTCCACACTGCATACAGACCCCAGAGTTCAGGGAAAGTTGAGCGAATGAATCGTACCTTGAAAGCCCAAATGTCTAAGCTTTGTCAGGAGACACAATTGAAGTGGCCCCAAGTGCTTCCCATAGCTTTATTCAGAATACGCTCAGCTCCTGTAAAGTCAACAGGATTTTCCCCTTTTGAAGTTTTGTATGGTAAACCCCCACCAATAGTGCAGGGAATCAAAGGAAGTCTAGCCCAAATTGGTTCAGAAATAACCAGACAAGAACTTCTAGCTCTTAGTTTTGTTCTGCAGACTCTCCATACGTGGATCCAAGACCAGTTGCCTATCAACTTGACGGAACCCTTGCATCCCTACCAGCCTGGTACCTCGGTGTGGATCAAAGATTGGAAGAAGACACCGTTGGAACCCCATTGGAAGGGACCGTACACCGTCATCCTGTCTACCCCAACTGCAGTAAAGGTAGCCGAGATCGACGCCTGGATCCACCACAGCAGAGTCAAGCCCGCCGCCGATCCTGAACCAGAGCGGTGGACAGCAGAACAGCACCCTGATGTACCCTTGCGAGTTACTCTGAGACGGCAACCAGCAGCATAGACACTTCATCACAAGTGCTTTGCAGCAGCCAAGTCTTTCGAAGAGGATTGCTGTTTTCCATGCAGCAACAGCTTTGTTTCAACGAACCCAATTTGTGTGTGATTTGACACACTACTTTGAGACTACACTGACTAAGCCAGACTCCACAAGCCAACTGAATTGCTAAGTTGGTCAATGTGTACTGGACAACTTGAGGATCTTCAATCAACACTCAGCAACCGTTAAATTGCTTCATTAGCAAACGGGACGAAGAATAATAGAACGTCGTGATCAAGATCAGCAAGCTGAGGATTCAGAAGAACTCTAATCAACATCGACATGCATCTCTACTTTTACTTTGCTTTGGTTGCCTTCTTTGGAGGTTTTGAACAGACTTATGCTTTACCTCCATGCACTGCCTGCATTACTTCTACTAGAATTGGACTGAAAGTAACTCAGACTTTGCTTTATCATTCTTACTATACCTGCGAGGGGACAGTAACTCGGTGTATCTATAACACCACTGAACTAAATGTTTGCACTCATGGGAAAATTAAAGCATGCTATAATCCGCATCAGAATCCATCCTATTACACGATGGAAATAAGATAGAAGGATGCAGATGGACCTATATTAGCTGCAACGCCGCCACTTAAGGACATTACTAAACCTGCTGTTTTGAATTTTGATGCATGCAATGCTATTAATAGAGATAGTTATTCCACCTGTGGTACATGGGAGAAAGCGTATCGAAATGACCATAAGTATATGTGTCCAGAAGGTGCCACGGGATGGAGAAAGTGTACAGGTAAAAAGGAACCAGGCTATAGTACTGCCCCAGCAGCAGACTACTATTGCCCGTATTGGGGATGTGTTTTTTATGCTACCTGGAACACTGGTATAACTGATGAGAAGATAGATAAACGAATGGCTACTTTAACCAAGCCAACCACAAATGATAAATGTCAGAAAGATGCTTGTAACCCCTTACACTTACGTATACACAATCCCCATGCATGGAAACAAGGATATAAGTTTGGTTTACGTATTGCTGGAGGAGCAATAGATCCAGGGACCATTGTGTATATCAGATTGAATACCCAAGCCCACAAGTCATCTAAATATCATATTCATAATACTTTTTATGAAGCCATGCATGTAAATAAGTTTGAGATCCCTCACCCCTCACAGAATTTATTTCTAGAATTAGCCGGAGCAGTAGTATCTAGTCTTAAGATCACAGATTGTTATTTCTGTGGCGGAACCCAAATGGGAGATCAGTGGCCATGGGAAGCCCAAGAATTGAATTATTCCATAATTTATAATCAGACTGAATTACACAAGACTACCAGTGAATGGGTGTTAGCGCACTCAATCGTTGGACGTCTTTGCTATGCCAGAACTGGACCCCAGTTCACCCAAAAGGTAGGACAGCTGGTCTGTCTTAGCCAGAAGTACTATAATGCCACAACCAAGAAGATAGCATGGTGGTCAGGAATTGGACATCCTGAACCTCCTAACCCATTAGCCAGATTTCCTGAACTTGCAGGTCTATGGACTAACCTTGCTGAAGTCCAAGCCTGGCAAGCCCCACCTGGCCTATATTGGATCTGTGGAAACCGAGCGTATGCACAACTCCCACCACACTGGGGAGGAGCATGTGTCTTAGGAACCATCAGACCTTCTTTCTTCCTGTTAAACACTGAGCATGGAGAACAATTAGGATACCCAGTATACACTACCCACCGACACACAAGAGCACTAAGACAGAAGAGAGAGGCCTTACAGATAGGCAAGTGGGAGAAATGGCAAGGTGATGATTGGCCACCAGAAAGAATCATTGAATATTATGGACCCGCCACTTGGAATGATGATGGTATGTATGGTTATCGTACTCCAATTTATATGATTAATCGTATTATTCGCTTACAAGCAGTAGTTGAAATAATAACCAATGAAACTAGTCATGCTCTCACGCTTTTAGCTAGACAAAGTACACAGATGCGCACTGCGATATATCAGAACCGCTTAGCACTTGATTATTTGTTAGCAGCTGAAGGAGGAGTATGTGGTAAGCTGAACTTAACCAATTGCTGTTTGAAAATAGATGATAAAGGTCAAGTAGTTGAAGAAATTGCTAAAGATATGCAAAGACATGCTTATGTGCCAGTACAGACGTGGCACTCATTGAAATTTCCTAATTGGTTTGCTAACCTCTTTTCATGGGTGGGAGGATTTAAGACTTTCATCGTATTGGTACTAATCCTTGTTGCTGTTATCTTCTTATTACCATGTTTAATCCCATGTTGTATGCGTTCCATTCATAACACTATTGATAGTACAGTAGAGCGGAAGACCGCAACAAAAATCATGGCTTTATATACAGCCAGTCCTGGTAGAAATCATTTAGCCAGGATGTGATTCTTCAGAAAGTGATTTAATTCTCACACCTTATTAAGTAATAGGGTGAGATTAATCAAAGGGGGGAATGTGGCAGGTGCAGGCCTGTGACCCACAGTGTCCGAACATAAGCAGGCCAGCATGGCTAGCTTGACCTGTAAATGAGGCCTGTGGAGAGGCATATAGGATTGCACATCCCCCAATATGCTGCTATTGTAAGATAGAACTCAGTAGAAGTATTGAATTAGCTTAGGTAAGCAGAACTGTAGTATTGAAAGATGGAAAAATACAGAAAAACATGTTTAAAAGTTACTGATAAGAAAAAGTACATCTGCAAAGAAATAATTAGGAGTGCTGACAGATGAGTTGCAGAGCCCAGCTCCTCTGCACGTACAAATTGGTTCTATAACCTTGAAAGTGTGAAAGTAACAAGTTGATGAACTGACCATTGTAATTGGGACTAGAAGGGGGGTATGCAGGTGTCATGCCCACTGGAGGGACATAACTGGATAAACTTATCAGTACCGGGACCAATAGAAGAGGTACGGGAGGTACGGGAGAGTACCGGGACCAATGAAATGTTTTTCTATACCTAGAATGGAACAGAAGTCTATAAAAGTTGTTGTAATGCTTGAAAACTTTGCTCAACCATTTTGAAATTGACTTGCTTGAGACTTGTGCACAAATAAATGATTTGGACCTTTTGAACAGACTCCTGGTATCATTGGTTTGTCTGCGCTTTGCTGCTACAAAATCAACAACCAGTTAAGTTAGTGTGTTTTTGATACCTATAAATTTCATGCAGTAGGTAGTAGAATCAACTTTGTCCTCTGAAATATGCTTTTTAAAAAAATACATGTACCTCTTTTCAATATAAGATGCAATCGTGAGACCTTCACTTCTTCAAGCCGTCCTTTAGCCTATTAGACTCTGAAAGTAGAAGGAATATTGAAATGTTTTATCTTCTGCTTCTCAGTGCACTAGCACATATTGTACAGCATATGGGGCAGTGAGCTGCCATAGAAATTTAGAATTAGGATTCAGGAGGAAAGAGCTAAATCTTACACACGTCAGCTATCCACCTGGGAAATTCTCACAATGTAGAGGAAATATGAAACCTGAAAATAAAGTCATATTTTCCTAGCAGAACCAGAGGCTGCTATTGTAAGATCACATCATGGGAGATATGTACTAAGGAGGAAATTTTGGAAGCCCTATTCATGCTTTGGACATACAAAATTGGGCATAGAGATGTCCAAAGCACAGAGTCGTCCCCATGTGAGGAAGTCCAAGCCTGAACAGAGGTGTGGTGGAGACATGGCCAGGACATTCCCAGGAACCTGGATGTCCCCAAATGGTCTCAGAAACATCATGGACATCCGTCATTATGTCTAAGTTTAGACCTGCTCCGGGTACGATCAAGCATCTGAAAAGTGCTCGTTTTGGCAGAAAAACATCCAGAGGATGCAGAGAAGATAGCACTCCAGTAGGGTCAATTTTGGAGATGTCATAATTTTAAAAAGCACTAGTGCCAAAATGGTACAATTTCATGGGGCAAATCAACAACTAGCTTTAAATTTTTTGTAATATGTTATTTACCTACCTGTAATGTCTAGGAAATTACGCAAAAATACACAAATTACTGAAATATGTTTAAGTGCTCTGATAATAGTTTTTATGTGTTTGCGTTGCATATTAATGCCTTTCATGCCTCAATTATCAATTTATCTTACTTATTTCTGTCTTGGGGTTTACATAATGAACTGGTTCAGTATAAAAATAAATAGCAATTGGACACAAGGTCCCAGGCATCTCCTTTTCCAGCTGCAACTGTTGAAAGAACAGTGTGAAGAGGTAATGAAGATGGTCATGCCTATAGTGAGAAGGTCAGCTTGGTATGGCTACAGCGAGTCTCTTCTGCAAGCTATGTTGTGCAGTGAAGAGGAACAGGAGAGAGGAGATGCAGTGGAGAAGATATTGAAGATCGGAAGTGAAAGAGAGGAGAAGACTCAGCTTGGAGACAGCAATGTGAGACCCAGGAAAACACCATTCATTAACACTGAGGCAACTACACTTACCCAACTATTTGACTGGAGCTCCGGAGTCTCTGAGCCTCCTCTTACCTGTACCATGACAACAGCAGAGATCAAGGCATTTCTGAGCAAGCCCATGGTGGTTCCAGACTGGCCATCACACACCCAGTCCATAGAAAGGTATGTAAAAATGACAACTGTGGCTGCTGGTCATGTGTACAATCAGCAGAAGAGGGAACATTATATTAGGGGTCAGATGGTCAGTAGGGAGCTCATGAGCTGAAACAGGGGGAAGAAATGAGGTTACATATAGGAAAAGGCTGAGAGGGAAGGGCATAAGAATGGATGCTGTGGTAAAGAGGAGGAAAAGCAGGAGAAAGAAATGGAGGGGTTCTGGGGAAGGGAAGTAAAGGCAGGAGGACAAGTACTGTGGACATGGAGATGTAGGAATGTGGGTGAACAGGGACTCAGACTTTAGGTGAAGAGTAACATTGGGTGGGAGAACAGAAGACAGACTCTAACATTGGCTCAGTATTAGAAAAGTAAATTGCGGGGGTGCTGTGGAGCCCAAGCAGAGCAGACACATGTTTTAGGAGCTCCGGAAATATCGGGCTCTTTTTAGGTGTTTCTGCGATGTCTTAGCAGCTCTGGGTATTGCTGAGTCCTTCCCTCCTCCATCTCGAGATGGCCTCCAGCAAGGGCACCAAATCAGAAAATCCTTTCTCGATCGCTTCTGGTCTGAAATGTCATAAAACAGGCCCAATCAGATCTGAAAAGGTGGCGGCCGCTGATAAAGTTGCTGAGACAGGTACAATCATGGCGGAAATCCTTCAGCTTAAAGAGATGATGTAGTCACAGCTGGAGGTTACTAAAACAGTTCAGTCTGAACTGGAAATCTTAAATGGCCGCATACTGAAATCTCAACACCACATGGAAATACTCGAGGAGCGCACTGGGAAATTAGAGTCTTAGTGCCAACAAATCGATACCAATGAGAAAGCCATTGTTCGTCTTCACCTAGACATAGACATAGCTGCTGAATGCCCTAAATGAAGTGGAGGAGTAGCCTGATGGTTAAAGCACTGGCTTGGGACCCAAGAGACCAGCATTTGATTCCCACCAGCATTCCTTGTGGCTTTGGGTAAATCACTTAACCCTCCATTGCCTCAGAGAAATCCAAATTATTAATGTTCCTGTTTAATGTAGATTACCAAATTAAAGTTACAACGTAAACCGCCTTGACTGAAATGATAAAGTAGTATAAAAACCTGTTAAATAAAATAAATAGCTTTTTATTCAGGCAGTAAAAAATGTATTTATTTATATATTTATTGCACAATAGGGCCTATGTACTAACCATTTTTTTATCATAGGCACAAAATGGGAGAAATTCTTTAGTATTTCTAGCCTAATGTTCCATGAATATCTGCTTTTATGACCACCACCCTTTAAAGTGTTTCTGATATTTGCCTTTGGAGACCATGCTTATTTTGGCTGAATCAAGCCCTCTGTTGGTAGTCCACGAGCCATTTTAAAAGATTAATAACCTGTATATCTTCAGCACCTGTGAAGCACACATTTGACTTCTTCAATACAGAGAGCATAATTATCACAGACTAGTCTTCAGATTCCTGGGGGCTACTTGAATATGTCTGAGAACATGAAATATTATCCCTTACCTATGCTCACTGGAATCCTTAACATACTAACTTTAGAGATTGCATTAGCTAGATATATTTTAATGAAGTAAAAAAGAATTTATTTATTTTCCTAAAGGGCGTAATTACACATCAGAGACCAAATGTAACTGCCAAGGGGGTCTAAGGGGAAAAGAACTCAACAAACGTATTACAACATAAATGATTTGTTACTGTAATGGGAATAATCCAACGATTTAGCCAATGATTTCATAACAGAGCAGAGCAGCCCAATGGTTAGAGCAATGGGCTGGGAACCAGTGATGCCAGAGTTCACATTCTACTGCCCCTACTGAATTTCCTTACAAGCTTAGGAAGTCATTTTTGCCTCAGCTGCAGATTTAGGGCCTGATATATTGTGCACTGGTTTGATGTGACTTATCGAAAGGAGGTATAGAAAGTATGCTAATAAAGTAAACTTTACGAATGTGTGTTAAAACACATTAATATGAGTTTAGTTTGATACATTTGCTACACAGTCATTCAGATGTATATAAGCTTAGTAAACAGACCCCACTGTCAATTCTTGGGTCTTGTGTTAAATTGCATTACTGCACATTTATAAATTCAGAATTAGGTTGTGAATTTTCTGGGGCGAGGAAATGTCTACTTTAGCTGAAATGTAACATAGCTTGACTATGAATTTGGAAACATGGGTAATTAAACCCAAACACATTGTAACCATTTTAAATAGTTTGAAACTAAAATTATATGCACTTATATCTAACCAAATGTATTCAACATATTGTAAAAGTTGCTACAATTCTCTGAAAGTGTCACTTATCTTGCAAATTGAATGAATCTGAGTCAAACACATGTACAGCTCAAATATTTCCTAACTTAAGAACATAAGAAATGCCATACTGAGTCAGAGCAAGGTCCATCAAGCCCAGTATCCTGTTTCAAACAGTGGTCAATCCAGGTCCAGTCCTGGGACAAGCTGTGGATTTCCCAGGTCCTCTTTAATAATGGTTCATGGAGCTTTCCTCCAGGAACTTGTCCAAAACTTTTTTAAACCCAGCTACACTAACTACATCCTCCAGTAACGAATTCCACAGTTTGATTCACGTTGAGTGAAAAAATATTTTCTCTTTTGCTCTTAAATGGGTCACATTGTAGCTTCATTGTGTTCGCCTAGTCTTTCTACTTTTTGATGGAGTAAACAACCTATCTACGTTTACCCGTTCTACTTCATACATTAGTTCATAGACCTCTATCATATCTCCCCTCAGCCTTCTCTTTTCAAGGTTGAAGAGCCCTAACCTTTTAAGCCTTTCCTCATGGGGGCAATTCTTCCATCCTCTTTACCATTTCGGTGGCTATCCTCTGTACCTTTCCTAATTCTACTATATTCTTTTTAAGATATGGCAAACAGAATTGCATACAATATTCAAAGTGCAGTTGCACCATGGAACGGTAGAGGCATTATAACATCCTTTGTTTTATTCTCTATTCCTTTTCTTATGATTCCTAACATTCCATTTTCTTTCTTGGCAGCCGTTGAAAACTGGGAGGAGGGTTTCAATGTATTGTATTTCCTGGACAGTGGTTCCTAATGTGGAACCTTGAATCGTGGAACCATAGTTTGAGTTGTTCTTTCCTAGGTGCTTAACTTTGCACTTCTCCACATTAAATTTCATCTGCCATTTGGATGTCCAGACTTCCTATTTATCAAGGTCCTCTTGGAATTTTTCATAATCTGCTTGTGTTTTAACAACGTTAAATAATTTTGTTCATCTGCAGATTTGATCACCTCACTCATTATTCCCATTTCCAAGTCATTTATGAATATGTTAAAAAGCAGCAGGCCCAGAACAGATCCCTGGGATACTCTACTATTCACTTTTCTCTACTGAGAAAATTGGCCATTTAGCCCTACTCTCTGCTTTCTATCTTTTAACCCGTTCCTGATCCTCCAATCCGAAGAGTCTGTCGTGAAGGACCCTGTCAAAGGATTTGTGAAAATCCAGATACACTATGGGAGTCATTCTGAGCCACAAATAACCTGCGTGTACACCCTGCTTGGATGTACATCTCTGCTATTCGTAACTCTTGCCATCCCCATGAAAGGCTCCATGTATGAACAGCAGAGTTGTACAGGGAGTCTTAGACGAGGGTGGGAAGGGTCGAGCAGAAGGCAGGGCGAGGGCAGTGCCTGGGCGGGCTGTCACCCTAGACATACAAGGCCAATTCTGTGGTCAGCCCTGTACATCTAGGGTATGCCAGTTAGACCAGGGACATATTCCACCTCAGAGGTGGAATAAGTCCCCATGGATGCAGGGTAGCAGCGGCAGCTAGTGGGGACAAATCAGGGAGGTGTGCAGGAAGTTCCCCGCAGCCAGACTCTGGCCATGGGAGGACAGATCGGGGGTCTGGCTAAGGGGAAAGGACATTTTTAGTGGCGGCTGGTGGTCATGGCTCCATAATGGAGCCGCGGTGCCATAGCAATTAGACACCGTGGCACTACTGCTCCATTACGGAGCCAAGCAGAGTTCGACATAGATATGGCTGGACATACAGCCCTTCAAAATCAGGGCCCAGCCTGCACGTACAAGCCAGTAGACCTGATTCTGATCCCATGGCATCCCAATTCTGATGAGCTATATAGGGGCTGGCCATCCAGTAAGTAATAGGCCTCTATATCTCTACCTACACCTTCTGTGTTTGTCTTGACTAGATTGTAAGCTCTGATGAGCGGGGACTGTCTCTTACATGTCTGTGCAGTGCTGCGTATGACTTGTAGCGCTATACAAATGTTTAGTAGTAGTAGTATATCAACTAACTCACTTTGGTCTACTTATTTATTCACACCTTCATAAAATATAACAGATTAGTAAGACAAGACTTTCCTTGGCTAAATCCATGTTGGCTTTCTCCCATTAAACCATGACTATCTACATATTCAGTAATTTTATTCTTTATAATGGTTTCTACCATTTTGCCCAGTACTGATGTCAGGCTTACCAGTCTGTAGTTTCCCGGATCACCCCTGAAACATTTTTTTAAAATTGGGGTTACATTGGCCATTATCCAGTCTTCAGATACTATAAATAGTTCACAGATTTCTAGTAGTACATCTGCAATTTCATTTTTCAGTTCTTTCAACACCCTTGGTTGTATACCTTCCAACCCAGGTGATTTGCTACTCTTCAGTTTATCAAATAGTTGTAATACATCTTCTCAGTTTATCAATATTTCTTTCAATTCTTCCGATACATCACCTTGACATATCATTTCAGGCATGGGTAAATTCCCTATATCTGCTTCAGTAAATTCCAAATCAAAGAATTCATCCTGTTTCTCTGCTATGGCCTCAAAACCATTCCTCAAAATGACACAGAATGCAATCTGTCTATGCATTTGCTACAAAGCAAAAACTTGTGCAAGAAAACAATGAATGTACTTATGCTCTGCATATATAGGATTTTTGCATTTAGATTATTCATCACATATAATCTAGCCTTGTGACAACATTCACAAAGTGCATTAATGGTTAGCACAGGACCACCATAACGGTTAGCATGGGACCATGTGGTATTACAGCAGCACATTAAAAATTCTGTGCTAACTGCTTGTTTTGCAACAGGATGAAAAATGGGTAGCTAAGGAGCATTAACTCTCATTTGCCTCAGGTACCAACTTAGGGGCTGATACTCTGTGGTACTTATCCAGATAGAAACACCTGCTATCCATAAAAGTGCTGCTGACCAGGACATTCAAATGCATTAGCTGGATGGTACCTCTGAATATCCTTACAGTCTGCCTTCACACCATCTGACTAATGCTGGGATGGGCTGCGGGCGGAGCAGCAAAAAACTGCAATATTCAGCATCACTAACCAGATAACTATCTGCCTAATTAGGACAGCAAAAAGGCTGCCTTAAGCTATACAGATAGCAGCCACCATCTAGATACCGGCACTGAATATCCAGTTTTTATTTAAACTGTGGTGGTCGTTTTTTAAGAAAAATGCTGACTGCCAAAGTTAAATATTACCTTTTAGAGTGAAGGTTCTGCAGTGAGAGGAAATTAACTACGGCACCTGAAGGCAACTTGCCTTGATGTACTCCTGAAAAAGGCATGAGCTAAATCCAAACTCACTTCCTATCCCCCCTCCCAAAAATGCATGCTTGAGACAATTTGCAAAGAGCAGATGACAGTATAATTAATCTGTTGTTAAGTACTTGATTCAAATGCAGTGCTGAGAGTTGATTACAAAACAGACTATCTTAACTTAGAAATTGAATTTCATCAGAAGCCTATGTATTGTAGTTTTCTTGCACAGACCTGCAGCTGCTGCTTAGATAGGTTATTTGGATATATTTAGGAGGATGTTCAGACAGCCTATCTATTTAAGTTAGATCGCTGAATATACAATCCCAACCTTAAATGAATAAGTTATTATTTTTTTGTTCATTTTTGATGAGCAAAATGAAATGAAACAAGCAACAAAGAAAATGAAAAAATAAACAAGGCAAACAAGGCAAAAAATAAGAAACAAAATATGTTTGTGCGCATCCTTAAAGAATACCACCCAAGATGGTGTACATCAGGTCAAAAACAATAATTGGTATGTTAACTAATGTGAGCTAAGGGTTTTCACTTAACTCACATTTGGAACAAAACCGAATGTGGGGTGAGACTGCCCTGTTCTAACTATTGGGGACATGCTCAGCATCTTCCCAGTTGTTACTGCAATGAACAGTTCTCTAATGCACGCCATGACATTTCCACTTAACTAGAGTGCACTTAACCACAACTATTGAGGTGGCATTAAGTGCACCTGTGCTGCAAAGTGCAATTAAGGAGCATGTCCAATACCATAAGTAGCAGCAGTGGGATTTGAACCCTGACGTCCCTGGTTTCAGCCCACTCCTCTCAAGATTAGGCTCCCCCACTCACTGCTTGTATTTTCTTTGAAATTTGACCATTTGACTCACATGTGCCTTTAGGGGAATGTTTACTAAATTGCGGTAGCGGACCGGATGGTATACTGTACATCCAAGAGTGTTGAAAGAACTTAAAGATGAGATTGCAGACCTACTATTAGTAATCTCTGAACTATCACTAAAATCATCTGTACTACCAGGGTTCCAGGGGTGATATGGGAAACTACAGATCACTAAGCCTGATGTCAGTACCGGGAAAAATGGTAGAAAACATTATAAAGAATAAAATTACTAAACATATAGATAGTTATGGTTTAATGGAAGAAAGCCAACATGAATTTAGCCAAGGAAAGTCTTGCCTTACTTATCTGTTATATTTTTTGAAAGTGTGAATAAACAGGCAGAATAAGGTGAACTGGTTGGTATAGTGCATGTGGATTTTCAGAAAGCCTTTGAGAGATTCTTGGTGAAATTTAAAAGTCATGGGATTGGAGGCAGTGTAGTACTGTGGATCAGGAACTCGTTAAAAGATAGAAAGCAGAGTAGGGCTAAATGGCCAATTTTCCCAATGGAGAAAGGTGAATGGTGGAGTACCTCAGGGATCTGTACTGAGCCTGCTACTTTTTAACATAGTCATAAATGACCTAGAAATAGGAATAATGAGTGAGGTGATTAAATTTGCAGATGATGCAAAATTATTCAAATTTGTTAAGACACAAGAAGATTGTGAAAAATTACAAGAGGACCTTGATAAAGTGAAAGACTGAACGTCCAAATGGGAGATAAAATTTAATGCAGACAAGTGCAAAGTTATGCACCTAGGAAAGAACAACCCAAACTATAGTTACATGATGCAAGTTACTCATGTAGAAACCATCACTCAGGGAAAAACTTTAGGCGTCATAGTGGTTAATACGTTGAAACCCTCCACCCAGTGTGTAGCAGCAGCCAAGAAAGCAAATTGAATGCTAGGAATCATAAGGAAAAAAATGGCGAATAAAACCAACAATATTATAATGCCTCTGTATCGTTTCATGGTGCAATTGCCCTTGAATATTCTGTGCAGTTCTGGTCACCATATCTTAAAAAGGATATAGCAGAATTAGAAAAGGTACAGAGGAAAGCAACAAAAATGGTAAAGGGGATGGAAGTATACCCCTATGAGGAGAGGCTTAAAAGACTGGGGCTCTTCAACTTGGAAAAGAGACAGCTGAGGGAGGATATTATAAGGGTCTATAAATCAATGAATGGAGTGGAATGGGTAGACGTAGATCAGTTGTTTATGCCATCAAAAAGTAAAAAGACTAGAGGACACGTAATGAAGCTACAATGTTAACCATTTAAGACTAAGAAGAGAAAATATTTTATTTACTCAACACATAATCAAACTCTGGAATTTGTTACCAGAGGAAGTAGTAAAATCTGTTACTGTATTTGAATTTAAAAAAAGGGTTGGACAAGTTACTGGTGGAAAGGTCCATAAACCATTATTAAAGAGGACCCAGGAAATCTACTGCTTACCCTGTGACGAGCATTGTTGAACCTGTTTACCTTTTTGGGAACCTGACAGGTACTTGTTACCTGGATTGGCCACTATTGGAAACAGGATACTGGGCTTGATGGACTTTGGTCTGACCCAGTATGATATTTCTTATGTTCCATTAATTTACTCAGCACAGAGGTCAAACTAACCGGTCTGTAATTCTCAACCTCATCCTTACTTCCGCTTTTGTGAAAAAGGACCACATGTGCCTTTCTCCAGCCCTCTGGGACCACTCCCAACTCTAAAGAAGCACTAAAAAGGTCAGACAGCGGAGCCACTAGAACTCACCAAGTTCTTTCAATACTCTAGGGATATATCCCATCTGGCCCCATCACTTTGTCTACTTTTAGTTAGCTAGTTCCTCCCGACACAGTCTTCTGAAAATTATTCATGAACCCTTTCCCTTATGTTCCTATGTGTGGATGTTTTCTGAGGTCCTGCTCCTGGCCATTCATCTGTGAACTCAGAACAAAAATATTTGTTAAGCAATTTTGCTTTATCCTCATCAGCTTCAACATATTCCTTCCCTTCACCTTGAGTCATACCACTTTTGCACCTCCTCCTCTCACTAATATATCTGAAAAATGACTTGTCCCCCAATTTTACTGCATTGGTATTTTTGCTTCTATTTGTATGTTTGCTTTCCTGACTACTTTCCTAGCTTCTCTAAGTTTTTCCAAATATCGATGCTTGTCTTCCACTTTCTATGATCTCTTGTATTTTGTGAAGATCACCTTCTTTTTCTTCATCTTTTCAGCTACTTCTTCTGAGAAACATAATGGCCTCCTTTTCCTTTTACAGTTATTTTCTTTCCTATCAAAAAGGTTTGTTGCCCTTAAAACTTCCCCTTTCAGTTTTGCCCATTGCTTTTCTACATCTCTCAGCTTCTCCCATCATGCTAACAACTCCTTGAGCTTTTCTCCAGTCTTGGCAAAGTTAGTTTTCCCAAAGTCAAGGACCCTCATTTTTGAATGGACTTTATCAGCCCTAGTCCTAATACTGAACCACACCATCTGGTGATCACTGGATGCGAGATGATCTTCTACTATAACATCAGAAACACTTTCCCTATTGGTAAACACCAGGTCCAATATAGCCCCTTCACAATGTGTGTTCTCTTACCAGTTGCCAGAATAATTCTCCCTGTAGAGAATCCGAGATCACCTTACTACCCTGCAGCACCAATCAACATCCGGCATATTGAAGTCACCTATCAATAGCACTTCTCTTTCCATGACAATACTGTGAATATCTTCAATTAAACCTCTGTCAACTTCTTCTGCCTGTGAAGGAGATCTGTATATCACACTAATGCAAATGATTTCCGCATTCCCTCTTTCTAGTTTAACCCACAGTGTCTCCTCCTTCCCTTGTAAGCCATGTAATTCTATAGCTTTAATATTAGTTTTTACATAGAGTGCCACTCCTCCTCCCCTTCTTCCTACCCTGTCCTTACTGAATAAAGTTTGTCCTGATATAATTACATCCAAGACATGGTTGTCCTTGAACCATGTCTATGTAATCACCACTTTACTTTATATGTGTTTTTTGTCTATTCATGTAATTGATTATTTGGGGGGGTTATTGATTTTCATAGCTGGATATTTTCTGGTATTTTGGTGGCGTTCCCTGTCATATCCTTAACCTATTGCTTTCCAATGCAACTGTTCCCATGGCCTTCCAACATGCTGTGGTTACACCTTTCCTCAAAAAGCCTTTATTAGATCCTACCTGTCCTCCCAGTTATAGGCCTCTCTCCTCCCCTTTGCTTCAAAACTACTTGAACGAACAGTTCACTGCCACTGTCTTGACTTTCTTTCCTCTCAAGCCCTTCTGGACCCACTGCAATCTGGCTTTCAGTTTCTACATTCCACAGAAATGGCTTTTGCCAAACTCTCTAGCAACTTGTAACTCACCAAATCCAAAGGTCTCTACTCAATTCTCATCCTTCTTGATGTTTCGGCTGCCTTTGACACTCTTGATCACCACCTTCTTCTAGATACCCTGTTCTCACTTGAATATAGGGCTCTATTCGGTCCTGGTTTGCTTCTTATCTCTCCTATTACACTTTTAGTTTATGTTCTAGTGGATTCTCATCTACCACCATCCCACTTTCAGTTGGTATACTTCAGGGCTCTGTCTTGGGACCTCTCCTTTCCTCTTTCTACACTCAGTCCTTTGGTGCACTTATTTCCTCCCATGCTTTTCAGTCCCATCTTTATGCTGACCACTCTCAGATCTACCTTTCTGTGCCAGAAATCTATCAAGTAATCCAGGCCCAGATCTCTGCCTGCTTATCCGACATTGCTGCCTGGATGTCTCACCACCATCTGAAACTTAACATGGCCAATACTGAGCTCCTTATCTTTCCCCCTAAACTCACATCCCCCTTCCTCACTTCTTTATTTCTGTTGATAACGCTACACTCCTCCCTGTTTCTTCGACTCGCAACCTTAGGGTTATCTTTGACTCTTCTCTCTCCTTCTCTGCACACATCCAATAACTAGCTAAAATCTGTTGCTTCTTTGTCTATAACATCAGCAAAATTTATCCCTTTACTTTCTACAGACACTACTAAGACCCTCATCCACTCACTTGTCACCTCTCGTCTTGACTATTGTAACCTGCTCCTCACTGGTCTCCCCCTGAATCATCTTTCTCCCCTTCAATCTGTTCAAAACTCAGCTGCACAGCTTATCTTCCGCTAGTGCCATTATGCTCATATACAGGTAACCCCTCTTCTCAAGTCACTTCACTGGCTCCCTATCCATTTCCATATCCAGTTCAAACTTCTCCTATGGACCTACAAGTGCATTCATTTGCAGACTTCATCCATTCCACCTTGCTGTTCCATATGCCTGAACCAAACTACCTGAGTCGGTGTATTGGGCTCCTTCTCTGGCCCTATTCAAATCCAAACTAAAAACTCACTTCTTCGATCCTGATGCCTTTTGGATCCTGATGCCTCTAACTCTCGTTCACTACTTATGTACCATACACTAATCCCCAGTTTTGCAATGTTTTTTCATCTTGATTAGATTGTAAGCTCTGATGAGCAGGGACTGTGTCTTACATCTTTATGTACAGTGCTACGTATGCCTTGTAGCGTTATACAAATGATTAGTAGTAGTAAATGTCATTATGGCCGATTGGTATTTATATTATTTTTTCTAATGAAGAAAATTTGAGATGCATACTCAGGGGTTTGGATTGTCAGGTTACTACACAATGTGTGGATGCAAAATAAATATTAGTCAAACAGCTTTTGGAAACCAAATATTCACATGGATTAGTCTCCTGGATATAAATGTGCATCGTGGTTCACACATGCTCTTTTAGCTATAAGCAGAACTTAGAACTTGAGTTCACTGTATTTTTGTTAAATTTTGAATGGTTTATATCATGGTTTCTATTTTTATTTGTTGTAAGCTGCTTTAGGTAATCCTTGAGGATTAGTAAGGCAAAATAAAAATGTAATTGACTATAGTATTTTATTGTATGATATTCTTTGATTACTCCCTCAGTGTACCTGAGGATAAATGTGACATTAAAAAAAATTAACAAAATGGAAAAAACCATTAAAAATATAACTGAAAAAATAAGAACACAAAAATTAGCATTCAAAGTGTACAAAAGATCTCAGAAAGAGGAGCACAGGTGCCAAAATATAATCCTTCACGCACATAGCAAGGCAAAGCCCTAGGCGTCAGTGCTCAGGCATAGGCTGGCAAAAACTCTGGAATCAGGAGCTGCACTTGGGTACAGAGACCCCAGTTGTGAATTTACAGGCATCAAGAGCTGGAATCGTATTATTTGATCCTGCATGCCTGTAATCAACAGACAGATCATAAGGCTGGAACAGAAGCTAGCTAAGAAGCCTGGGTTGGAACCAGGCTGGAAATGGAGTTAGGAAGTTCATGAAATCAGAAAACTTGCAAGAATAGGGACTGGGCAGTCATCTTGGCAGTGAGTAGACTTGGGCAGGTGATAAAATAGGCTTCTTGGCAAACTGGTCCACTATCTCATGTTAATATAGCTAAAGCTTATCACTCCCCATGGTTGAGTAAGATATTCTGCCAATTGAAGTTCTCTGGGCAAAATTAGTAGACCTACCTTTGTTTGGGGGAAGGTTTGCATGAACAGATGTACTACAGTGTTCAACTTGGGTACCAGAAATGTCTGGAAAGTAGTTAAAGGGTCTTGATTTATCCAAAATGCCCAGCCAATTGAGAATTTGTTTCTACTCTAGTAGATCCTGGTAGCACCGTTCATGCTCTTGTATCTGCATGGCACTATGGGGTGCTGCGTTATTCTATAATTCCATTTGTACTATGGGGTCTTGGCTTCAGTTGCATGAATCATGACCAACTGATCCAGGGAAAGAGTAGTCTGCAGGTTCATAATAAGCAGTGGGGAAGCCTCTTGCTCTGGAATCGCATGGTACTATAGTATTTCCCTTTGGGGGTCAGCTTTTCCCATTTTCTATTCCCAGTGGCACAAGATTTAAAAAGTCAAACTGTAATAATCAGGGGGTCACAGCCTTGGCTGTCTGCAGATACTTCCGTTTATGTAGGAAAGGCAGGAGAAAGAAGACATGATAGAGACATTTAAATTCCCCAGTAGTATAAATGCACAGGAGATGGGCCTCTTTCAATTGAAAGTAAACTCTGAAATGAGGGGTCATAGGATGAAAGTGAAAGGAAATTGATTCAGGAGTAATCTAAGGAAATATTTGTTTTTACAGAAAGGTTGGTAGTTGCATGGAAGAGCCTCCCAGCAGCGGTGGTGGAGACAAGAACTATATATGACGTCAAGAAATGATGGGACAAGAATATAGGATCTCTGAAGGTGAGGAAGGGATTGTAGAGCTTAATAGTTCTTACAGATGGGCAGACTGGTTAGGCTGTATGGCCACTATCTGCCATCATTTTCTTTGTTTCCTTGTTGATCAGTGAGCACTGGGAAAGTGGCACTCTCTAGGTAATATATTCATTCACCAAAAGATAGGCTTTATGGCCAGAAAGTTCCTGTCTAAATTGGCATATGTATATTCTGGCAGCCAACAGCTTCCAGAAGAAAAATAAACTGGCAGAGATTTCTTACTGTGAGAGGACTACTCCATGTCAGATATTTTCATTCCCACCACAAATGAAAGAATTGAGTCATGGTGGACACTCAAAAGAACACGTATAGAAACACAGAAACATAGAAATGTGATGGCAGATAAATACCATACTGCTTATCCAGTCTTCCCTTCCATACTAAGCTCTACAGACCTTTCTTATAACTAGTCAAAATCTATTGCCTATTTGGTGTCCAGTGAAACTTAATTAGTTTCTTTAGCAAAGATGGCATTGGTGCCACGATCTTCAGGTTCTGTATGAACCTGCAGTAAAAATTTGTGAATCTGAAAATGTACTGGATATTTTGTAGGGTTTCTCAATAAAGTGGTGCTTTTACCTTCTAGGAATCCATTTCTACCACCTGAGAGGATAGCATGTAGCCTATGAATTCTATAGATTCTGAATAAAAGGAACATTTCTCCATTGCGACCCAGAGTCCATGTTCTCTGGGTCTCTGTGCAATAAAACCATTTATGTTCATGCACACAATAAGGGCCTCTGACTGTCAGGATATTGTCCAAATATGCCGCTTAAAAGGTCTAGGATATCTCTGAATTATGTCATTGACCAGAATTTGAAACAGGGTGGGTGCATTCATAAGGCCAGATGGCCTAATGAGGTACTCAAACTGCCTACATGAGGTCCAAAAAGCTGTCTTCAATTTATCTCCAAATCTAACCAGATGAGACTGTAGGCCTCACATAGATCCAGTTTCAAAAAAAGTGTGGACCTTAGGAACCTGGTCCTAGAGTTCCGTGATCAAGGATAGTAGAAACCATTTCTTTACGGTGACCTTGTTTAGGGCTTGATAGTTTATGAAAAGACAAATAATTCCATTGTCTTCCTTTACAAATAGAACTATATTTTCAAATGAAAACTTAGGGGTATGTTTACTAAAATGCGGTAATGTCATTCACGGTAGGTTCCGCGGTAAAGTAGAGATGCCCATATAAAGGCATGGACGGTGCATCGTTACAGCAAGCTGACAGAGAACGCACGTTACAAGGCGCCTTAGAATAACGAGCGTTACAAGGTGCCTTATAAGGCGCCTTGTAAGGTGCCATGTAAGGTGCCCTGTAAGGTGCCATGTAAGGTGCCTTAAAAGGTGCCCTGTAAGGTGCCTAGTAAGGTGCCCTGTAAGGTGCCTCAGAAGGCGACCTATAGGGCCTCCTAGGCTAAGCACCATATTAGGCATACTTGGACAAGTCACCGCAGAAGGCACCCTGGGCTATGGAACCATAGGTTAAGGTGGCCTAACAAGCTTATGGCGTCCTAGGTTAGTGTGCCCTAGGGACCGCAAGGTGCCTCAGGATGACATACATGACCTGTGTGGAACAGAGACAGATGTAGCCCTAACACTAGATAGAGCACTCAGGAAAGGCAATGAACAGGTGAGTGAAGGAGGGAGAAGTGGGAGCCGCTGGACCTGCCATATCTGCGGGCATCCCATGTGCCTGCCAATACTGATGACAAACATGGTGGGCAGCTCTACCACAGCACAGGGTGTTGGCAATGTAAAGTACCGGAAAAAACAGTTGGTGGCAGACGATGGGAATACGTGTCCCCCAGTGGAGGCGGAGGTGGCAGGATAGTTACAATGATGGGTGGACAGAGGAGTGGCGGTGCCATGCAGATCAGGCACAGGCGAGGCAAGCACAATGAGGCGCAATGCAGGAAAGGGTAGCAGTGCAGGACATGGGGTGACAGCCTGCACAGGCAGACAGGACTCTACACAGTGGCAGACGCAGATAGACGGACCAAGGGAATGTTGGCAATTGTAGTGAGGGTATTATGGGCTGGAAGCGCAAATCTGCAAAAATATGACCTATACAGGCATGCACACTATTTGAGTAGGACAGGCATGAGAGGAGGGAAACAATGAGGAACTGAACCAATGAACACTGCCAAGAATGGCAATGTATTAACCAGTAGGCTATAGCTTGTGGTGAACAGCGCCCTCCTGAGCCTATGGAGGTAGTAGTAAATCCTGAGGGTCAGCAGGATTTATACCAAAATGACCGGGCAAGGAAAAAAGAGAGACTCTATTTCTCAGAGCTGAGTTGGGAGACCAGCCCAGGGGAGGAGCCCTGCAGTTCTGATTGGGCACACCCAGCCCTAGGAAGGGGCGTGTCCAAAAGAGAATGTACATTTAAACCAGAGCATGGCTCTGAAGAGGAAGGACGGATAAGAGATCCGAGTGGAGGACGGATAAGAGATCCGAGTGAAGGACGGATAAGAGATCCGAGTGGAGGACGGATAAGAGATCCGAGTGGAGGACGGATAAGAGATCCGAGTGGAGGACGGATAAGAGATCCGAGTGAAGGACGGATAAGAGAACCGAGTGAAGGACTGATAAGAGATCCGAGTGTAGGACGGATAAGAGATCCGAGTGGAGGACGGATAAGAGATCCGAGTGGAGGACGGATAAGAGACCCGAGTGAAGGACGGATAAGAGATCCGAGTGGAGGACGGATAAGAGACCCGAGTAAGGGAAGGACGAGAGACCCGAGTGGAGGAAGCACGAGTGGAGGTGGTACAAGGAGTACAAGAAGTACAAGGAATACAGGAGGTAAAGGAAGGAAGGAATATTGGAAGAAGAAACAAGGGGATGGTTGGAAAGCCAGTGGAGTGATTAATGATACTTTGGAACCTGGCATAAGAAGAAAACCTGCACAATCCTATTCCAGGGAAAATAAGCAGAAGTCCCACGCAGAGAGGATTTAACCTTGAAGTGGATAGCCCTTGGAAGGCATCGCCTTGGGGGAGAAAGACTTCAGGACAAGCACAGGTGAAAGAGCAATCATTCCCTGAAACGTCGTTTGTGCCGGAGAGCAACAAACAGATCAGCTGGAGAGCCTGGGAGCCATCTGCAGAGCCTGGGAGCCATCTGCAGGCAGAAGTGCTGCACAAACAGTGAGTAATTGGCCACCCGGCTGCCAAGCTGAATATAGAGATAATTCTTCCTCCTATGAGTCAATTGCTAAAGAAACTAGCAATTATCCTAATACCTTTATCTTAAAGGAAGAGAAGACAAACAGCCTTGAGCAGAAGGGAAAAGCTATAGCAGATAGTAGTGCCCTCTCTCATAAGGAACAGGCTGAATTGCTACTTCAGAGCTTCCAACAGTTTTTAGACTTACAGGCTAGAAAACAGCTAGTATCACAAGAGGCAAATAATTCAGCACAGCTTGAAGGAGTAACCCAGGGAAATACAAGCATACCTGAGTGTGAACAAATGGACTGTACATTCTGTTGTATAGGAAAGCCAAGCTGAAGGGAACTGCCTTTATCGTGTGTGAGCTGAGTTCTGTAAAGCTGTTGTATTGCCGTGAAAATGGAAGTTCTAATTACCTCCACCTGATTCTCAGCATAGTGAAAGTAACTGTGGCTGTAAGAGGTGCAGTGAAGCCAACTGACCTCTGGAGGCAAAAGAGAGCAATTTGCTGGAAAGAGAAAAAGCAGCATTTGTATTTTGAGTTGCATTTAACCTGAAGTTTCTGTTTGCCTTTGGAAGCACCCTTGTTTGCATGTGATGGAACATTTACCTTTTACTTTAATAAAATACTTATTATAAAGAAACCACAACTACAAGTTTCTTTAATTCGGAGTGAGAAGAGCTGGAACTACAACTCCCAGCATTCCTGGGGGCAAAGGTTTCCTCCTTCCCTCACGAAGTACAGCGGCTGCTCATGTCCTTAACCCCTTGAGCCGGGCAGGGTCGCCGCAAGTTGGCTACGTTGGCAGGATATCTTCCACGCATGCGCAAGGTGCCGCGCAGAGAAAGAAAACTTCAAAGGAGCAACTATAAGAAGGAACCGATTGCAGACCATCCTGAGAGGAAGGAGACAGTCCCAGCATCGGTTGTGCCAGCTGCAACGAAGGCTGTGAAAGCGTGACGCAACACCTGAGCCAGGTAATAGGTATCCACCTGGGAAAGGGAAAGGATACAGGGCTGA
Organism: Ichthyophis bannanicus; assembly: GCA_033557465.1. Lineage (NCBI taxonomy): Eukaryota > Metazoa > Chordata > Amphibia > Gymnophiona > Ichthyophiidae > Ichthyophis > Ichthyophis bannanicus. Next base: position 1,732,372,982 of record CM066031.1, read on the forward strand.
GGGTGTTGGCCAGCTAGTGAAAAAAAAAAAGGAAAAGTGTTTTTTTTTTTTTTTGGTGTGTGTGAGGAATCGCACTTGGTTTTTTTTTTCTCTCTGTTTGCATTCACAGATAGCAAAGATGTCGCTGGAAGCAGCGGAGATATTCAAGTGGATGGCAACCCAACTTGAAAGACAGCGAGACCTGAGTCTAGAGTTTCAAGAGCAGACTGCCGCTGCCATACAGGCTCAGCAGCAACCCCTCCTGGACATGCTGAAAAACTGGGTAGCTGAGCAGAAGATGCCAAAGGAGAAACCGACCGTACCTCCAGGTTTAGCTCCTATAGTTGCGCATGGTTTAGGCGCAGAGACTATGTTTAACTTTGGTCAGTTTAAAGGACAATGATGACATTGACAATTTTATTGAAAGTTTTGAAAGGGTAGCACAGTTGAGTGCATGGCCAGAGGAATATTGGGCCATCAGGTTCGCAGCTTCCCTCACAGGAGAAGCAATGGCGGCCTACAGGAGCATGCCACCTGTCCTTGCCGGAAATTATGGGGAGGTGAAGAAAGAAAGCGGTCCGGGAAAGGCTAGGCCTTACGCCGCTAGCCTACCATAATCTCTTGCGAGCGGTGAGGTTAAAACAGGGTGAGTCACCAAAAGCCCTAGTGTATAGGATAAGCACATTGTTGAATAAATGGCTTAATCCGGAGCATAGGACTAAAGAGTCCATACTAGAAAGCTTAGTGCTAGAGCAATATATGAACGCTATACCAGATGAAATAAAGACCTTCCTGATTCTGCAAAGCTGCAAAACCCCACATGAGGCAGTGGACCTCACGGAACGCTTCTTGCAGGCCAAAGCAATGCCTCTTGAAAGCAATAGTGAGTTAAAGGGGGCAGCAATCACGGAATCAGAAAGGAAGGGGAAATTTCAATATGGTGCAAGCAGAATGTGTATGCCGACTGTAAAGGCTAGGTTTCAGCCTGGCAAATGTTTTAAATGTGGCCGAGAAGGGCATATACAGAGAAATTGCTTTAAGACTGCCTTAGTAGCAGAGAGTGCGCATAAAGCTCGTGAAGGGTTTCTTATAGAGGTCGAGGTGCAGGGGATTGCCACCACTGCGATACTTGATTCTGGCGCAGAGCAAACGATGCTCTCCAAGGCGCTGTGGCGGCAAATCCAGGCAACAGGGATAGCGATTCAGCCTGTTCGAAATGTGAAGATACGCTGTGTACATGGTGGTACGTCGCTATACCCTGTATACAGTCTGCAGGTGAAAGCACTAGGTGCGCTGAAGAAAATCCCCATGGCAGTAGTCCCCAAGCTACCTCATAACCTAGTTTTGGGTAAAGACTGGCCACACTTCCATAAAGGAGTGGAACAAGGCTTAATTTTGAAAGAGCAAGAAGCTACCAGAGAATCCCCGGTAGAAGCTCCAACCCAAGCCACTAGGAAAAGCATAGTGCCTAGTCCTTTGTTTGCTCACCTAAAAGGCAAAAAGGGAAATACCGCCTCCCAGGGAAGAAGAAATGGTGAAGAAACCGGTATTTGTGCTGAGATTCTGCAAACAGAACCCTAAACCGCAACCCCCTAAGAGAGCTTCAAGTAACTCAGCAGGTTATGACCTCTGTAGTGCTGAGGAGGTCATAGTGCCTAAGCAAGGGAAGGCATTGATAGATACTGCTCTACAAATGGAAATGCCACTAGGATGCTACGGCCGGATTATAGGGGGTCTATTAAAATTCTTATGTTCAACTTCGGCAAGGAGGACTTTAAAATCCAGGTTGGAGACCGAGTAGCTCAACTAATCTGCGAGCGTGTAGGTCTGCCTCCGCTGGAAGAAGTATCCAGCTTATCTACAACGGCTCGAGGAGCAGGTGGGTTCGGGTCAACGGGGGGTACCAGCTTCCAAGCTCTAGCTGCGGTGGTAGAAGAAAAGGAAGAGGAAGACCTAGGGCCGCAAATCGCAGTCTGTAAAAGCCAACCTGAGCCTAGAATGGATGAAGGCTTGTCGTGGGCCCAGAAACAAGAGTTGGTCCAGCTACTGACAAGGTACCAGGATGTCCTCACACCCATGCCAGGCAAGACAGACCTGATCACCCATGGGATTATAACGCCGCCGGGCGAGATAGTACGCCAACATCCATATAGGCTGCCAGAAGCCGAGAAGGCGGAAGTCAACTTAAGACATAATCAGCGACGACAGAAAGACTACTATGACCAAGGCACACGGCCACGCCAGTTAGCCGTGGGAGACAGGGTTATTGTGATGGTGTCGGGCCCTGATCCGAAATTCGAGAGCCGGTGGAAAGGCCCATGTACCGTGGTCCGACCAGTCGGTCCAGTGTCCTATCTCGTGAAGAATCAGACAGGACGCACACAAGTGTATCATATTAACCTTCTGAAGCCTTGGCACGATAGAACAGCCCTAGCTCCAGTAGCTACCGTAGTGCAAGACAGGAAAAGGATGAAGAACGCACAGGTCAACGCCAGACCCCGGAGTAGAATCACGTGCTGTGCCTCTAGTCAGAAGCCAGCCCGTGATATCTTAAGGGGGGGGATCTGTGGTGAACAGCGCCCTCCTGAGCCTATGGAGATAGTAGAAAATCCTGAGGGTCAGCAGGATTTATACCAAAATGACAGGGCAAGGAAAAAAGAGAGACTCTATTCCTCAGAGCTGAGTAGGGAGACCAGCCCAGGGGAGGAGCCCTGCAGTTCTGATTGGGCACACCCAGCCCTAGGAAGGGGCGTGTCCAAAAGAGAATGTACATTTAAACCAGAGCATGGCTCTGAAGAGGAAGGACGGATAAGAGATCCGAGTGGAGGACGGATAAGAGATCCGAGTGAAGGACGGATAAGAGATCCGAGTGGAGGACGGATAAGAGATCCGAGTGGAGGACGGATAAGAGATCCGAGTGTTAGGACGGATAAGAGATCCGAGTTGAGGACGGATAAGAGATCCGAGTGAAGGACGGATAAGAGATCCGAGTGAAGGACGGATAAGAGATCGAGTGGAGGACGTATCAGAGATCCGTGTGGAGGACGGATAAGAGACCCGAGTGTAGGACGGATAAGAGATCCGAGTGGAGGACGGATAAGAGACCCGAGTAAGGGAAGGACGAGAGACCCGAGTGGAGGAAGCACGAGTGGAGGTGGTACAAGGAGTACAAGAAGTACAAGGAATACAGGAGGTAAAGGAAGGAAGGAATATTGGAAGAAGAAACAAGGGGGATGGTTGGAAAGCCAGTGGAGTGATTAATGATACTTTGGAACCTGGCATAAGAAGAAAACCTGCACAATCCTATTCCAGGGAAATAAGCAGAAGTCCCACGCAGAGAGGATTTAACCTTGAAGTGGATAGCCTTGGAAGGCATCGCCTTGGGGGAGAAAGACTTCAGGACAAGCACAGGTGAAAGAGCAATCATTCCCTGAAACGTCGTTTGTGCCGGAGAGCAACAAACAGATCAGCTGGAGAGCCTGGGAGCCATCTGCAGGCAGAAGTGCTGCACAAACAGTGAGTAATTGGCCACCCGGCTGCCAAGCTGAATATAGAGATAATTCTTCCTCCTATGAGTCAATTGCTAAAGAAACTAGCAATTATCCTAATACCTTTATCTTAAAGGAAGAGAAGACAAACAGCCTTGAGCAGAAGGGAAAAGCTATAGCAGATAGTAGTGCCCTCTCTCATAAGGAACAGGCTGAATTGCTACTTCAGAGCTTCCAACAGTTTTTAGACTTACAGGCTAGAAAACAGCTAGTATCACAAGAGGCAAATAATTCAGCACAGCTTGAAGGAGTAACCCAGGGAAAATCAAGCATACCTGAGTGTGAACAAATGGACTGTACATTCTGTTGTATAGGAAAGCCAAGCTGAAGGGAACTGCCTTTATCGTGTGTGAGCTGAGTTCTGTAAAGCTGTTGTATTGCCGTGAAAATGGAAGTTCTAATTACCTCCACCTGATTCTCAGCATAGTGAAAGTAACTGTGGCTGTAAGAGGTGCAGTGAAGCCAACTGACCTCTGGAGGCAAAAGAGAGCAATTTGCTGGAAAGAGAAAAAGCAGCATTTGTATTTTGAGTTGCATTTAACCTGAAGTTTCTGTTTGCCTTTGGAAGCACCCTTGTTTGCATGTGATGGAACATTTACCTTTTACTTTAATAAAATACTTATTATAAAGAAACCACAACTACAAGTTTCTTTAATTCGGAGTGAGAAGAGCTGGAACTACTACAACTCCCAGCATTCCTGGGGGCAAAGGTTTCCTCCTTCCCTCACGAAGTACAGCGGCTGCTCATGTCCTTAACCCCTTGAGCCGGGCAGGGTCGCCGCAAGCTCCATGGTGTATGTCACAGCAGTACCCATGATGCAATGCACATGCTGAATAGCTGTCTACAGCTGATCACCAAATGGGGTCTGCACCTCTCCGGTACCTCAGCTGGGAAAGACGAACTGACAGTGTGCGATACTGGCACAGAGTAGCTACAGACCATGCCATTGTGCAGGTTCTGTGGTCACCCTGAGGGATAGGATTGGTGCCCAGCACTAGGTCCGCAGTACATGGGGTGCTAGAGATAGGTCCTGCTGTACATCCCCATCACTACCAGTGTGTGACAGGTGTTCCGTGCAGTGCAGCTGAAGGTAATTTGGTGTCCATCTGTATCCTGCAGTCACATGTGGGACCAGACACCAGCCAGATTAGTGTGTACCCCGTGTGAGGGTCTGGCTGACATGGGCAGCTGTTATCAGGGCAGAGGGGTTCCTAGAATTGCATGAGGTGTGTGTAGCAGTGCCTGTATAGGTCACAGTGGTATACACTACATACCCCAAAAGGCCCACATCACCCTGTTGTAGGTAAAGAACAGTGCCCCCACCCCAGAGAAGCAATCTCCATCCTGTTTGTATGAGACTGCCCTCCAGGGTTGGTGGGCCAGAGCCATACCTATGCCTGGGACAGTGGCAGACCAGCAGCAATGCTGGGGTTAGGTCTGGAAACCCCAATTGCATCCCACCACTGTCTGCCAGTCACCAGCAGACAGCACAGTCAGGCTGTACCTTAAAGATGTTCTGACCATGCACAATCTAACTGCAGACAGTCCACCAGGAAACTATGTGAAGCAAGCAGTTCAGTGATTGGGACCCCAGCACTGGGGAACACAAATACATTACTAAAGACAAATAGTGTAGAGCGCTATGTGGGAACCTAGACCTGCCATGGTCACTGCTCGTTCAGAGTGAGTGCCCTCCCAGCATGCCATGCTGTGGCCACACTGTCCATGCAGGTGGTGGTCAGGCACTACAGTGTCCTAGCCATTGCCCCACACCCTGTGAAGATGCATCCTGACCAATCTGCCCTGTCCGGGCCATACCCAGAAAACCTTGCTCCTCATTATGCATCTAATCAGGCTAACGCTGGTAACAGTGGGACATTTTGGGCCCAGTGAAGTGTGGGCAGCCACAGAACAATGGATAGACATACAAACACGCTCACTCCTTTTGCAGCATTATACAAAGATAGAGGTGGTTGGCAGCCCTGCCCGCCACACTAGTCCTGAACACAGTGCCGACATTGCTAAACTGTGCAGGGGGAAGTAGTAGTGCTTTGGTGATAACATCATCCCAATGCTGGGGCCAACAGCCTGCCGCTCCATGCATCATTGGATTGTGGAGCCTGTGTGAGTGGGTGTTTGCACCCCTGTTTGCCGCTGCTTTGGGCTTTGCACATGTTGCTGTTGTATCTGCATTGTAGGGTAAAATATAGGGACATGCTCTGCAGGAACCACAGCTGGGACCTGCACCTGTGACCCTCTGCTCCTGGACACACTGGCTGGGTGTACTGCACCACACTGTTGCCACAGATGCATGGTAGTCCCTGGGGCTACCTGCACTTTTCCTCAGCCAGACCTTTTAAGTTGCACTGCACACCACGTACTGATGCAGAGCATGGCCTGGGTCCACTGAAGGGAGGTGGCACTGCCCCCTCCAGTACGGGCACACGCCCCCCTGCCAAGCTGACATGGCCATTTGCTGTCGGTGCTGGTAGTGCACAGTCCCAGGCCATACACTGTGTAGGTAGGCGCCCGCCTAGGGAGCGGGTTCCGCGGTGGGGGGTCATACATGGACATCCTCACATCCCCCCATCACTGCCTACCATTATTATGTCCCCTCCACATGGGGGCGGAATGGCTGGGGGGATGTCAGGTCAGTGCCCTGGCGACTATTGGCTAGGGTGGACCAGGTAGATATTGGTGGATTGTGTTTGGCCTTGGTTAACTGCTGTCTTGCTGATCTCCGGTGTCTATGTTCCTATGTGCCACCTAGGCACCCGCCTGGTCCACCCTGTGCCCCAGCTGCCCATCCTACATGTCCTGCTGCGGCCCCCTATGCCCCAGTTGCACCATCGCCATAGTGGCCATTCATACTTTGGCACTATGGTATTGCTCTACATGGAGCACTACTATCACAGATTTTGGGTTCCCTGCCTGGGCTGTGCATTGCTGACACAAAATGGTTTCTCCTCCTGCATATGTGCATCTAATGGCAGGTTTTCAATCGCTTTAGGATTCAGCTCTTCAGATTAGCGCGTTAGTGTGAATGGAGCCTCTCCCTGCCCACGCTCCGTCCATTGACCCCTTCTCCACCTTCTGCAGTGTTTACCGTGCCGCGGAACGTCAACGATCGTTAAGTAACGATAACGCGCGTTATGAGACGTTAACGATCGTTAATGTCTCATAACGCACATTAACATTACTTAACGATCGTTAACGTTACGTAACGCGCGTTATGTAACGTTACCGCAGTTTAGTAAACATACCCCTTAGTCTCCTAAGTGTAGCTGAAAATAGGGGACAAATTTAGGAGCCTAACTTAAGAGCCTAAATTTAGTAGTTCAGCTTTTTTTGAATATTGGACTCTATGCTTTTACTAGTAATTCCTCTAGCTGCAAACATTCAACTGTATGGATAATGCAGGCCAAATATTTCTCTTACTTTTCTGCAGGTTCAGAGGACCACCGTTTTCATTGGGGAGGCCAAGCTCCACCCCTCGGCCAGCCACACTGAGTACAGCTACAATCACCGGCCTTCCGCTCCTCTCTGCCCACAGGGATCCAATCCCCTGCAGTTAAATAGGAGGAGTGTTTGCTTCTCTTCTGCCCTCAGGGGATGGGATCCCCATGGGCAGCTTGCTGTCTCCTGGTTCACAATCGTGGCATTCCCCTCCTGTCTGCCCATGGGAGATCAGAACCCTAAGGGCAGATAGGAGGGGAAGGCCGGCAATCGTGGCAACAAAGCTTTTGTGGGGGCCAGGACCGCTGTGGCCCACCCATTCTTGACGCCTCTGCTTTTCTAGCACTGTTCATAAACTGACTGGGTGGAATTAGCGCAAAACAAGGGTGGGAACAGAAAACTATCCAAAGAGAGATGATAGCTGCTATACAGATAATCTATGCATTTGCTTTAGGCCTGCTGAGAAGCAGTCCTAACATAAGCTGCATAAGTTATATATGTGGAGGGGAATGTTATAAGAGGAGTACCTAATTTAAGAGAGCAAGTAGGCACAACTTAGCTGCTATTTTATAAAGACACCTAGATTTACACATATTTTCATGTGTGTATTTGAAGCATGTTTGCCTCTTTGTGGATGACACCCAGGAAAGTGTGAATAACATGAAGAGGGATCTGGCAAAGTTTGAAGGATCCCCTTTACTAATCTGTTTGCACTGGCTCCCCATCCAGTACTGCTTTCAGTTTAAGATACTTACCCTGGTTCACAAAGCTCTTCATTCTGGCTCCCCACAATATCTCTCCACTCTCATCATAACACATACACCACATCGAGCCCTCCACTCCATCCACATGAACCACCTTCACCTTCCTCCCCCTTCGCAGGATCATATAGAATCAACCCGCCACTCTGCATTTTATTTCCTTGGCCTCTCCCTATGGAATAATCTCCCTCCTGTCTTCCGATTAGCATCCTCATTTCCAAGATTCAAGGCACAACTCAAGTCCCATCTGGGATGGGCTGGATGAGGCAGTCAAGCCTTTGACCTTCCGCCTTGCCTGCCTCACTCCTCCTTACTCATCTACACCCCCCTCCCTCTGTACCTCCTTCCCAACCCTTCCTCCATACCTTCTTACTCATCTACATCCCTCCCACCATTCCAACCCTTCCCAATCCTTTTATTTCATCATTGTCTTTGTGTCCTATCTTTCTTTCCTGTATTTTATTGGAGTTCCTTCTTATTTTCTGAATGTTATATTATTTAATTTTATTGTAAACTATCCCAATGTTCACTCAAAGGACGGTATATCAAATTGTAATAAATGAAATGACATGATCGAGAATGTGACAGCTAAGATTTAATGCTAAAAAATGCAGGGTCATGCATTTAGGTTGCAAAAACCTAAGGGAGTGGTACAGTATAGAGGATGAAGTACTTCAGTGCAGAAAAGAAGAACAGGACCTAGGGATGATCATACTAGATGACCTTATCGTGGCCAAATAGATAGGAAAGGTGATGGCAAAAACCAGAAGCATTCTTGGACGCATACAGAGAGGAACGGCCAGCAGGAAAAAGAAGGTGATAGTGCCTCTGTGTAAGTTTCTAGTGAGACCTCATTTGGAATACTGTGTACAGTTCTGGTGATCACATGTTCAAAATGGTACAAACAGGATGAAGTCAGTCAAAAGGGTGGCTACCAAAATGGTTAGTGGTTTTCAAGGACGTACCAAGGGCTGTGCGAGCGGTGTGTCCACACAGGGTACAAGCACGGAAGGGGGGTGCTGGTATCATCACTAGGCTTCCAGGAAGCTCTAAACGAGTGAGTTACTGAACATGACAGGGTGGAGGAAGGCACCAGATCCATTAGTCACACAGGGCACATTTTTAGCTTGGTACGGTCCTGGTAGTCTTTATCATGAAATATATGTGAATGAACTTAAAGATCTCAATATGTATGCTTTGGAGGAAAGGCAAGATTGAGGAGATGTTGCAGAGATGTTTAAATACCTTTGTGGTATAAATGCACAGGAGGTGGGTCTCTTTCTTTTGTAACAAAACTCTGGAATGAGGAGTCATTGGATGAAGATAAAAGGAGATAAACTCAGGATAATCTAAGGAAATATTTATTTACAGAAAGGGAGGGAGATTCGTGGAACAGCCTCTCAGTAGATGTGGTGGAGATGAGAATTGCATATGAATTCAAGAAAAGTATGGGACAAGTACACTGGCTCTCTAAGGAAGAGGAAGGGATTGTAGAACTTAGTGAATGAACAGATAGGATAGGCCTTATGACCTTTATCTACCATCATTTCCTCTGTTTCTGTGTTCTATCTTGGTCTGGCTATTTGCTTTGCATTATATCTAGCTCTACAGGGGTAATTTTAAAATATTTTCCAAATCAAAATCATTTTTTACACATAGAAAAGGGATCTTGTGCTTGAGTATACCAGTTGTGGTCTACATTATTGGCATCCTTGCAATTCAACCCCATAATGTCCAATATCTCCTAAGTAAAAAAAAAAAAATGGCCAGTGAAATGGCTTTGGATTATATATGCACACGCATTTGACACATAAAAGAATCAAATAAAACAAGCCCAACTGAAAAAGGAAATAGTATAAAAACTGGGATGTTGCCAGGACACGAGAGCACCTCAAAAATTACTCTAGCTGTCCCTTCAATCATACAATATTGAAAAACTGCTGAACTCCATTTCAAATCCAACGTCCCAGTAAAAAGGAATCTGCTAGTATGGCCTGATTAAACAAGTTTTGCCTGCCAAAAAAGACCATGCCACAAATAGCAAAAGGAATCAGCTTATAATAGTGCCAATTCTACGCATTTACTTAGCTGATATGATGCACATCACGGCAAAGGTAACCCTCCATTGGGCACTGCAACACAACGCCGTGTTTCAAGCTCTTCATCCTCCTGGCTCTTTCTCAAGCAATGTGACCCAATGAAACTTCTTGTTCCGGTTTTGTATCGTTTCTGTCATTCAAACAGCACTTAAGTTGGAAATGAAGTCATCAGACGTCCATTATGAGAGCAAGGGTTGGTAACAACTAACCGTTGAAATACAGATGTAAATTAATAATGTAATGACCACCATTCAATCTCAGAATTGAGACCATTGGGAGCAATAGATTGTAATGCAAAAATCCAACATTGTTCCTTAAAATGCAATTGGCTAGCTCGATCTCCTCCTCGTGATAGGTTTGGAACAGCGTCAAGTACTAACCATTGTAAATCTTTAAAACAATGTCCTTGTTGAAGACAATGGAGTGCCAGCGGAGCTGTAGTCATATGGGACTAAGGGGTATGTTTACTAAAACCCCGGTAATGTGCGCGGCCCACTAGTGTGCGGGTGCCATATAAGGAGTGGGCGTTCTGTCCTGGAAAAGAAAAGCCGTGATTGACATATGCGCTAAGGTGCGCGGCGCCCATGTGCGCCCCGCACATTAGCGCATGAGGAAGCTGCGCGGGAGGCATAAGTGGCGCGCTGATGTGTACATAGAAAAGCAGAGCCACAGCACAATGGTTAAGACACCTACCAATGGTGCAGGGATCAGGGATTCAATCCCCCACAATGCCCAATGAAAATAGCTGGCTGAGGTGTTAATTTATGAGGCATGTAATTAATGGGCAGCATAAGGAGCACGCTGATGGGCATAAGGCGGCACGCTAAAGTTTTCAGAGGCATATTAATACTGGGGGGCATAAGTGGCGCGCTGATGTGCACACAAAAGAGCAGAGCCACAGCACAATAGTTAAGACACTGACCAATGGTACAGGGATCAGGGGTTCAATCCCCCCACAGTGCTTAATGTAAACAGCTGGCTGAGGCATCATTTTAGGAGCTAGTCTAGTATTGTGCTGCATAAGGCAGCACGCTGATGGGCATTAGGCGGCGCGCTATTGATTTAGGAGGCTTTTAAATATTGGGCGGCATAAGGCGGCGCACTAATGTGCAAGCACAGGAACAGAACCACAGCACAATGGGTAAGACACTGACCAATAATGCAGGGATCAAGGATTCAATCCCCCACAGTGCCCAATGTAAACAGCTGGCTGAGGCATTACATATTATGGGGAAGAGTGCTTTTGGAGTCGTTTTATGTTTATTTTAATTATCACTACTAGCAAACGCACTCCCAAAGCATGTTAACATAAGGCGCCCTATAAGGCACATTTTAAAGTGCACTGTCAGCCAATGCACCCTAGAATGTTGCTTATAGGGTGCTTTAGAGGGTGCCGTATGAGGTACCCCAAGGTCACAGTACTGTTTGTTATGGCAGCACTGTGCAGTATAAGGAATGAAAGGCATACGTAGGTGCGCTAACAGGCAAGGAGGAGCAGCAGTGGAGCACAATGGTTAAGGCACTGCCTGCTAATACAGGGGTCATGAGTTTGCTCCCCAGTGTGCCTACTACATAAGGCTGCCTGTGCCATCAGCTTTGCATTGTACATATTTTTTCCTGCAGCACTTTATGTTTATTTTATCAATTGCTGCCAGCAAACATGCCCTCACGTGCCGTAAGTGGCTTTCTTAACAAGGGCTCCACACATCAAACAGTAAGTGAGGTTTTGAGGGTTTCTTTGTTTGGTGTTTTTTGTTACATTGCTAGCTCTCTGACTGGGAGCTCTTAAAAGGGTTTTGTGTATTTTTTTTAAAGCAAGGTTAAATTCATTTTTGCTGTTTTAGGGGAATCTGTACTTGAGCACAGTAGTATTGCTGAACTCTGTAACCCCCTCAGGTTCAGGAACTGCTAACACCTAATCAGGGGTTAGTGGGCCTGTTTCCTGAGTGCAATTGAAGCCTGCATAAAAAGGCTGCTTTGCCCTGCCCTTTTGAGGCTTTCTTAACAAGGGCTCCACACATCAAACAGTAAGTGAGGTTTTGAGGGTTTCTTTGTTTGGTGTTTTTTGTTACATTGCTAGCTCTCTGACTGGGAGCTCTTAAAAGGGTTTTGTGTATATTTTTTTTAAAGCAAGGTTAAATTCATTTTTGCTGTTTTAGGGGAATCTGTACTTGAGCACAGTAGTATTGCTGAACTCTGTAACCCCCTCAGGTTCAGGAACTGCTAACACCTAATCAGGGGTTAGTGGGCCTGTTTCCTGAGTGCAATTGAAGCCTGCATAAAAAGGCTGCTTTGCCCTGCCCTTTTGAGGCTTTCTTAACAAGGGCTCCACACATCAAACAGTAAGTGAGGTTTTGAGGGTTTCTTTGTTTGGTGTTTTTTGTTACATTGCTAGCTCTCTGACTGGGAGCTCTTAAAAGGGTTTTGTGTATATTTTTTTTAAAAGCAAGGTTAAATTCATTTTTGCTGTTTTAGGGGAATCTGTACTTGAGCACAGTAGTATTGCTGAACTCTGTAACCCCCTCAGGTTCAGGAACTGCTAACACCTAATCAGGGGTTAGTGGGCCTGTTTCCTGAGTGCAATTGAAGCCTGCATAAAAAGGCTGCTTTGCCCTGCCCTTTTGAGGCTTTCTTAACAAGGGCTCCACACATCAAACAGTAAGTGAGGTTTTGAGGGTTTCTTTGTTTGGTGTTTTTTGTTACATTGCTAGCTCTCTGACTGGGAGCTCTTAAAAGGGTTTTGTGTATATTTTTTTTAAAGCAAGGTTAAATTCATTTTTGCTGTTTTAGGGGAATCTGTACTTGAGCACAGTAGTATTGCTGAACTCTGTAACCCCCTCAGGTTCAGGAACTGCTAACACCTAATCAGGGGTTAGTGGGCCTGTTTCCTGAGTGCAATTGAAGCCTGCATAAAAAGGCTGCTTTGCCCTGCCCTTTTGAGGCTTTCTTAACAAGGGCTCCACACATCAAACAGTAAGTGAGGTTTTGAGGGTTTCTTTGTTTGGTGTTTTTTGTTACATTGCTAGCTCTCTGACTGGGAGCTCTTAAAAGGGTTTTGTGTATATTTTTTTTAAAGCAAGGTTAAATTCATTTTTGCTGTTTTAGGGGAATCTGTACTTGAGCACAGTAGTATTGCTGAACTCTGTAACCCCCTCAGGTTCAGGAACTGCTAACACCTAACCATGTTTCTGTAACTGCCACTAAATCTAAGTCAGCCACTCCCACCAAAGCTTCAACTTCAGAGATCTTATTTCCCATGCTACGGGCATTAATACACACTGCTTTCCATATGTCACCCCTGTTACCCATTTCCATAAAGGTATTTAATGTATCACTTACCTGGGGGCTTTCACTTACCTGGGGGCTTTCTTCACCCATCCCCAACGAATCTAGTTTAAAGCCCTCTTCAGTAGATTAGCCAGTCTACTACCAAAGATGTGTTGACTTTCTTGGACAGATGGATGCCATCTCTGCTCTGCAACCCTTGGAACAGCATCCCATGGTCTAGGAAACCAAAACGCTCTTGAAGACACCATCCACGCAGCCATGCATTAATCTCCAGGATGCGAGCCTCTCTGCCTTGGCCTTTACCCTCAACAGGGAGGATTGAAGAGAACACCACCTGTGCACCTACCTGCTTCACCCTCTGTCCCAGAGCCATGAAGTCACTTTTGATACGTTCCGAGGTATACCTGGCAGTATCATTTGTTCCAACATGGATTAGCAACATTGGGTAATAGTCAGTGGGCTTGATGAGTCTCGGCAAATTCTCCGTAACATTTTGGATCTTGGCACCAGGCAGACAGCATACCTCTCTGGACATCAAGTCTGGTCGGCAGATGGACGCCTCAGTACCCCTCAGAAGAGAGTCTCCAACCACCACTACCCTTCGTTTCCTTCTGGTCACTGATTCTGCAACTATGGGGTACTTGAACTCTGGTTCTTCCCTTTCCAGGGATGCTTTCACCTCCTCCACTTCCAGGGCTGCATAATGGTTCTTCAATTCAAGGGTTAGTTCCCTCCCTACCCACCCTGACTCCCACCCACCCCTAGTGAGCAGTCTTGCTTTATAGGGCACCTCCCCCTTTATCCAATCACAGTGAATTGGACCAGCACATTTTGAATATAATTAAAGAGATTTAACTGCTTTTTCTCTGAAAGGACAGCTGCGAAACCAGCTGGTACTTCGTAGATCTCTCTCTTTTGCTTTAACAGATACCTAAGCTCCACAAACAGAACAATGGCTGGGAAAAATCGTATTGCTAAAGCTGTTGCCCCCGTTACAGCTTCTGCCTCGGTCCAGACAGAGGCCCTATTGCCAGTTGAAGAACCAGTTCCATGTGCAGGGTGCCTGCATGCTGAAGCTCTGAGGAAACAAGTGGAGGAACTCAGAGAGGAGGTGGCGAGGCTGAGGAGCATTCAAGACAGTGAGAAGTACATTGATGAGATGCTGCTTGCAGCAACCAGGCTCTCCAGCACAGGAGAAGATGGGTGTCAACAGAATGTCGATGGTTGGACAAAAGTCACCAGAGCCTGCAAAATCACCAATCCAACTTCTCCAGCCCTTGAATTGAAGAACCATTATGCAGCCCTGGAAGTGGAGGAGGTGAAAGCTTCCCTGGAAAGGGAAGAACCAGAGTTCAAGTACCCCATAGTTGCAGAATCAGTGACCAGAAGGAAACGAAGGGTAGTGGTGGTTGGAGACTCTCTTCTGAGGGGTACTGAGGCGTCCATCTGCCGACCAGACTTGATGTCCAGAGAGGTATGCTGTCTGCCTGGTGCCAAGATCCAAAATGTTACGGAGAATTTGCCGAGACTCATCAAGCCCACTGACTATTACCCAATGTTGCTAATCCATGTTGGAACAAATGATACTGCCAGGTATACCTCGGAACGTATCAAAAGTGACTTCATGGCTCTGGGACAGAGGGTGAAGCAGGTAGGTGCACAGGTGGTGTTCTCTTCAATCCTCCCTGTTGAGGGTAAAGGCCAAGGCAGAGAGGCTCGCATCCTGGAGATTAATGCATGGCTGCGTGGATGGTGTCTTCAAGAGCGTTTTGGTTTCCTAGACCATGGGATGCTGTTCCAAGGGTTGCAGAGCAGAGATGGCATCCATCTGTCCAAGAAAGGTCAACACATCTTTGGTAGTAGACTGGCTAATCTACTGAAGAGGGCTTTAAACTAGATTCGTTGGGGATGGGTGAAGAAAGCCCCCAGGTAAGTGAAAGCCCCCAGGTAAGTGATACATTAAATACCTTTATGGAAATGGGTAACAGGGGTGACATATGGAAAGCAGTGTGTATTAATGCCCGTAGCATGGGAAATAAGATCTCTGAAGTTGAAGCTTTGGTGGGAGTGGCTGACTTAGATTTAGTGGCAGTTACAGAAACATGGTTCACAGAAAACCATGACTGGGATGTAACTATACCTGGCTATACTTTATTCAGAAAGGACAGGGTAGGAAGAAGGGGAGGAGGAGTAGCACTATATGTAAAAACTACTATTAAAGCTTTGGAATTACAGAGCTTAAAAGGGAGAGAGGAGGCATTGTGGGTTAAACTAGAAAGAGGGAAAGAGAAATCTATTTGCATTGGTGTGATATACAGACCTCCCTCACAAGAGGAAGAGGTGGACAGAGAGTTAATTGAAGACATACGCAGCATTGCTAGGAAAGGAGAAGTGCTACTGCTAGGAGATTTCAATATGCCAGATGTTGATTGGCACTTTCCTGCTGCAGTATCATCTAGGAGTAAGGAGATCCTGGATTCTCTACAGGGAGAACTATTCAGGCAATTGGTAACAGACCCCACACGTGAAGGGGCCATACTGGACTTGGTGCTTACCAATGGTGAAAGTGTTTCTGATGTTGTAGTGGGAGATCATTTTGCATCCAGTGATCACCAGATGGTGTGGTTCAGTATTAGGACTAGGGCTGTTAGAATCCATTCCAAGGTGAAGTTCTTAGACTTTAGGAAGACTAACTTTGCGAAGATGGGCCAGTACCTCAGGGAGTCATTAGTGGGATGGGAACAGCTGGGGGATGTAGATCAACAGTGGGCAAAACTGAAAGGGGGTATTTTAAAGGCAACCAACCTTTTTGTTAAAATGGTAAATAAAGGCAAAAGGAACAGGAGACCGCTATGGTTTTCGAAGGAAGTAGCTGAAAAAGTGAAGAAAAAGAGGGAGGCCTTCATGAAATACAAGAGATCACAGAGAAAGGAAGACAGGCATCTGTATTTGGAAAAACTTAGAGAAGCTAGCAAAGTAGTCAAGAAGGCAAAGATTCAAAAGGAGGAGGAAATAGCCAATGCAATAAAATGGGGAGATAAGACATTTTTCAGATATTAGTGAGAAGAGGAAGGGCAAAAGTGGTATTGTCAGACTCAAGGGTACAGGGGGGGAATATGTAGAAGCTGATAAGGATAAAGCGGAATTGCTTAACAAATATTTTTGTTCTGTGTTCACAGATGAAGAACCAGGAGCAGGACCTCAGAAAACACCCACAAATAAGAACAGAAGCGAGGGACATCTTGAACAATTTTCAGAAGACTGTGTTCGTGAGAAACTAGCTCAACTTAAAGTAGACAAAGCGATGGGACCGGATGGGATACACCCTAGAATACTGAGGGAACTTGGGGACGTTCTAGCAACTCCACTGACTGACCTTTTCAATGCCTCGTTGGAGTCGGGAGTGGTGCCAAAGGACTGGAGAGAGGCTCATGTGGTGCCTTTACACAAAAGCGGAAGTAAGGATGTGGTTGAAAACTACAGGCCGGTTAGTTTAACTTCAGTGGTGAGTAAATTAATGGAAATGCTGTTGAAAGAGAAAATAGTGAGGTTTCTGGAGTCCAGCGGATTACAGGATCCGAGGCAGCATGGATTCACCAGAGGCAGGTCTTGTCAGACAAATCTGATTGATTTCTTTGACTGGGTGACCAGGGAGTTGGACCGAGGGAGAGCTCTAGATGTGGTGTATTTAGATTTCAGTAAAGCCTTTGACACTGTTCCTCACAGGCGACTTATAAACAAACTGAGCACCCTAGGGATGGACCCTAAAGTTACTGCTTGGGTTAGAAATTGGTTGGGTGGGAGGCGACAAAGAGTACAAGTAAATGGAGCTCACTCTGAGGAGAAGGATGTTACCAGTGGTGTGCCCCAGGGATCTGTCCTTGGTCCGATTCTTTTTAACATCTTTGTTAGTGATATAGCGGAAGGGCTGTCGGGTAAGGTTTGCCTCTTTGCGGATGATAGCAAAATCTGCAATAAAGTAGACACCCAGGAAGGTGTAGATAACATGAGGAGGGATCTAGCTAAGCTTGAAGAATGGTCTAGAATTTGGCAGCTGGGATTTAATGTTAAAAAATGTAAGGTCATGCATTTGGGCTGCAGCAATCCAAGGGAGCAATACAGCATAGGAGGTGAAGTACTTTTGTCCACTAAAGAAGAGCGGGACCTAGGCGTAGTTGTGTCCGATGATCTTAAAGTAGCTAAACAGGTAGAAAAGGCGACGGCAAAAGCTAGAAGGATGCTTGGGTGCATACAGAGAGGAATGGCTAGCAGAAAAAAGGAGGTGATAATGCCTCTGTATAAGTCTTTGGTGCGACCTCATTTGGAGTATGGTGTGCAATTATGGAGACCGCACCTTCAAAAGGATGTGAACAGGATGGAGTCGGTGCAGAGGGTTGCTACTAAGATGATTAGTAGTCTTCATTATAAAGCATATGAGGACAGACTTAAGGATCTTAATATGTACACCTTAGAGGAAAGGCGGGATAGAGGTGATATGATTGAGATGTTTAAATACCTCCGTGGCATAAATGTTCAGGGAGAGAGCCTCTTTCAATTGAAAGCAAGTTCTGCGACGAGGGGACATGGGATGAGGGTGAAGGGAGATAGATTCAGGAGTGATATGCGGAAATATTTCTTTACGGAAAGAGTAGTGGATCCGTGGAATAGTCTCCCAATGGAGGTGGTAGAGATGAGGACAGTAACTGAATTCAAAAAAGCATGGGACCAACACAGAGGATCTCTAAAGGTAAAAAGTGGACTGTTGTAGTTGTTGTTATGGAAGGACAGACTAGATGGGCCTTGTGGTCTTTTTCTGTCATCATGTTTCTATGTTTCTATGTTTCTAAGTGAAGGTGCCGTATAAGGCACCCTATAAGGCACTCCATAGGGCACATGATAAATTGCACTGTCCGCCACAGCACCCTAAAATGTCCCCTATAGGGCACCCTATACGTTGCGTCACAGGATAATGTATAGTGCACCTTATATGGACGGGAACCATAAGTTGCCCAATAGGGCGCCCTATAAAGCACCCTCAGAGGCACCTTATGGGTAAAGTACGCTGAGGGTGTTTTTGCTGGCATCAAAATATGTACATTAAAAAAAGATAATGCATTGGACAACCCTATCAAATAACCCCACTGTGAGTTTGAACCCATGACCTCTGGCTTTACAGGCAGTGAAGTAACCCTTGGGCTACAGCTCTATAGCAGCTAGCAAGCCCCTGGCTGGCTGCAGAGAGCCTGCATGTCACCACACAGACAGTCTGCTGTGGTCACCAGGATAGGGTTAGCCCACCCATACCCATGATGCACTGCACATGCAAATCAGCTGTCCACAGATAAACACAAGATGGGCAATGCACCCCCACAGCACTCAGCCTGGTAGGGGGAAGTGACCATGTGCACCCCCACAGCACCTCGGCCTGGTAGGGGGTACTGGCCGTGTGTTTTACTGGCACAGAGTAGCTACACACCGACACATTGTGCGGGTACTGTGCTCACCCTGAGGGTGCAATGAGGCGCCCAGGACCAGGTCCACAACACCTTCCATAGCTGAAAGAGACCATACTGGAGGTCCAAAGCAGTGTTAATGTGTGAGATAGGTAGTTTCTGCACAAACACCTTGGATATCTTTGTCTGTTTCAGTCAGGTGTAGCCCCTATGGATCTCTAGGTGGGCTATGCACCACCACCCCCCTCCAGGGCTGAGGGTGGCAAACAGGGTCCCCCATCAATAGATCCACATTCTACCTCCCTGCAATGGGCACTGCACCCTGCAAGCCACTCCATCAAGACACATACCAGCTGCAAACAGTGTGCTAGTTAGTCCATAGTGCATGTTCTCAGGGGAGATGCATGCACCCAGAACTGGTATGTCAGCATACAGAGCAAGCAGATACATCAGTGACTGGGCCCCAAAAGGAAACCCATATCTATCACGTGAGAGAAATATACCCATGGTACCTTGCTCCTCATTATGCACATTGGCAGCCCAATACTGGCAACATTGCTGGCAGTGTGGGCTGTGGAAGGTGTTTGCAGCCACCACACACTGGATAGATAGACAGCCACCCCCACACCTATGCCAGCATTGTGCTACTATAGGGGAGTTCAGCAGCCATACCCACCACACCAGTCCTGGGCACAGTACAGGCATGGATATGGTACGCAACACTGTTGGGGGTCACTCCCCAGGGTGGTAAACACTGTCAGAGACCAGACCTGAAGCACACACCGCAGACATCAGAATGATTGTTATGGTGGAGCTCAATGAGCAAAATGTGCTTAACGTAGGAAGTGATATCTGCCAGTTATCATGGGAAACGTTTGATAGCTGTGTACCATATACCCAGGTGTAGAGTGGCATTGCTAAGGTATGAAGCTAGTATTGGGAGATACAGGCAGGGCCCAATGTCCTGCCTCTCCAGGGGGCATTGGCCAATGGGGCCTGTGGGTGTGTGTGGGTGTGTCTGGCCCTGTTGGCTGCTGCTTTACGGCAGAGTTTCCCAACTCCAGTCCTGGTGTTCCAAACACTGTTCGGGTTTTCATGCTGTCCCTCATAAATATGCATGAGCTACATCTGCATACCATGGGGGTGGTGCATAGATCTGCAGCACAGGCATCTTTATTAGAGGCAGCATGGAACCTGAATGGTGTGGGGCCCTCCAGAACTGCATTTGGGAGACTCTGCTCTAGGTAATGCGGCTGTGTATGGTGTCTGTGTTTGGTGTGGTAAAATAAAGGTTTGTCCTTGCTATCACAGTTTAGTTGTGGGAAAAATATGTGGACAGGATTGGCAGCAGCCCCAGCTGGCCTTTGAACCTGTGACCTTCTGTTCTTGTATACACTGTCTGTGTGCACTGCACCACCGTGTTACCACAAATATGCTGCATTCCCTGGGGAGTCCATGACTGTACATCCAACAGAGCCTATCTGTTGCGGTGGACGGTGCCAGCCTGCACAGGCCTAGGCCACTGTCTGCTGTGGCTTGCAGCCACTGCCCCCTCCACCACCTGTACCCTTCCGCCAACATGCAGACATGTCCTTATCTGGGAAAAAGCATATGACCTGAATGAGTTGTGGCACTCCAGGAATGAATTTGGGGGACTCAGCTGTAGGTAATGCCCATTGTTATGGTTTGTGTGCGGTGTAGGGTAAAATATGGGTGTTTGAACCATGCTTATGTTCTCTGCAATAGAGGAGTGTCCTCACTATCACTGTTTAGTGGTGGGTAAAAATGTGGAGACTGGGTTGGTAGGAGCCCCAGCTGGGATTTGAACCTGTGACCCTTTGGTCTTACAGGCACTGGCTGTGTCTGTTGCACCACACTGTGGCCACAGAGACAGTGCAGTCCCTGGAGATAGGAAACCTGGCCTGACGGGTCAGAAACCCTGCTCTGCACATTTTAACTGTGGGCTCATTTACCTTGTATGGGGACAAAAGTGCAAATAAACCTCAAAAATGACCTCTAAAAAAGGGGAAAAATACCAAAACCAAGCTGGGCAACAGTGATATCACTGGGCAACATTAAAAAACACTCCCAGGAAAGCTCCAATACACTGAAATGATTTTTAAAAGGGTCTACGGAGTGTAGACCCTTCCAAAATGTAGACCCCCCGGTGATGGGCCCCCGCTTTTTTTGATTCCCCACCCCCTGTTATATGTCCCACCGCTTTGACCCGGTGAAAAGCGGGATATAAATACAGATAAATAAATAGAAAATCATTTCTTTTTTCTGGAGATTTCTTGGGGGTGTTTTTTAATGTTGCCCATTGATATCACTATTGGCCAGCTGGATTATATATTTTTAGAATCTTGTTGTGGTCATTTTCGTGTTTTATTTGCTATTTTGTTCTGTGCACATGTATCACACTGCTCACGTTTTCAGGTTTCCCCGGTTTTGCTGTACATTGCTGACGTAAATGGTTTCTCTTCCCTTTAAATCGGCTCTAACGCGAGGTTTTCACTCGCGGTATTTTTTTGACCGAAATTCAGCCCCGCTCCTCTGCGGGGAGCCTCTCCCCTCCCACTCTCCACCCATTGACCCCGTCCCCCATCCCCCCTCAGGAGCCTTCCTCCGCCCTCGAAATGCCTTTCCACGCCTCTATCGCACATCAGCACGCCGCGCACTTTTGCGGGTGGCATGCACGTGTGCGGGCGGCGCGCACATGTGTGGGCAGTGCGCACGTGTGTGGGGCACCAAAAATGCACTATTAGCATGCGTTAAGGTACCTTAGCGCACGCTCAAGTGCGCCCCGCACAATTGCGCGGTTTAGTAAACATACCCCTAAGTGCTCCATTGGATTTGAAACGGAGTTCAGCGGTTTTTCAATATTGTACAATTGAAGGGACAGCTAGAATAATTTTTGAGGTGCACTCTGGTGGGTGTTCACCTTGTGACGTTCTAAGCTGTGTATACGGCAGATCTTAGAATTTATTTGATTAAAAAGGAGGGCCCACTACAAGAGAGGTTTTCCCTCTCATGGTGGGTGATCTGACAAAATATAAAGAATTAAGAAAAAATTGTTTTTGATAGGTAGGCACAGGGAGTAGGATAGTATTTTGGTTCACCTTATTTTTTGGAATATTTAGTGGTGATATCTGTGGGGCTTTTATTTATTTTAGTAGGACATGATTATTGGCACTCTTATAAACAATTCAAATGAGTTTGAACAGAAGAATCACATTCCCACTGCAGTAAAATCAGACCCATCTGTGATCATTTGTCAGTATTCATATGACTTGAATCAAACAACGAATGATGGCTCTAATGTTTAAAATGGCCACATTTAGTCCCTGTTCCATTTTCACAATGGTGAAGACACGAGAGCTGACTGAGACCGTCAGAAAAGCCATTATCACCAAACATCAAACTTCAAAGGGGTACAAGGCCATCTCCCAAGACCTTGAGATTCCTATGTCTACTGTCAAGAGGAAAATTAATCCAAGAGGTCTTCAAAAGTTAGTGCAAATTATTGGAAAAACACCAGGTAGAACATCCAAAGAGCTTAAGGCTGATCTGGAGCAATCTGGAGTGGTGGTTTCAACCCGCACCATATGCTACATACTAAACAAAGAAGGACTTCATGGGCAAAAACCAAGGAGGACCCCACTGCTGAAAGATAGACATAAAAAGGCATGCCTGATCTTTGTCCAAACCTACCTTGAGAAACCACAGTCCATCTGGGAAAATGTCCTGTGAAGAAATGAAATCAAACTTGAGCTCTTAGGTATTGCAGACCAGCAATACATTTACAGGCGAAGAAATAAAGCTAATAAGGAAAAAAACACCCTTTCGAACAGTTAAATATGCTGGAGGTTCCATAATGTTGTGAGGCTGTTTTGCTGCCTCAGGAAATGAAGGCCTGGAACGTGTTAAAGAAATAATGAAGTCAGAGGACTACCAGGGTATTTTGGAGTGAAATGCGCTACCTAGAAACAGAAAGCTAGGCCTGGGTAGAAGGCCATAAGACATCCAAAAGTACAAAAGAATGATTAAAATGTCAAAAATGGACTGTTTTAAACTGGCCAGCTATGAGTCCTCATCTCAATCCAATCGAGAACCTTTGGAAAGAGCTGAAATTTACCATAGATAAAAGGAAACCTGGAAATATTCATGAGCTGGAAAAAAAAAGCAGTAGAAGAGTAGGCAACTACCAGAAGACAGATGTATGAAACTTTCAGATAGCTACAAGATGACTACAATGCTTTCTCTTTCCAATAATTCCTGTCATCCCATAAGAACATAAGATATGCCATAATGGGTCAGACCAAGGTCCATCAAGCCCAGTATCCAAAATTATTCTGTCTTGATTCGACAACTTTTTCCATGTAATCTTACCCGCTTCTGATCGCTGGAAGGAGCGGTATACAAATACTTGCTAAATAAATAAATAAATAAATCCTGTCTCCAACAATGGCCAATCCAGATCACAAGCACCTAGCAATTTCCCCAAAAGACACAGGTTCCACAACGCTTGTATTGGGACAAGCAGTGGATTTCCTGGGTCACCCTTTAATAATGGTTTATGGACCTTTCCTCCAGGAACTTGTCCAAACCTTTTTTAAACCCAGCTACACTAACAGATTTTACTACATCCTCTGGTAACAAATTCCAGAGTTTCATTACATGTTGAGTGAAAAAATATTTTCTCTTATTAGTCGTAAATAGCTTCATTGCATGTCCCCTAGTCTTTCTACATTTTGATGGCATAAACAATCGATCTACATTTACTCATTCCACTTCATTCATTAATTTATAGACCTCTATCATATCTCCCCTCAGCTGTCTCTTTTCCAGGTTGAAGAGCCTTAATCTTTTTAGCCTCTCTTCACAGGGGTATCCTTCTATCCCCTTTACCATTTTGGTGACTCTTCTCTGTATCTTTTCTAATTACACTATATCCTTTTTAAGATACGGTGACAGAATTGCTCACAATATTCAAGGTACGGTCTCACCATGGAATGATACAGAGGCATTATAATATTCTTTGTTTTATTCTCCATTCCTTTCCTTATGATTCTTAGCATTCTATTTGCCTTCTTGGCTGCCACAGCATACTGGTAGAGGGTTTCAACGTGTTATCCACGATGACACCTAAATCTTTTTCCTGGGTGGTGGTTCCTAATGTGGAACCTTGCATCGTGTAACTATAGTTTGGGCTGTTCTTTCCTAGGTGCATAACTTTGCACTTGTCCACATTATTTTCATTTGCCATTTGGATACCCAGTCTTCCAATTTATCAAGGTCCCCTTGTAACTTTCCACAATCCTCATAGATTTTAACAACTTTGAATAGTTTTGTGTCATATGCAAATTTGATTACCTCACTCATTATTCCCATTTCCAGGTCATTTACAAATATGTTAAAAAGCACAGCACAGATCCCTGGGACTCCACTATTCACCTTTCTCCATTGGAAAAATTCGCCATTTATCCTTACCCTCTTCTTTCTATCTTTTAACCAGTTCTTGATCCACAAAAATACACTGCCCCCTATCCCATGGCTTTTTAATTTTGCCAAAAGTCTCTCATGAGGGACCTTGTCAAAGGCTTTCTGAAAATCCAGATATACTATATCAACCGACTCACCTTTGTCTACCTGTTTATTCACACCTTCAAAAAAACATAGCTGATTAGTAAGACAAGACCTTCCTTGGCTAAAGCCATGTTGGCTGTCTCCCATTAAACCATGACTATCTACATGTTCAGTAATTTTGTTCTTTATAATGGTTTCTACAATTTTTCCCAGTACTGACATCAGGCTCACCAGACTGTAGCTTCCCAGATCACCCCTGGAACCCTCCCTCTTTCTACTATGCAACAAGATTCACATAACCAGTGCTTTTTTCAAGACACTTATGTTGCTTTTATAAGGTAGGCTTAACATAGAAGCTTTTTTCCAACACTCATATGGATGCCCCATTAGAAACTTAGCCTCTATGGGTGCCTAGGTCAGTGGGACAGGAAGGTGCCTCTTTTTAGCCTATTTTATAAAATATGAGCAGACACACTACAGAATTCATGCCTGGACTGAAGGCACCTCCTAGAAACAAAGAAACATAGAAACATGATGGCAGAAAAAGACTACATGACCTATCTAGTCTTCCCTTCCATATCAACTACCTCTTTTGCCCTTTAAAGATCTTCTGTGTTTGTTCTATGGTTTATGAATTCAGAAACTGTCCTCGTCTCTTCTACCTCCACTGGGAGACTGTTCCACACATCTACCACTCTTTCCATAAAGAAATATTTCCACATATTATTTCTGAGTCTATCCCCTTTCAACCGTATCCTATGTGCCCTCATAGCAGAGCTTGCTTTCAATCAAAAGAGGCTCTCCTCTTGTGCATTTATGCCATGGAGATATTTTAATTTCTCTATCATATCTCCTCTATCCCGCCTTTCCTCTAACGTATGAGTTGTGACAAAAAAGAAACGAGATTGTCCCATAAATGTTTATAAAATATACAGAGAAGTTACTCATTGTCCTCTTCAAAGTAATCCCCCCCCCCACACCCAGAGTTAATGCCCTTCTTCATTTGCTTCGCCACATATGGAAGCACTTGGAAAAGTCCTCCTCCTTGAGGTCCCTCAGCTCCCTCGTCACAGTGGCCTCGATCTCTTCTACAGAGGCAAAATGAGTTCCTTTGAGCACAGTCTTCAGCCTGGGGAAGAGCCAGAAGTCGCACGGTGCAAGATCTGGGGAATAAGGAGGGTGGTGGAGAGCTGTGATCTGTTTGTTGGCCAAGAACTGCCTCACACTGAGCGCAGTTTGTGCGGGCGCGTTGTTGTGGTGCAGCAGCCATGACTTGTCTCTCCACAGAGCCCGCCTGTTGTATTGAACCCGGTCATGGAGGCAATTGAGGTCCTGCTGAGAGAAATGCTGGTTGACTGTCTGACTCTCGGGCACAAACTGATAATGGACCACTCCCTTCTGGTCGAAGAATGCGATCAGCATGACCTTGATCCTTAATTTGGACATGCGCACCTTCTTGGGTCTGGGTGACAGTCTAGTCTTCCACTGCAGGCTCTGTCTCTTGCTTTCAGGGTCATACTGGAAGACCCAAGTCTCTTCTCCTGTGATGACTCGGCCAACAAACTCTGGATCTTCTCCGATCTTCTCTAGCAAGTCTCGACAAACATTGACCCGGTGCTCCTTCTGGTCATCTGATAAAGCCTGGGTACCATCTTGGTGCACACCTTCCGCATCCCCAGATCCTGCACCAAGATGGTCCACACTGACTCCCTGTTCAGACTGAGCTCCTCAGCTATCATCTGCACCGCAATCTGTGATCACTCTGCACCAGCTGATTCACTCTGTCAATGTTCTCATCCGTCTTTGTCGTGGAAGGCCGTCCTGACTTGGGGTCATTCCCCACCTCCTCACGGCCAGTCTTGAAGCATTTGTGCCATTTGAAGACTAGCGACCTTGACATTGCATCTTCTCCATAATCCATTTGGAGAAGTTGGAGACACTCAGTTGGAGTCTTCTCCAACTTAAGCAGAAATTTCAAGTTGATTCTTTGCTCCATATTTCTGCCACCTCCAGTTGCGTGACAAAGCGATGGAGCAGTGTGCTACAAAAAAACCTGAAAAAGAAAAAGAGAGTGAGAGAGATGAAAAATATTATAGTAGAATAGCGGCAAGATGTTGCACAACACAGTGACATAAGCGGTTAGCCAATTGGCATTGAGTCATGGGCGTGGCTGCCACAGTCTCGTTTCTTTTTTTCACACCTCGTATACATATTAAGATCTTTACGTCTGTCTTCATATGCTTTATAACAAAGACTAACGACCATTTTAGCAGCCACCTCTGCACCGACTCTATCCGGTTTATATCATTTTGAAGGTGT
Organism: Ichthyophis bannanicus; assembly: GCA_033557465.1. Taxonomy (NCBI): domain Eukaryota; kingdom Metazoa; phylum Chordata; class Amphibia; order Gymnophiona; family Ichthyophiidae; genus Ichthyophis; species Ichthyophis bannanicus. The sequence goes on from CM066031.1 coordinate 1,732,399,472, forward strand.
GGGCTCCAAAATTGCACACGATACTCCAAATGAAGTCACACCAGAAACTTATACAGAGGCACTATCACCTCCTTTTTTCTGTCTGCCATTCCTATGCCCCCAAGCATCCTTCTGGCTTTTGCAGTCACCTTTTCTACCTGTTTAGCCACTTTAAGATCATCAGAAACAATCATGTCCAGGTCCCGCTCTTCTTTCATGGATAGAAGTACTTCGTCGCCTACACTGTACCACTCCCTTGGATTTTTGCAGCCCAAATGCCTGACCCTGCATTTTTTAGCATTAAATATCAGCTGCCAAATTCTTGACCATTCTTCAAGCTTAGCTAGATTCTTCCTCATGTTATCTACTCCTTCCTGGGTGTCTACTGTATTGCAGATTTTGGTATCATCTGCAAAGAGACAAACCTTACCCGACAGACCTTCCGCAATATCACTAACAAAGATGTTAAAAAGAATCAGACCAAGGACAGATTCCAGTAGCACACCACTGGTAACCTCCTTCTCCTCAGAGTGAGCTCCATTTACCTGTATCCTTTGTCGCCTCCCACTCAACTGATTTCTAATCCAGTCAGTCACTTTAGGGTCCATCCCTATGGTGCTGTTTGTTTCTAAGTCTTGCCAAAGGCTTTACTGAAATCTAAGTATACCACATCCAGGGATCTCGCTCAGTCCAACTCCCTGGTCACCCAGCCAAAGAAATCAATGAGATTTGTCTGGCAAGACCTGTCTCTGGTAAACCCATGTTGCCTCGGATCCTACAATCCATTGGACTCTAGAAATCTCACTATTCTCTCTTTTAGCAGTGTTTCCAATAGTTTACTCACTACAGAGGTTAGACTAACTGGCCTGTAGTTTTCAACCTCATCCTTTCTTCTGCTTTTGTGTAAATGGAACACATGTGCCTTTCTCCTGTCCTCTGGGACCACTCGTGACTCCAAAGAAGCATTGAAAAGGTCAGTCAGTGGAGTTGCTAGAATGTCCCCAAGTTCCTCCAATATCTTCGGATGTATCCCATCCGTCCCATTGCTTTATCTACTTTTAGTTCAGCTAGTTCCTGACGAACACAGTCTTCTGAAAATCATTCAAGATCCCTGTCAATTCTGTTCCTATTTGTGGGTGTTTTCTGAGGTCCTGCTCCTGACCCTTCATCTGTTAATGCAGAACAGAAATATGTGTTCAGCAATACTGCTTTATCTTCATCAGCTTCTACATATTCCTTCCCTTCATCTTTGAGTCTGACAATATCACTTTTGCCCTTCCTCCTCTCACTATGTATTTATTTATTTAACAGGTTTTTATACAACTTTATCATTTTTAGTCACTGTGATTTACATTGTAATTTAAACTTGGTAATGTACATTAAACAAGAACATTGATTACTTGGACTCTTCTGAGTCAATGGACAGTTAAGTGACTTGCCTAAGCAGTGCTAGTGGGAGTTGAATCCTGGTTTCTTGGTTCCTAAGCCAGTGCTCTAACCATTAGGCTATTCCTCCACTCCCCTAACATATCTGAAAAATGTCTTATCCCTCTATTTTATAGCATTGGCTATTTCTTCTTCTTTGTGTATCTTTGCTTTACTGACTACTCTCTTCTTTCCAAACATAGATGCTTGTCGTCCTCTCTCTGAGATCTCTTTTATTTTATGAAGACCTCCCTCTTTTTCTTCAGCTTCTCAGCTACTTCTTTTGAGAACCATAGTGGCCTCCTTTTCCTTTTACATTTATTTATCTTTCTAACAAAAGGTTGCCCTTAAAATATCCCCTTTCAGTTTTGCCCATTGCTTTTCTACATCCCCCATCTCTTCCCATCCCGCTAACGACTCCTTGAGATATTATTCCATCTTGGCAAAGTTAGTTTTCCCAAAGTCTAAGACCCTCACTTTTGAATGGATTTTATCAGCCCTGGTTCTAATACTGAACCACACCATCCTGGTGATCACTGGATGCGAGATGATCTCCCACTATGACATCAGAAACATCTTCCTCAGTTATCCCAGTTTCTAGCCAAGTTATATTTCCTGTTTTATTGTAAATACAATACAGTCACAACTGCATTGTATAAGCCACAGTTGGATGTACACCACACTGATGTTGAATAGCACGGTATAGAAGAGAAATTAAATAAATAAATAAATCTTCCCCATTGGTAAACACCAAGTCCAGTATGGCCCCTTCATGTGTGGGTTCTGTTACCAGTTGCTGGAATAGTTCTTGTAGAGAATCTAGGATTTCTTTACTTATAGATGACACCACAGCAGGGATGTGCCAATCAACATCCAGCAAATTTTAATCACTTATCAGTAGCACTTTACCTTTCATTGCAATCCTGTGTATGTCTTCTATTAAATCCCCATCAACGGGCATTTATATGCACCACTTTCCAGATCTTGCTCTTTTTACCCATTTCTACAGAAGTGTTTAATGTTTCACTTACCTGGGGGCTTTCTTCACTTACCTGGGGGCTTTCTTCACCCATCCCCCAATGAATCTAGCTTAAAGCCCTCTTCAGTAGATTAGCCAGTCTGCTGCTAAAGATACTTCAACCCTTTTTGGACAAATGGACACTATCTCTGCTCTGCAGCCCTTGGAACATCATCCCATGGTCCAGGAAACCAAAATGTTCTCGATGATACCATCCACACAGCCTTTACAGAGAGGATTGAAGAGAACACCACCTGTGCATCTATCTGCTTCACCCTCTGTCCCAGAGCCATGAAGTCACTTTTGATAAGGTCAGAGTGATATCTAGCAGTATCATTTGTGCCAACGTGGATGAGCAACATTGGATAATAGACAGTAGACTTGATGAGTCCCGGCAAACTCTCCCTAACATCTCAGATTTTGGCACCTGGTAGCTCAGCATACCTCTCTGGACATCGAGTCTAGTTGGCAGATGGATGCCTCAGTACCCCTCAGAAGAGAGTCACCAACCACCACTGCCCTTCACTTCCTTGTGGTCAGTGATTCCGCAGCTTTGAGGTGCTTGAACTCTGGTTCTTCCCTTTCCTGTGATGCTTTCACCTCCTCCACTTCCAGGGCTGCATAATGGTTCTTCAGTTCTAGGGCTGGAGAAGTTAGATTTCACCTCTCGAGCAGGTGAAAATTTTAGCACATGCTTTGCATGCACACTATGCATTTTATAAAATTCATATGCAAACTGTGAATCTGCCCAGGCTGTGCCAAAACCCCTCCCCTGAACATGCCTACCCTACAAGCATACGTCAGTTTGCACAATGCATGTTTTTAGGCGTGACCTAATTTTATAGAACGTTTATAAGTGTTTTACACAAGAAAAGAAGTTTAGAAAAATACTCTCTGTATTTCTGTGAGCCTTCTCTTTGTTGATGCCAATTTTTTTGCAATCAGTTTCCATAGGAAAGGTAGTCATCTTTCCATAATTCAACATGTTTTCTCTACTAATCTTGCTCAAACCACACAAACAGAAATATTATTACTACCGTGTTCTAGATGTGCTATATAAAAACTAGTGTAAATTATAGAGTGAGTATTCATTCTGAAGACTGAAGGCTGGTGTTTCAACTTTAGCCAACAAAACTGACATATTAAATCACAACTTGGTAATGTTATGTAAACTGAATATGACAGAGTGACACATCATGAACTAAAGAGTTAATTCAAAAGATTTACATGATTAAAATTGGCTTTTACTTCTCTAACTCTAACCAGTTGTAGCCCCCTGACCTATGAGTTCCCAAGGAGTGCTGACCTCTTTATGGGGAGACCAAAGTGCATATTTCATGGATGGCAGACATGGGAATACAGGTTTGTGAGATGGACCAGCTTGGGGTGGAAGGCTGTTGGCCCCTAGGATCACTCTCTCTGCACTTACTTCCCCTTCCAAAAACTTACAGTCCAGTCCAGGGTTTGTTCTGAACCAAAAAGGTTTACTAAAAGTCTTTAAGAAGTCTTTAATTCATAAGAAGCAATAAACTTGCAGAGTATAAAAATAGCAAAAATTACAGCACATCTTTGCTTTTTTCCTCTACCCTAGGGTGTGGAAAGTTCCTCTTCTCCTTGCACTGGGATTTTCCCCCTAAACCGGAGGTTCTCAACCCAGTCTGCATGACACACCTAGCTAGTCATATTTTCAGGATAACCACAGTGAATTTGCATGAGATTTGCATGCATTGCCTCTATTGTATGCAAATCTCTCTGATGCATATTCATTGTGGTTATTCTGAAAGCCTGACTGCCTAGGTGTGTGGTGAGGATTGGCTTGAGAACCCCTGCCCTAAGCTGGGGATTCCAGTGTTCTCTCCCTTCTCCCCATCCCCCTTCCTCCCCTCTCCTCTCCTTATCCCTTCCTCTTCTCCTTGGATGCTGGTCACAGGCACGAGCTGCAAATACTCCTTCCCTTGAACCGTGAGCCATCTTGAATCCAACTCCTAGCTTGAGGTGACTGGCTCTCCTTCCCCATTAAATCCAGGCCCTCTTTGTCTCAGCTCTTGGGATTGTCCTCTGAATCCTGCTATTCACTTCCAAGATCAATGGAAACCTTTTGCTCTCCTTCTCTCAGAAGCCTCCTTTTGCCTCTGACTCCTTATTGCTAGCATTGGTCTTGACTTATTTTGTCAGCTTATGAGTATGCACTGTGAAATACAGTGGCCTACACTATCCCTGTCACTATACATGTGCTGATTCAGTGGCTTATCCAGCCTAAGACTGCTATTACTCTTGTGGCTCAGTGGCTTAGGCAGTCAAACACACATATGCTCTGGGATGCTGCGGCTTAGACTGCCAAAGATAAGAAACTGCCTTTGGACTTGGTATTTACCACTCAGTTTCCCCTCTGATATGAGGCCTCATACTACTATTACGTCACTGGTAAGGAGAACCCTCCTAATTTCTAGAAAGACTGCATGCCATAAAAAGGTCGCAATGCAATAATTAGTGGAGCCGCTAGAGATCTCTGTCCACTAAATATGGTTGGGGTCTCTACACAGTAAAGCATTCTCCCCTTCCCTTACTCTCACTGTCTAGCTAAAGTTTGCATGCACAAAATCCCTGTGTAAACAGATTTAGCCAGACAAAACTGTGGCTAAGTCATATCATGACTGAGGCAGGAGCTTTAAATTTAGCAATTTAGGAGGTAATTCTATAAGAAGCTGTGTGTAAATTCCAGTATGTTAGTCATTTAGGGAGGAGTGGCCTAGTGGCCATTACCTCAGGCTAGAGAGCCAGCGGTTCAAGTCCCACCTGGGGACAGCAATCTCAGGCCAGAGGGACTGGGGTTTCTAGTCCTATAGGCACTCCTTGTGACCTTGGGCAAGCCACTTGACCCTCTGCTGCCTCGGGTACACATAGATTGTGAGCCCTTTGGGGACAAGGGAATGTATCCAGCACCTGTATGTAGTGACTACATAATGTAAACCCCTTTCCTTGAAGGATAAGGTGGTATAGAAAACTGGTTAAATAAATAAAATAAAATTTACACGCATATGCAGCTCATGTGCACAAATGGCCTCATATAAATTACTGACTAGCATGAAAGTATGCACGTAATTTGCATCACGCATGTATCTGCAAAACATTGGTGCAGTCATTTACACCAGCTTTAGGACTGGCGTAAGTGATCATGCCTATCATATACACCTAACGTCTCCCGTATCGCTTTATTTTATAAAGTCACGCATTTGCAAAATGCACGAGTGAAAACGCATATGAACTAGGTGCTAGTTTATCAGCTAATTTAACCACGTAAGTGTGGCCAGACATTTAGCTGTCCTAAATCTGTTTGTACAGATTTTGTGCGATAAGGTTTATTCAGGTATTGAGCTGTGCATTTAACTAGTTAGGTGGGGCTGAATATCTAGATAAATATAAACAAGTACATTTCCCAGGTTATATATGTCTACTCTACAGCCACTGAATATCCTCACGTAGGTGCTTTTAATCTGTTGTGAACAAATGCTATATAGTGCAAAATGCTCTGGAAGAGAGTCAGTTAGACTGTGCCTTTCGGACAGAGACATGGTTAACAGAGGGAAGTTGTTCTGTTAACCTTCGGGGCATAACATAACTTTATCGTTATGTTCATAATGCTAGGAAATGAAAGTGTGGGGAGGGGTAGCAATTATCTTTTGAGCTGTTCACTCATGTATTCAGCACCAAATTGATAGTTTGGAGGGGTATGAAAGTGTTTCGGCTAAGTTTAAGGATAGCACTAAAGCAGGAATATTCTTACATTATTGTCTTCCATCTTCTAAAATGAGGAGTCAAGGGGTATGTGCTGTCATTTTTCTATGTTTCTTTAATAAAGAGCATACAGTCTGCCTATCCATACCAACTATTAAGCTCTACATTCCCTTATTTCCCCTTAGAGATCCTCTATGTTTGTCCCATGCTTTCTTGAATTCAGATACAGTCTTTGGGGCATGTTTACTAAAAACCGCTAATTAGCGCGCCGCAAAATAGCGCACTAAAAGCGGTACTTAAGAGCGCTTAAACACCCCGCAAACGTGCGATGAAGCCCCGCACACTTGCGTGTCACAGTAACGGGTGCCGCACAAGTACGTGCCCGCAAATGTCCGATAGAGGCGTGGAAAGGCTAACGGAGGGCGGAGGAAGGCCCCGGAGGGGCGGAGAGAAGGGGTTAATGGGCGGGGAAGGGGAGGGGAGAGGCGCCCCGCACATTATCGGGGCTGAATTTCCAAAAAAAAATAGCGCGAGTGAATCACTCGCGTTAGAATGCATTTAAAGGGAAGAGAAACCATTTCCATCAGCAATGTACAGCAAAACCGGGGAAACCTGCAAAACGTGAGCAGTGTGATACATGTGCACAGCACAAAAGAGCAATTATAAATAGAAAATGACCACCACAAAAATATGAAAAATAGTAATTCAGTTGGGGAACAGTTATAGTGATGGGCAAAACTAGATAACACACCCAGGAAAGCTCCAAAAAAAAGGAAATGATTTATGGAATGGTGTACGGAGCGGAGACTCGTCCAAAAAACATTTCCCTTTTTCTGGAGCTGTCCTGGGAGTGTTATCTAGGGTTGCCCATTAATATCACTGTTGCCCAGCTTGGGTATATGTTTTCCCACTTTGTTCCGTGGTCATTCCCGGGTTTTATTTGCACGTTTGTCACCACACAGGGTGAAGGAGCCCACAGTAAAAATGCATACAGCAGGGTTTGTGACTCCATCCTGCCAGGTTTACTACCTCCAGGGGCTGCACTGTCTCTGTGGCCATAGTGTGGTGCAGAGGACATAGCCATGACCTCTAGGACTAGAAGGCCAGAGGTTCAAATCCCAGCTGGGGCACTTGCCAGCCCTGTCCATATATTTTACCCACCACTAAACAAAGATAGAGCAGACACCCCTGTATTGCAGGGAACATAAGCATGGGGGAAACACCCATATGTTACCCAACACCGCACACACACCACAACAATGGGCATACCTACAGCCAAGTCCCCCAAATACAGTCCCGTACTGCCACATTGCAATCAGGTCATCTGCTTTTTCTGAGAGAAGCTCATGCCAGCATGTTGGCGCACGAGTACATGTGGTGCAGGGGGCAGTGGCAGCTAGCCACAGAGGACAGAGGCCAAGCCATGTGCAGGCTGGCACAGTCCACTGCAACACACAGGCCCTGCCAGATCCACAGGCATGGACGTTCCAGGGAATCCAGCCAATCTGTGGCTACAAGGTGGTGCAGTGCACACAGACAGTGCATACAAGAACAGAAGGTCACAGGTTCAAAGCCCAGCTGGGGCTACCACCAATCTTTCCCACATATTTTTCCCACCGCTACACAGTGATAGTAAGGACAAACCTTTCGTGGCAAGGACATATGCAATGGTACTACGTCTATCTTTTACCCCACTGAGCACAGACACCATGTACAGGGGCAGTACCTAGAGCAGAATCTCCCAAATGCAGTCCTGGTGGGCCACACACCAGTCAGGGTCCATGCTGCCACTCATACAAATGCCTGTGCTGTATATCTATGCACCACCCCCATGGCATGTAGATGTAGCTCATGCATATTCATGAGGAACAGCAGGTAAACCCGATCAGTGTGATGCACACCTGGACTGGAGTTGGGACTCTCTGCCGTTAAAGCAGCAGCCAACAGGGGCAGACACACAACACCCACAACCACACCCACAGGCCCCATTGGCCAATGTCTCCTGGAGAGGCAGAACATTGGACCCTGCGTGCATCTCCCAATACTAGCACCTGCATACCCTAGCAATGGAACCCTACACCTGAGGTATACGGTACACAGCTCTGAGACGCTTGCTAGGAGTACTGGCAGATAGATATCCATACGATACGCACATACTGCTAGTTGACCCCATCCGAACAATCTGTTTGGTGTTTGCGGTGCGTGCTCCAGCCCTTGCCTCTGACGGTGTTTACCACCCTGGGGAGTGACCCCCAGCAGTACTGCGTAGCATATCCATGCCTTGCCGTGCCCAGCACCGGTTTGGTGGGCAAGGCTAATTACCTCCTCAATAGTAGCACCATGATGCATAGGTGTGGAATTGTGTGTCTGTCTATACAGTGGGTGTTGGCTGCATGCCCCTTCCACAGCCCACACTGCCAACACTGTTGCCAGTATTGGCCTGCCAATGTGCATAATGAGTAGCAAGGGACCATGGGTATATCTCAGACAGAGTGGACTGACCAGGATGCAGCTGCACAGGGCATAGGGCACTGGCAGGGGCATGGTAGTGCCCGGCCACCACCTACACAGACAGGGTGACCTCTGTATGTGCTGCTGGGGGATCACTCTCACCCTGAGTGTGCAGTGACGGCAGCATGGCTAGGCACCCCCATAGTGCTATATTGTGATTCTCCCATGTGATATGTATGGGTGTCCTGTGGGGGCCTCTTCATGGACTTATCTGTCTGTGTGTGCTGCTACCCCAGTTGTGGGTGCATGCATGTCCATCAGGACCAGCCAGCAGACTGTTCACAGCTGATATGTGTTGTGATGGAGTGCCTTGCAGGGTGCAGTGGCTGATGGCTTGCTGCAGGTGAAGATTAGATTGTGGCAGGGTGCATCTTTGAATATCCAGGCCTAATGTCTGTCTGATATTGTGTGTGGAGCTGCTTGGACTGCCCTGTAGGGTGTCTGTTCCCTAGCAGGACTGGGGTTGATAGTCCACTCTACTGCCATTGGGGTGGGGATCTGTTGAGGGGAAGCCCTGTTTTATCCACGTGGGGGTCCCCACTAACTGAGCCAGACAGAGATCTCCAAAATGTTTATGCAGCACCTACCTATTCCACAGGTTATTGCTGCTTTGGAGCTCTGACATGTCCACATTTGGCCATGTCTGGTGTTGTGGACCTGGTCCTGGGCGCAACATCTCACACTCAGGGTGAGCACAGTAACCGCACAATGTGATGGTGTTTAGCTACTCTTTGCCGTTTGTCCACCCACTCAGGACACCCTACCAGGCCGAGGTGCTGTGTGGGTGCACACGGACACGTCCCCCTACCAGGCCGGGGAGCTTTAGGGGTGCATTTCCCATCCTGTGTTCAATCGTGGACAGCTGATTTGCATGTGCTGTGCATCATGGGTACGGTTGTTTAAAAACAGCAGACTGTCATTGAGGTGACGTACAGGCTATCTGCAGCCAGCCAGGGGCTGCTTACAGCTATAGAGCTGTAGCCCAATGGTTAAGTCACTGCTTGTGCAGCCAGATGTCATGGGTTCAAACCCGCAGTGGGATTATGTGATAGGGGTGTCCACAGATTTATTTTAATTTACTTACTGTACTATGTTGCTGCCAGCAATACCACCCTCAGCGTACTGTACCCATAAGGTGCCTCTGAGGGTGCTTTATTATGGGGCGCCCTAGAGGGCACGTTACGGTTGCCAGCCATATAGGGTGCACTATACATTATCCTGTGTCGCAACATACATGCTGCCCTATAGGGGACATTCTAGGGTGCCTTGGCGGACGGTGCACTGTAACATGTGCCTTATGGGCCGCCTTATATTAATATGCTGTGAGAGTGCGTTTGCTAGTAGTTATCACAAAATAAAATTAGAAAGCCTCCTACAGCACTTCACAACATATAACATACTGCCTCAGCTAGCCTTTTTCACTGGGCATTGTGAGGGATCAAACCCCTGGTCCCTGCACCATTGGTCAGTGTCTTAACCATTGTGCTGTGGCTGTGTTCCTTTGCTTTGGCATCAGCGCGCCGCCTTATGCCCATCAGCGCGCCACCTCCTGCTGCCCACAATTAGTGTGCCGCCTTGTGCCGCCCAAAATGAACAGTGCGCCGCCTTGTGCCGCCCAAAATGAACAGTGCGCTGCCTTGTGCTGCCCAGATAGTACAGTGCGCCGCCTTATGCCGTACAAAACGAACAGTGTGCCGCCTTATGCCGTCCAAAAGTACTTTGCCTCCTGAACCACTTTTACACATTCAAGGTGTTGCCTCAGCTGACCTTTTTGTTGCACACAATGGAGGATTGAACCTGTGGCCCCTGCACCATTGGTTAGTGTGTTCACTGTTGTGCTACAGCTCTGTTTTGATATGTGCTCAGCAGCGCCCCGCTTAGCCTTCCCACGCGCTAATGTGGGCCCCACAATTAGCGGCAACGCGCACACGTACGGTCGGGTTTTTTTTTTCTTCTTTCTGCCTGAACCGCCCACTCCTTATATGGGCACACGCACGCACACTAACGGGGCCACGCACAATTTCGGAGTTTAGTAAACATGCCCCTTTGTCTCTACCACACCTCTAGTGGGAGACTGTTCCATAAACCACATCTCTTTTTTGGTAAAGATATATTTCCTTAAATTACTCCTGAGACTATCCCCTTTCACATTCATCCTATGCACCCTCATTGCAAGCTTTCTTTCAATTGAAAAGAGGCCCCATCTCCTATACATTTATGCCATGGAGATATTTACATATCTCTATCATATCTTCCCCTCTGCCACCTTTCTTCCAAATTACACATAATCAGATCTTTAAGACTATCCCCATATGCTTTATAACAAATACCACTGTCCATTTTAGCAGCCTCCCTCTCCACCGACTCCATACTGTTTATATCCTTTTCAAGGCATGTTCTCCAGAATTGCACATAATACTCCAAACGAGGTCTTGTTAGAGGCACTCTCATCTCAGAGGCACTGTCATCTCCTCCTCTTGCTCGTCATTCCTCTTTCTATGCACCCAAGCTTCCTTCTGGCTTTTGCCATCACTTTTCTACCTGTTCGGCCACCTTAAGATCATCAGCATAATACTACTGAACATTTATATAGCGCTACAAGCCTACTCAGCACTGCACAGACACATGTAAAAGACAGTCCCTGCTCATTGGAGCTTACAATCTAGTCGAGATAGACAACACAGTAGCTGTAGACATGGGATACATCTAGAGGGAATGGTAAGGAAACACAAAGGACATCAGGTTAGTCAAGATCCGAAAGCAACAGCAATATCACTAACAAAAAATGTTAAAAAGAATCGGACCAAGGACAAATCCCTGCGGCACTCTACTGGTTGCAATCTTCTCCTCAGAGTAAGCTCCGTTTACATGTTACCCTTTGTCACCTCCCACTCAAGCAATATCCTACTACCTGCCTTTTAAAACTCAATATGGGAAAACCCTATTCTATGCTTGAGGCTGTCTTCAGGTCTTTTTGGAATAAAGTTCAGACTGAATTCTGTTAGGTTACTGTTCCTATACTAATCAAACAAAGTGATAATTAAAAGTCCCTATCTAAATTCCCTTTCTCTCTCTCAATCAAACATGCCCTGGCCAGAATCATTCCCTCAGTTTCAAAATAAACCCCCAAATTCCTGTAAGGGATCAATTAAAAATTTAGAGATCCTTTGCCAAATAAAAGCTGACTCACAGAAATCAAAGCTTCAAATCCAAAAGCAGCTCTCGGCTACTGTCAACCTTAATATTCCGTGCCAGCGGAGCCCTGATCAGTCGCAGCAGCCACAGACTTTTACAACTTTTTCTTTCAAGGAAATCCTACTTTAGTTACAGCATCAAAGACTTCCAATTCCTAGTAAATCCAGGATTTTACTGGACTCCCTCCTAGTCAGATGTACTACAGAGGGTTTCCTTTCTTTGGAGACCTCAGTCCCCAATCTCTCAAAAAACCCGAGTCCCTAATTTCCCTTATATAAATGTATCAGTTTATAGCCAAAATTAACAACCATGATTCATCAGAGCTAGTAATAACATTTCACAGGATCTTCAATTTAAATTGTTTTACAAATCACTGTTTCAACTTTCACTTGTTCTTCAGAGAGAGATCTGACTCAAAAACCAGTCAGAATTCTTTTGAAACAGTTTCTGTGACAGTTTTCGTCTCATTTAAATTTTTCAAGACGATCTCTCCAACCACTCTTTCTCTTTCCAGTTTTTTACTGGAAAACAGAATTAATCCAGATCCTAATATTTTTCCCAACCAAATGATCCACTTTTAAACCTAAAATTCTCTTTCTTTTATTCCCCATCTCACATACAACACCTATCTGTTTCCTTCTGTCATTCTCTTCTCACTATGAAGTGCTCTTCCTCACCAGCATCCTAAATAGACCCCTAGCAACCAGCCCTAAAAACCATCATAACTCCAAATATTTACTTAGAGCTATTTTTCCTCGTAAGGATAGACCAAGTTTAATTTTTCTATATGATCTCTTTTAAATCCCTGCAGAGGATGAAACATAATCACCACAGTATATCAGAAACTGCATCTTCCCGCCTGAATTGAAGCTCCCTAGAGAGATCCCTACACCTTTCCCATTGCCTACAGTGGAACTCTATAAAGCCGGGACTTATTTATACATAAAACGTAACTTTATTATCAAAACAGGATTTTACAAGCCTAAAACACTGGGGGCATGTTTACTAACAGGCCGGTAAAGTGCGGGTCGCGGTAGAGTGAGTGTGCCGTATAAGGAGTGGGCGTTCCGTCCTGAAGAAGAAAAGCCGTGATTGACAGATGCGCTAAGGTGCGCGGCGCCCGTGTGCGCTCCGCACCTTACCGCAAATGAGAGCCGAAGGGGAGGCATATGTGTCGCGCTGATCAAACAGAAGGACATAGCCACAGCACAATGGTTGAAGCACTGACCAATGGTGCAGGGAGCAGGGGTTCGAAACCACACAATGCGCAATGGCTTGCTGAGGTGTTAGTTTATGAGGCAGAGGAATACTGGGCCAAATAAAGCAGCCCGCTGAGTTTTGTTGTTGGCACACATCAAAACTGGACGGGATAAGGAGGCGCGCTTGATGTTTTTATGCGACATTTGAATGCTGGGCGGCATAAAGCGTCGCGCTGATGTTATCTGGCGGCATATTACTACTGGGCGCAGAAGGCGGTGCGCGGTTACGGCGGCAATCGCATAATGGAAGGTATAAGTGGGGCGCTGATGTGCAAACAGAAACTCAGAGCCACAGTTCAAGGGTTTTTGCTCCCTCCAATGCTGCAGGGATCAGGGTTTCATTCCCCAGAGTGACTTCTGCTGTGTGCTGTTTGCTGTGTAATGTTAGGTGGCTGATTTATAATGGGTGGCATAATGCGGTGGTATGCTGGGCAGAGAGCGTTGCGCTAATGTTTTCTGAGTAATGTCAATACTGGAAAGGCATAAGTGACGTGTCTGATGTGCAAATCAGAGAGCAAAGCTGCAGCACAATGGTTACCACACCAACCAATGCTGCAGGGATCAGGGGTACGATACCCAACAGTGCAAAATGAAGATAGCTGGCTGAGGCAGTAGCTGTTAGGGGTAATATTGTTTTAGGAGTACCGTATTGTATATATGTAGAATCATAACTGATAGCAAATACACTCGCAAAGCAGTGTAACAGAACGTCGCCCATAGGTTAATGCAGAGGGCACATGTGAAAATGCAATGTCCGCCATGGCACCCTACAATGTTGGTGAAAGTGTAGCCAAGTGTGCTATATGAGGCAGGGTAAGGTGAGAGCACTGTCCCAGATGGCCAGCAGTGTGCATTGTAACGTATGGGAAATGTAAGTCGGTGTGTTGACCAAGGTCTGCCATACCTGATTTGGCAGGGAGGGGCTGCAGACAGGGGCAGGCGACTGATATGAACAGGGGATTAGAGTGTATCTTATCTTGTAAACTGCCCTATTCCCGTTGGAGTACTACAGCTCCATTAAACTCATGCTCTGGGGAAGAAGCCAATACTCCTCTGTTGTGAATGCTGACAACTTGTGCAGATAGTGAATGATGGAGGGGTGATCATGGTTTGAATGTTCCAGTGAATAAGGTTGGCAGAGGTATGTCAACTGTCTGTGTGCAACTGTACAGCAATCTGTGATGCTGTCTCAAAAGAACTACCCCCTTGTGCCAGATATTAATGCACCTTTTATGGTGTTTCAGAAGGCACACACGTTGCTAGGAAATGAAAACCTCATTCTCCACAAAGGCATGTGGAAAGGCTGTCAACTCCCAAGACACTATTGTATGTAACCCATAAGCTGTGTCAATCAAAGGCAATGGCAAAAAGATGCCCCAAGGATGTAGAAGATGAACCCAGAAACGTAACCCACTAGCACTAACATCCCTCAGTTGGAATGGCAAAGGAGGTATGTGGCAAACCCACACGTAACACAAGCACTGCACAGAGCTAAAACACAAAAACAATACAAAATTAAAAGAGGGATGAAGATCAGTTGCTGAAACTGCAAAAGAAATCAATCCCCAACCCATGTGGCACCCATTAAAATGGACAACCCAGTTGAGGGTACAATATGCTCACAGCACACATCATTACATATATGACCCTCAACAAATGTTAAACACCTTTTTATGGAAAAAGCATACAAAATATAAAACACCACAGAGGAAGCACACTAAATGACCACTACCACAAATCACATGGCTAAACCGGCATGCCACACCAACAATGTGAGCTCCTTAGCAAAGACCTTGCAGAAAAGAAAGAGTGCAGTCCATTAACAAACCGCCTGCTGACTGTCAGGACAAGCAAACACCAAAAAGTAAGCATGATGAAAATGCACATGCAGGAAGCTTGCTAATTACTCATACAATTGCAGGCTGTATTTGTGATGTGGTAGCACATGTGCACACACAATGAAAATGTTTCTGGCAGTGCTACAGCATGCAAAAAAGAGGGGAAAAATATACCACAAGGGGCAACAGAGGACGGTATGTGGAAATTATCTTAATAATTTGGATCAGGACATGAGAAAGTTTCCACATGTAATCAGGTGTAACACACAACACCTGAATCACAGAACAGAAAACCAAAACCCCCTGCTTGTGTGTGGCCATGGTAAATACCCTAAAGTGGGACACCTCTGAAACGAACATAATATGGTGATGGCTAGCAGCAGCACCCAGGATGCACCTTGACCGTACAGTGCGGAGAGAGAAGGGTGTAATGTAGAAGGTGAGGAACCTGCCTGTTACCTCATGGTACAGTCAGCAGATTAGAGAAACAAAGGATTATAGCACATGTGCTAAAATCAAAAACAAAAAAATACAGAGTAGAAACAACATGACTGTAGCCACTCCCCAGAAACAGTACACTGAGTTACACAGTAACACACTGAGGCAACACTGGAGCCAAGCATACTAAGCACACTGTGTGGGCAACCGATGAATACCCAGTGAGGTTACATGTGTCTGCCAGATACACAGCTGTCACTTGTAGACAAGGATGCGAAGCACAGGTGGCACATGTACATGTGTGGCAAATGGCCCCAGACAAGTGGTTATATGTGATCAAAGAGAGAAGGACTAACCTACTGTTTAACAAAATGGCCCTTGGAACCCAAGCAAAACACTGATCAATTCCCACTAGCAGCGCACCCCAGTGGCCTAGGTCCCAAGTCATGTAACCCCTCATTACCGTGGAACACAAGACCAGTTAATCCTCATCCAATGATATTGACAAAATAAACAGATGGCAAGTCCCTGGGTCACAAAGACGCAGGACTGAGAAACAGGCAATGCACTGTTGTTCCTTTGTATCCACCCCTGCTCAATCACTCAAAAGAGCCACATGTATGTTGAATAAATATCTTTATTTCGGTATACACATCACAACATCGTGTAGTCAGTGCCATCATAAATATGAAGGTGGATGAGTGCATCTCTGATGGAATATTGAACCCCTCTAATAGGGCATAAATCTAACTCACACAGAAAAGTTAATTCATCCACACCACAAATGAAGAGCATGAGATATAATGTGTCAGCCAACTGCCATACCAATGGCACTGGGAACGCAGGGAACCCCCAGCCCCTACCTGATTCTGCATGCTGCAAAAGGTTTGGAATGCACATATGAGTGGTCATGTAGAGAGTTGGCGCTGGGGCATATTGTAGGACACAACACCACATCATGTGTCCCTCAAACCATATCCATCTTGCAACACAGGAGACAACCAAACAAAAAAGCCTATGATTGAGAAAAATGTTTTATTGTGAAAATCACGCTGGGAAAGGTAAATGTGTGTGTGGTCCTCACATAATGTCTGAGCTAGGAATCACAAGCCTTGCAACAAATGTAGACACCAAACTCTCCTCAAAATCACAAATGAGTATATGCAACAGGTAGGGACAGGCACATTTGAACACAAAAAAATACAAACTCCAACTACCTTCCCATACATATTATATACCACCATGAAAGGAGGTGGCCCCTGCAAACCTTTTTTCAGAGTAGGACAGTGGTTTGGCCACAGTATAACATAATACATGGAATGCACAATTGACCGAAGTGCAACGGTGACCCACATTGCCACATGCAAACATCATGTCGCAATGTGAAGTGTCCTCTACCACAGGGCATAGCCTGGAATGTGCCCCATGGGAAATGCAAGGTTTGTTTGAACATACATGCAAGACTGTCACGTCTGCACATCCAACAACAAAACACAATAAGCATGGCATCTGAAACAAGGAAAATGAGGGCCAAACATCCTATACGGATCCACAAAGAAGTCTGAGGTCCACATGTTTTGTCCTCACAAACATAGTCCGTCATATGCAAAAGCACCATCCACAGTTGACAACATGACGACAGTGATGCACCACACATGCACGTAAACACCCTTGTCACATTGTACCACATTAATTAAAGATGGTCGTGTGGTCCAACAATCATTGTTGAGGTAACACTTGTAGCATGTGCATGTGGAAAGCAGGTGGACATTACACAATAGGGGAGTGCTCCATCGTTTGGCCTGTTGTTTTATGGGCGCAAAACCATGGGTGGTATGCTTGATTAGGAAGAAAAAGATGAGGGTATCCTGGTGGCCATATGTCACACCTAAGGCAGGGCCAGAAAACTTAAAACAATACTAAAAAACTGTGTTCGAATGGATCAGCTGCACTATCCATGTCATTTGCTGCTGCAACACGGGGGGAACACTGCCCAAAAGTAAAACAATAACTATGTTTGCAATCCAACAGGTGGAGTTAATAGTGTTTCGCACCAAAATATGGCTAGGAATAGTCAAGCGTGACATGGTCAACATTCCACGGCTTTGAAAGTTCATGTGTGTTCTCAACAATGAGCAGGACTCCCTGCAGAAACAATCACACAAACAGTGCAGAGAACAAACCTCTGTAATGGAGAATGAAGTAGCTTAATCAGTACATACTGTCCATCGCAGTCATATGTCTCACCTCGCAGAGGTAAAACATCCCAATGGGCCACTTTTCTGGTGGTAAAAATGTCTATGGTTGGTTGTTTCTTCCAAAAGGTGGGTGATGGTGACACCAGTATGCCAACTGTAATAGATGTGTCCGGTAATGTACTCATCCCCTGTGTCATGAGATGGATACGTATGGTTTCTTGTTAGCCACCTATGAAAAACACCACACAATGCACACCCGTTACACCTTTGCAAATGCACAAGAAAGGTATGGTGGAAAACCACACAGTACATTACTCCAACAAAACATTGGTGATGACATCATTATCC
The DNA here is from genome assembly GCA_033557465.1 of Ichthyophis bannanicus. NCBI lineage: Eukaryota > Metazoa > Chordata > Amphibia > Gymnophiona > Ichthyophiidae > Ichthyophis > Ichthyophis bannanicus. The sequence continues at coordinate 1,732,417,416 of CM066031.1, forward strand.
GAAACACACACATGGGTACAACATGGGGTAATGGTCGATGTCCATGGCTCGTGTCACACAGGTGTGTCCACAGCTACACACGACATGCATCGGTTTAATGTGCACCTAGAGGAAAACATTATCTTCCATATAAGACAATTATGATTCATCGAACATTAAACATAGATACTCCAATCCTGCACTTACAAAATGTGCAACTTACCTTTTGTGTGCTCAGGTGTAAATGTCCAGCAATCCCATGAACCACTACACAGCAATAAGAGGTGACAGTGAAAGGCAGAGAATCTCAGCAGATCCGTGTACAAACAGAAAGGTCAAGCCGCTGCTGTGCATGTCCACATTATGGTCATAGTCTGAAATAAATAATAGGTGAACATCACGTGGTGACTCAGAACACAAGACCACATTTTTGTCGCACACACACACAACACATGTTGATGAATACGCATAGGGTAGAAGCAAGCACTACGGAACACATACCAACAATCACAACTGCCCCCCAGGTGCACAGGTCCCCTCACAGTACATGATAATGTTACTATGGCCCTGAAGAGTGTCCTCATCACACAGGCAACCTGTAATCACCACAGACCACACAAAGTATTCCTATTTCTGCATTCCAGCTGCCACACATGGCCTGTATGTTTCCCATTGGACCTTTAGACATATAAAGGTCCCCGTGAACCGGCAATAATACCCTGTTGTTAGCTTATGGTACAATGTTGGGGTTAGGGAGCAAGTTGCATGGCAAACCAAATACAACCCCCTTAAATACACACACATGCAGATATGCTGTAACTGTCACATATACAGTGTGGCCCAGGACATGCTGAACACCAACACATTGTGGCATATGTGTGACAACAGCAAGGGATGGGTTGATGGAGCCTGAAGTGAAACACAAACAACACACCATCTTCCCAATATGATGGGATGCAATGAAGATATGTTTTCGACATGACCCTCAGGCACACACAATCTCCCTTACATCCACCTACCACACAACGCAAAGCATATTGGGTGATGTTCAGTCACATGTCCAATCCAACACATCAACAGCATACTTGAATAAACTATGTCCTGTGCATTGGGAAACACAACACGTCAACAAACCTGTCATGTTCTACAAGAGTATCACCTACACTGCAGCCTTCCTGTCGCACAACTCTCCATACCCCACACCATCACCTTAATTTTCTGACTGTCTCCCTATCACAATGTATAATCTCTCACATGTGAGAGGCAGCACAGAGTTTGTAGGAGGCTATCCTCAGGTGGTCCATAATCACCCATCCTGTCCCCCATCGTACCTCTAGTGTTTTTGTACAGAAAGATCACAGAACAGACATGTCAGAAACCCCCATGTTTGCACCTCCATACACAACGTACAGACGAGTCACACAGATCCACTTATATTGGCAACACTGCCCCCTCATCTTTGGTGTAGGGGTGTGTCAATGTTTGAATGCAAGTCGCTTACAATTCTGGAAACACATATGGAATATGCACGAGTGTCTCGTTTATGCAGGGAACAAATACATAATCTCTGGTGTGTAGATGTCATTAACCTTGAATCATAGTGACCAGCTATTTGCTGATGATCTCCACAGATAGCTGTCAAATGTGTGCGTCATGTCATTAAAACACCATGGCATGTATTTTTTTTACGCAAACCATGATGGCTGCATGCCATCAACACTGTGTGTCATTGATAATGTCAACGCATGGATAGCCAATATGTGTACCTCAGAGAAACAACTCTCACATATGTCTGGGTTTTCCTTGCCAACATAATCCTCCCCTTCCCTGTCCGAATATCTATGCAATCTGATGTAATGTGGACTGTACTATCCTACACTGCTCACACGTTACCCAGCCTGTAGCTGAGGCATGATGGCATATGTTGACAATTTATCAGCAAGATATGCCATGTACTCCCTGAGAATTCCTGCACAACCATAAGCCAACCAACACATTCTGTGCTCCATCCGTGCCCACTGTAACGCACCCCTCCTCGCTGATATGGGGTTGTTATCCTCTGTATCTGTGTACATAATGTAGCACTGTACCTAGAGGTCGAATTCACCTACATGTAAATGTGGCAATACTACCCTCTCTGGCTGGACAATGCTCAGATCCCCATCCTATAACAGGTCCCCATGTCCATGGCTTTCTGTTGCAGTATACATTCGCGACACACTGTAGGGTGACATTAACACCCTACACATAGACGGCCCTAATATCCGCAGTAACTACTACTAAGGCATCTGTGTCCTGTGAGTGTATGTCCTGATCTAACGGCCATAATAACACAGCAACACAATAGCCAGCTGACAGGAGTGTAAGAACCAAATGTACACCCCAAAGGTGAAACATATACATTCAACCCACTGGACTATTAATGTCCCCAAACGTGGACTGGTCTCACACTGTGAACATCTCACCATATTGCTAACACTGTTTATCCACCCATATCATCACAAAACATCATTTGTGGCTCACAACAACAAGGTTGCTAACACAGGCAGGCCCTACTGTAATTTTTAAACCTTAAGAATCACACAACACAGGCCGTATGAGCAACCGCCACCCACATCATCTGGCACCAAATGCTGTTTTGTACTGGCCACATTTTGTTTGTTGCCTCACACATGCCTATATGATTGAGTTGTGAATTAGCACTAAAATACTAATCGTGGTGTCCGGCATACAAATCATATCCTGACATAAACTGTAACTGCATGTACACATAACACACATAGGATTAAAAAGCTGTGTGGGTAGGTAATACGCACATGAGAAGATCGTCTCCAATCAACCTCCGTCTGACTGCTGTGCCATCCTGTGGTGTCACCACTGGCACGTACAGGGGGGCACATTGTGGATCCTTGCTCCCAGATCCTCATTAATCTCTGCAGGGATATTGTGCCTGAGAAGCAATGTTTGTGCAGGATGCAACAGGCTATGATTATCTCTGCAACAGTCCCTTGGCTTATACTGTAAGGCCCGCCTGACCCTATCCAGACACCCTGAGTGCGACTTTTCAAAACCACGCCACAGGTACGCTCGATGACTGAGCGGCTGGATGCAATGAGCCTCATTGTACCTCCGCTCTGCACGTGTCCGTGGCTGACGTACAGGTGGTCATCAGCCAGGGGCGACACCCAATATCCTGCAGTTCAACACTTGGAACTAAAAAGAAATGTGCGTGTCAATATTCATACATACCTGACATATGTTAAGATGTAGTAACCCTACAGCAAAACAAATCCTGACATCAACATATAACCGAACTATTAATGAGATGTAAAAATCACATATGCTGTTTGAAAAGGAACACATAGCATAGAAAGTTAGTACAATCATGGGAAATACCCCAACAGTTCCATATATACTGTAAAATATTGTGTGTGTGTGTGCCGCGACATGGGTATTGTAATGCATTGACTGTCCACATTCGGCACCCCTGCCAATGAGAGACGATAGTAACGATTCCACTGTCACATGTTCAATATTGTATGTCTGAACGAGTAACCTAGGTAAATATGCTGCCATGAGAGGGATGGGAAAAAAACAGAACATGTATGCCATGGAGGCTGGTGATAATGTGAACCATATCACCTAGATGCATCCTGTCGCTGTAGCGGGCAACATATCTAGATCTCATAACTTCTGTGTCCTTATGCTGTATATTGTCTAGAACATAACTTGTTTAAATAAATACCAATCCTGTGCACTGTGTCTATCCTGGGAACATCCCACTGGAAGGTGGGTTCTGCAAACCTGCACACTGTACGTACTCATGGTCCTTAACCTCATAGAGATACACATCGGTACATTAACCGTCATGTGTAGGCTGAAAACAATACAACTCTGTATGCACACACATAGCCCACAGCTTCAGGCATCCCCTTTCCAATATGTTAAACTACATGAGGATCACTGGCCAATATGTGGCTAAATCATGATCATCTACAGTAGGACCAAGGTACTCGCAACCCAAATATACTTCCGTTACCCCACCCTGCCTGTGACATAGGCCAAATGCCTTGCCCATACATATCCACCACGAGTGCTGCTAGCTGGAAAGGGCAAAAGCATACATCCGATATTCCCAAAAAACCCCTCAATATTATATACTGGCTCCTGGGTAGCAACAACAGTCCCCAGTAGAGTGTGGTGAACCCCCACACGCAACACATGAGGAAGGGTTACCTGTATGGATGAGCATTTATCACCAGGTTAAATGACATACAAGCATTATTTGGGCATGACCCCATCATGATACTTGCATATGAGGGCCAAACCCCCCCCCCTCAGAATGTGTGCAGTTGATATTACCACACACTATGAGGGATTGTGCAACAGCCTAGCCACATGCAGCAGTGGTGGTTGTCACCTGCACACCATGTGAATGTCCCTGGAATCATATAATGCTAGAGTCTGATGGTCTATGTTTGTTTTGTAGCTGCTGTATGTGTACGTCTATACCCCTGTAATAATCTAAAGATACAACAGTCCCCCCAAACAAACATTGCTCATATGTTGATCTAAAGTTTAATGGTTTGTAAAACGAGTTTGCTAGCTATGTGAGTAGACATAAAGAAGTTACAAACACATACATACATTACGACACATGACAACTACTCCACCCAGCAAAATAACAGTCCCCACCTAACTTCCGCCCCTCAAATTGTGTGAAAGATTGCCGAGTGAATGCGGAATATAGGAGCTCCATGGGTGGGACCCCTGGAAACCTAGGGACCACATTCAGAATATGCAGATTAGCATCCACATACAACCTGAACATTCAGGGAATGGTAGTGTTTGCGGTTGCGAAAGCGCCACCATCCCTGTCACTAGGCGGGACCAGGGCAACATGTGTGTCAATCAATAGCTCCCATCACGTGTGGTATCCCTGCTAATGTCTCAAAGGCCTGGTTTCATGGTCCCCCCCATTGTTGCCTAGTGTGGGTAATGGCTATGTAATTCCCCACCCCGGCGGACCATGGCACGCAGTAGGGGCCGTGGTGGAGACAATCGTGAGAAGGATGGGCGGCTCATGCACCCACTGCAGCCACAGATGACTGGAAAACAGCCAGAGGCAAAAAAATGTAAAGCAGCAAGGAGCTTGACTAAACCTGGTATTGCAATGGGAAACCCGATCAGTCAGGGGCTCGAGGTCAGGTCTTAAATCTTCATAAAGCTTCCCTAATAGCCCTTGTGCTCAGTCGTTACAGGGAGATGATGCCTGGTCCTCACGCATGCCCTGGAGCTGTGCCCTGGGCCTGTAGAGGCGTGTGCTCTGCCGAGCCTGCACCTCGGCACGCCGTCTGTGCCGTGAACGCACAGCACATGTCTGTGACCACCTCCACAGCTGCAGGTCTGAGTTGCTGCGGGACTACACCCATAGCCCTGTGCTTGGCAGCCCCGTGGACACCATCTCCCCGTGTCCCTCGGCAACCGCAGCATCTGCCCACCACTCAGGACACATGCATAAGCATATATTGCTGCCATAAACTCCTCCCGTCCCCACTAAAACCGAAACACACTCTACACAACCAGCACCAACTCTAACAAACACACCAAACACCTATACAGTATCCAAAAGTAAAAACAACAACTGACAATAGCCACCACACACAATATAGAAGCCAATACAAACACCAATAACAATCCGCTAATTACAACTGCCTAGAAGACGTATCTTGTTGGTCTGCTCCACACCAAACCACAACTACCTCCTGACTCTTCCTCTACAACCCTCAACGTGGGTCATGTTGTGATTGGTAATATATGTTATTCTGTGGTGGTTGTGGTTTGCGCACACTGCGCATGCGGCAGTTTGAATCCGCATGCGATTTTGCCCATTGGTGGGCGTCGCGGTGCGCCACTCTACACGCATGGGCGTCGGTCAGTGCGTGCTCCACACGTATGCTGCGCCGGCGTGAACACTGCTCACAAAACACAGACACGCCATGCGGTAGTTTCCCGTTGTAGTGCGCATGCGTACTGCGACACCATGCTCATTACAAGTGTCCTCAGGCGCATGTGTTTCGTTTGTCCGCGTACGGCCACCCATGCGTTGGCGAGGCACGCGCCCAACGCACGAGTCGTCAACGCCCTGCCCAATTGCGGACATGTGCAATGGAAGACACATGGCAATACACTATAAATAGGCCTGCACACGTGCTCATCACGTTGAGGGTTGAGAAAGGAGTCACAGTTTAGAGAGAGAGGGTGTCCATAGATAAACGTCTGAAACAGAGACAGTGGTGGGACTATACTGCACAGGAAAGAAAGCACAGTGAGGGATAACAAACATCTATAGGTAGAGAGGCTGTGGTGGGAGTAGTCCCGAGGAAGGAGGGAGAGAGTCCAGTCCAGTGAGTACGGCAGCGGAGAGAGGCATTGTAATATAGTCTGAGCAGAGTAGATTCCTCACCTTGTGCCTAAGATTCATATTTCTGTTCCCTTTTGTTAATGTGTCCTTTACTGTGTCCCTGTACTGTACATTCTGTAAGTCTGTATTGCATGCTGTGGTAATGTTCTGTTTTGGTTTTAAGTGAGTGCTGTTCTGTTGAAAGGAGCCTTTTAAAACATACAGAGATGGAGAGAGAGAGGGAACAAAAAAAAAATGGGGAGAAAGACGGTGAGGGTGAGGGTGAGGGTGTGGAGGATGTGTCCCAACCTGTGGTTGGTTGATACAACCGCCTCTACAGACGGCACATCCTAGGGAGGTACATGCATGCCCATCTTTTGGGCCACAGCCTGCACAATAGTTGTCCAAACTGGAAAGAGAAAAAGGTTACCTGTGCCTGGTCCACAGCGGAAAAAGAGCTCTGACGCTTCCGTTACTAGAGAGAACTATATCCTACTCTCGCATGTCATTGAAAACTATGACCTCTTATTTGGCAGGCTCAGTCAGTCGCACAACAGTGCGCAGCCACCCCATGGCAGTATGGGAGGAGGTGCGTGCTGGCTGCAATTGCAGAGGCAGGTGTGTCCCCCACAAGGGAGTTTGAAAGCCTCAAAAATAGGTAACACTTACTTTCGGATATAAAAAGAGGGTCGCGCCAGCACCTGGTGGCTGAAAGACAACATGCGGCATGGCAACAGGTGGTGGGGCCCGCTTTTATCCCATCACTCACACCATTGGAACAATAGCTGGCAAAACACGATTTGGGGCCCATCTTATCTCCTTGGACTGCCGTACAGGCCCCTTGACACTGCCCATCCTGACCAGGTATTTCTAGTAAATTGGCCAGGTTCACAATGTCCCTTCAGTACACAACCCCCCCCCCCGAAACTCATTCAGCTGCACAGACACGCCCACACCTGTGCCGCTTGATCAGACCGAAAAACCATCCACACCATGTTTTTAAAATGTGGTGTCAACATGTGTGTTGTTATGGGCCATATGCACAAACTGTGTTGTTGCCATGCCCTGTCACAATATTACATATGTGTCCCTCGAAAACACAGCAACCTCCCCATCTGTTTCCAAAACTACTCCCACAACAATTCCTATCCAACCCTGCACATCTGTGATTGGCAAAGCACACCATATGATTTTGTGGCACACTAATCAGGTAACGTGTGTGTGACATACTATTTGCCCAGTGCTACATGTGCTTCTCAGTGGGCCACAAGGTGGCTGGCTACATGGGATCCACGGCACAATGGGTCACAGCCAACCATATCCAACAATGAGCATATATTAATGTCTATGACAATATTTTCAAATGCATAATTAAACATAAACAGGCAATGTATGTCCAAACAATTGTAAGGGTGATGTATTCTCACACAGTTTGTGTACATATGTTGTCCAGATAGGGGAGGGAATTTGATGGGGGACACATGTGGCATGGCACTCCAATAATACACCTTGAAAATTTTCAACATGTATCATGGCCCTACGACGCACATGTCCGCCCCAGAAACAGCTGAATGACGTAGACAAACAATGTATGGGAGGGTGGTCATGGGTCGGGTACGCAGCACACACGCAGACATACCCACCCCATCATCTCTGTGGGTGTCTGTGCCACACATATATAAGCTATGATTATGTTGAACTATGGTGTTTTTTCCTTGTTATTGTTCCTTATGCAGGTGACTACAGTCAAATGGGAGAGGAAGAGGAGGGGGTTGGAAGGAGGATGAGGAGGAGGAGGTGGAGTAAATAGGGTGACCCTGACATCACAGTGCCAATGAGTGTGTTGGAGGCTGAACCTGCTGTCTCATTGGGCAGCACAAGTGCTGTTGATGAGGCACCATAGAGCCACCTGTTTACCCAGTATATCACCACTAGGGGCAGCATCACAGGGAGAACATCCCAGGACCCCAGTCCGCAAGTATCCACCGAGAGCCCTGACCCTCAGTGATGATTGCTTAGTTCAGGTCCCATGGCGTATCTGCACGTCGCGGATGCTGAAGGTGGGTGACATACGGCAGTCAAAATTCCAAAATAAACACCAATAGTCACTAGTTTGGTGTTTTGTGTGGTGTAATGTTGCAACATAAACCACCACCTATATCCCATGGTATGGCTCATGTGGTGGTATATTGTTTCGTGAAAGAATGGTTTGGGGTATAATATAATGGTGTTACTATGACGCAAAACAGAATCACCGCAGGTCAGTTGACAACCCACAGATGCAGGCCTAAAAGGAATGTTGTATAAGGGCCACCATGTTGTTGTCATGAGAAAAGCTCACCACTTGCCCTTGCAACAGTCTAACCCTCATTGCAGACACCACAGATGTCTGGTAAACCACAGCATGACAATCTAAATGATAGTTAAAGAAACCAACATACCATATATATAGCAATGCCACCCTCCTCTGTGATGTACCAGCACAAAGAACGCATTCCCCACAGTCTGCATCTGCAGGTGTCCAATTACATAGCATATGGAGAGGTGTGAAAATATGTCAGGTCAACCATAGATACGTAGCTACAGAGGGGTCTCCAACGTACAGTATGAACCTGATGGCTTGTTTGGAGAGAACATTCCTCAATTTCCTCTGTACAGAAAGACATAACATGAACTGTAAATCCAGACAGAAAAGGAAAACAACCGTGGTCCCCTTAACTTGTAAGGCCAACAATCCCTCAACAGATTGCAATAGGCCTGTGAGCATGTGTGTCCCATTTTAAATGTGTTGGCCTATGTCCCCCTACCGTGTGATGGGTCCCCAGTAGCATATAACTTGTCATACCTGCAATATGTGTTTGTATGCAACCATACAGTAATGATTATGGACGCATGTCTATTTCTCAACAAATGGTTAAACAAGGACCAATGCCAAATCCGTGAAGAATTACTGTGCTGGCAAAATACCCCTACACACATATGACTAACTACACCATAAGCTTGCCATGTTGAGACCATATCCATACACCACGTATCCACCCAACATTACCAGAATTGGCACATCACCCCACCCCTCCTTGTTCCGAATGCAAACTTTAGAGTCATTACACAAAGACCTCACATCCCATACTGGTGTATTATAGCAATTGTCAAGCCCAATGAGATATAACATAAACTGACGACCTCATCTCCTTTACCAAATAACCAGATACATCCACATAGAGCAAGCAACCAATGAAATACATATCCTAGTCGAAATGTGTTATTGGCGACACAAAAGGCAACTAGGGAAAATGACACAACAATGAATAGGTACTGGCCAGTGGGGTAGATAGAGAAATCTGACCAATCTGTACTGTCAGACATACATTATCCCTTACAGCAAGGTAAAAACAAACATACTGAAGCTCAGCCCTGTTAAAAGGATCCATATGCTATGTCAAATGAGAAAGGGGAAAACATATTGTTGTCTAGTTGTTATGACTGTTTTCCATGTCCTACTTGCTAGCATCCATTCCACGTTCACAATGCCTGTGCCGAGTTTCTGCTCACTCACCATAGTCTGATGTTTATGTGTCCAGACAGCTCTATTGTATCTGTTTTTATCCACCTCTACAGTTGTCACATTTGCTTTAACATAACCTTTATTCTCCATTCCGTGTAGTAGGTCTCTGACACTCCCACAATATCAATGAATGACCGTAGTCCAGCATGCCAATGCCTATCCTCAACTACACTCCAATAAGCAGCTATGTTCATAAGGTAATCATCACCCACTTCCCACAAAACCACGTAAATTGATCTGCTTCACGGGATTAACGTCTGTCCGCACCCACATTCTATTCTAGATCTATTCATTCCCCAACATCAGCCTCACGTACATTTTGTACACACCACCAAGCATACCTATCAGTGTCGGTCCTTGCAAAACCAGGCAATTTCCAAGGACCAGCACCCGCAGGATAATGTGTACATCATCCCCACAATCAGCCCTTATACGGACAATGTAACCCATCAGACCATACCTTGTCATGTCATAAAACACTCATTAGGGCAGGCCAAACCCTGATTTGCCGTACACCACAGTCCCTTACAACAAATATATGGCAATCCCATGTGAGGCTTGAGCTACATCCATTACACAACATCTCATGGAGCCTAGCAAATTTTTCCATAAACACATAACACACAGTTCCTGTCATACGCATGCCCCAACAGCTCATGTGCATCTCTATGCCACGCTAGCAAAACCCTGGTACCCATACATGACCCTGTGCCTACAGTCCCAAACACACCTCGGTACAACAATGCTTCTGGCCATCTGAGGTGTTTTTAGCTGCTGCATGCTGCCACCCGACCTAAATAATGGATTATGAGCTGACTGTCCTTGCCAATTTCTGTTGCCACTTCAGTAGTATGTGGGTGTGTACTGCAGAAGCTAATTGTATGACTGTTGTGTTGTCCTCATCCACATCTTCTTCCTGTATCTGTTCTCATGTGTTTCTATAGGTTGTAGTACACTGCTATATATGTGTTAGACCCCTAACCATGTTCCCATATGACTCAGCACAAAATATCACATAAGCATTATTGTGGTATGTGTATGACATGTTGCTCTTTATGAAGGTGTTTTCCGTGGAGAGGTAGTTCATTGACCACCCTGTGTCCCCTTCACAGCCCCATCGACGTGTTCTGGAGCGGATTCCGCTGTGCTGTTGAGCGGAACACCAGGGATGTTTGTGCTGCGCTCCGGACATTACATGAGGGGGTCGTATCCATGCCACTAACTCGCATGTGTGATGCCCTTGAGGGCATACGTGATGTTCTGATGCCGAGCTGCACATGCCCCACCAATGTTATCCGGAGGAGGATATAGCCTTGCCAGGGATAGGGGCCCGACGTGGCAGGCGTGGGTGGCCCGACCACGCCGTCAGTAACCTAATGATAAATATAGAAATGTACAGCAACGCATCGAAACCAAAGGTTTCTCTCTGTTGCACTGTTCATTTTTAGCACACTATGTAGCATATATATTTTCTGTTATTGCGGCTTGGTTTGGGTTATATGTGAAATTAGACATATGTGAATTAGTATGTTTGTGTGTGTTTATGTAATTGGCTTGGGGGGATCTTTGATATGTCTTACCCACATGTTTGTAACAATAGATTTTTTCAATATGAGAGCTTGCTGTGATAAAAAACCAGCTGTCGCAAAATAGATACATTGTCTCTTTCCAAACGAGTGTCCATTTTGGTCCCCATGTGTATCTCTGAGAGGGGGGTGGCGACCATAGGATCTGCAACCATGTCCCCTGCATAAGCTCCTTTGCCACACACATATACTATTTCCATGATCCACACATATGTGATTTTTTTCATCTAGCACAATGTGTCACCACATCCTCTGCGCTGCAGCTGCACAGTGTTCACAGACATCCATGTACGACATGGGTGTGGAACCGTGATACTGTTGAGCCGCAGACCAGTCATGTTCTGAGCATATCCCTACATATGTATATGCCTGGCGATATATATCTCACCATTACAATTATATCATGACCACCTTACTGGTTTGTGTCCCTCCCTCCAAGACTGGTTTTTGAGAGCGCTGCCTTACACCTCTGTCTGGTAACGATTTATGTTGGGCTGGGTGCGAATGTCCACAGACATCGGATGGTTTTATTTGGAATGCGTAACATTGCTCCCTGTTTCTCACCAGCATGAACGTGTTGTGGCAATGGCAATAGGTTGGTGGTGGGGCAGGTGAGGATGAATATGACACACTCTATGTAACCATGTTTTGATGTCGGAGGACATCAGCGCCTTGCCCACTCACATTCCAAAATGGCAGAGGTGTAATCCCGGTCTCCTCAAAAGAGAGACCCTGGACAGGGAGCCGAAAATTCAGTCAGGCTGTAACAGGATATCCTCCAATTCATATATATCTCTTCCACACTCATTTAGGAATATTTCCAACACCTGACTGCCCTGCGTCTCTACAGAACCAACGGTCCATCCACCCTTGATGTGGACCAACAGGGGTACTGTGTTATAAATGGCCTGTTTTTGTTCCATACACATCACCTTCTGCAAAAAAAAAACAAACCCCCGTCATACACGACCCATTGGTGCCCATCTGGTGTGACCTGTGCCCTCACCTATATAATTGGGTAGTGGGTTCACATGCACGGCCCCCAACCCACCATAGGGGGGGGGGGGGATGCATGTTTACAGAGGCCAGACATTTGTGAGCCGCATATTTTGCCGGCTCATATATGTGAGAACATTTTGGGTCATGTATATGCATCCCTGGTGCAAGTACGTCTGTGGGGCAGCCCCTACTACATGGTAACATGTAATGCAGCACCCTTCTTCCACACACCTACACACATGAGTTTCCCGACACACTGCATGTGGTGCCAATTTGAGGTATCACACGCATGTTTACCACCCCCCGTCAGGAATGTATGTGGCGGCATGGGCTGCACCAACATATGACATGCTGGCATCTATAGTCATATGCTAACGTGAGACACGTGACCATTACAGGGTTCAGAAAAAATACTTTAATATGTACAACCAAAATACAACTATAAACAGATCTAGGGTTGGGGGAAAATGCCATCCCCCACCCAACACAACCAAACCCCCCCCACCCCCGCCCACACACACCCGCACCCAACACCCTCCCACACACAAACCCCGAACCCCCCCATGCCCCCCCCCTCCCTCAGCCTGCCCCGATATGGCGGACAGGTCAGCACAGGGCACATGACTGGACGTCACATTCACCATCCAAGATGCATGTGACGACCTTCAGGGGGTGGCTGCCGACTTGGCAGATGCTCACTGTCAGCAACCACCCTCTCCATGTCTCCCGCCATCCATTCCTCTGCAGGTGCACACCAATCCGGTTTCACCCGCTGCTCCATTGCATCCAGAGCCTCAACCCAGATGTACCACACATCTGCCACCACACACACACTATTGTTCCTGGTGTTTTGTGTGTTGGCATCTGCATGCACTGTGTGTGGGGGGCCCCTGGATGTTGGAGCCACCTGCCCTTGATGGCTGGATGCCAACAGTGCCCTGTGCTGCACTGTCCCTCTATGTTTCACTCTCCTCCAGACCACCCTGTGGCCACTCTTTCATCCCCCCTGACTCCCCTCCCCAACACCCACCCCCCACCACCCCTCCCCCCCACCCACATCACCAGCCCCCTCACCCCCCCCTGTGACCCTGGCACCCACACCATCCGTCCCAGCATCCCCCATGCCCCCCCTCCGCTGGTGTCGTCTGCAGGACCCTCTGCCTCCTCCCCACTGGTGTCCAGGACTACCTCCCACCGCCACGGCAGCGCGGGAGGTGGGCCTTCGGAGGGCATATGCAGAGGTACGGGGGTCTCCGTCACTGTCATCATG